>CM035805.1:31609144-31636644 GCA_020466265.1 Siphamia tubifer | reverse complement strand
TATCCTCGCACTGACTCAGGTAGCCGCTAATGCTAACGCTAGCATCGGTCACCGCCTTCAGTAACATACTTATTGTCAGCCATTTATTGATAGTTCCACATTTTGTGTTCGTTTTGTCACGGCTGGTTTGTTGCGATAAATAGGAAGTGGTTAAGTAGTTTTGTTTTGATAGACCACGTTAGGGACCGTAAATAATTTCCGTTTAGCACAGTAGCTTGTTAGCTAACATTTCTTTGTGTCTGTGGTGCAATGCTAACTAGCTGCTAAGCCGGTTAGCTTGTGCACCGGAGCCTTTTTTCCATACAGTGTGTGTGTGTGTGGGTAGCGATGTCCTAAGAAAATTACTACAATGTGTAACACGCGTACGATAATTGGTATGATGACGTGGAGAAAAACATAATCTTGACAATATATTCGACAGTTGAACTCCGAAAAGCCACCCAAGCAGAAGGAAACTGAAAGCACCGCACATCCGCACGATGTAGCCATTATGTCTAAACGGTCGTTAGAGTAGCTGTAGTATAATGCTAATTTCTATGGAAAGCCTGAACTCGCTAAAGCTATGCAGAAGAGTGGACTGGCACCGCGCTGTTTTTTCTAGCTAGCGCATGGTTATTTCGTGTTTTTTTTGGTTGTTTTTTCCCCTTTTTTAAAATGAGATCTTTCTCATAGATGAACATATCGATCAGACATTTGGAGATAATGACTAGACGTGTATTTACAAATAATGGCGGTCTGTGGGTGGTGCAGGGCTAAGTAGGTTACTTGCATGTTACATTTGTACCAGCATACCATTTCCACAGATGTAATAAACATACCTCATATTTAAAGCCCTTTGTTGCAGGGTTAATGACCCCATTATTTTTTCAGAAACACATTTCAGCCCCAGCAGACACTGTTCACAATGTTTTCATATGGACCAGCCCTACATTGTAATTCCTATCTGGTCATACAAGTTGTTACAGTTCATGGACTATGATTGTATTGTTGCAAGTGTAATCATGAGGTGTTGCCTCTTAGTTATCTTAATATTGATGATAATGGTCGACACAATGTAACTAATGAACGGGCTTTGTGGGCCAGAATCCCACTGCCAGTCCGACCTCTCTCACACAAAAGGAGCACCTCATTCTATATCTTTGTTCTATTTTCAAAGGGGATGCGGACAAAGACACGAATGCTGATCAGAAGAATAAGAAGGGTGTTAAGAGACGCCGGGAGGAACATGGAAGGGGCTACTTTGAATTTATTGAAGAGAACAAATACAGCTGGTAAGGATGGGACAGAGCAAAAATGGCCTTCAGCATCCCTGAAGCGCCATCCATAGCTTTGTTAAAATGTATTGGCTTTAAGTGCCAATGCACATATACATAGTAAGAGGAAAACCCTCAGTTTTTAAGTATTCTCATTATTAATAACCTTATTTTCACATGTTTTGAGGGTCATCCTTGACAACTTTAAAAACCTTACCATTTACCTTTTACAGTGCCCTCTCATTGTGTCTATGATGGACTGCATTCTGTAGCAGAAGTGCATCTATGAAGTTTCTATGAATTTTCACATCTGTTCCTCATGACACTTACTGTTTGTAAAAGCCCGTTGTGTCCTCAAGGTTGAATTAAGGCTGCTCAAACAGAATTTAAAAGGAGGGTAGCAGCTGTGCACTTGTGAATGATGGGTGGGTTGGAAGAAATAGCTGAGAGGCGTGGGAGGAGGGGTCCACTGCTGCCGGGTAGTTCACCAGGACATAGCAAAATTTTGGAACGTCCAAGGAGGAACTCGCTATTGATCGTCCATCGTTTGCCTCGCAGTGGTCTACTTTGTTTTTTTGTTGTTTTTTTTTTTTTTTCTACTCCACTGGTTGTATGATGTCAAAATGCTATATCTGTCTCATATCATGTCTTTTGTGTGTGAGTGAGTGTGTGTTTACAAAGCTCCTCTTTACCCCTGCACAGGTGACATCATGCATGGTTTGTGTGTTTAGTCTATACATGTACCTACTTATGGTCAGTGTTTTTTTGTTTGTTTTTTTTTCATTGCTGTATTGAAAGTGAAAGAATCTATGAGGAAATGAGTTTGGGTTTTTTTGCGTTTAAGGACATGGTTTTTGTTTTGTTTTTGTTTTTTTTTTCCAACAGAAGATGCATTGGATTTTTTTCCCCTCCTTATTTCAATGAAAAGGCCATTCTTTTCTTGTCCATTTCAAGTATTATCCTCCACTTAGTAAAGTATTAAATAAGTGACCCATTAACTGCTCCAGTTGAGGTGCTGCTGTAAAGCCCCCTACAACAAACTGCTTGATCATTGTTCAGGTTGAACGATCATTTTTACAGCAGTTATTTCTTTAATTGGGCTCCTTCAGATTAAATGGTGGACCACAAACGGGGATTGGCAATTGAATTATCTCAAAATAAAATTCATATGTCATTATCCACTTTTAACTATTCATAGGTTTTACACAGAAATTGACGTGATGCACTACATGTGGCTAGATTTTCCCCTGGGTGTTAAGTCAGTCATATATTTATAAATGGAAAAAGTCCATTCTACATTTTGGGTTCATTTACGGGCATGCTCCTGTACTTGCTGATATGCGTCAGTTTGACAGCATCGCCCCATTGCCTTTATCTGAGGAACTCTGAAATCCTCTTTGCACACAGATGTGATGAGTTTCTGTGCACCTCTGTAATTCATATGGTCATTTGATCTCAAATGTTGTGAAGTAAATTTTTGTCTCTTATTCACATGTATAAATTTACATATTTTATTACAAGGAGACTTGATATTGTAAAGTTTAGTTGGTGAATCTTTTCTACAGTATTAAGAAAACTGTTTATATGAGCAGTATTATTGAATTATATGTATTGCAATAAGTCTCTATTAATACTATTGTGGTCATTTGCCATATTATCCTTTTTTTTCCTATGGGTGAGTAAATTTGGACACATTTCCAACATTCTGTAATTGTTAGCTTCCTAATTTAAAGCTACAGTGTTGGTAAGTTGCTGCAGCTCTCAGTACAGACTTGTTGATTTCAAGAAGCTGAATATGATGATGGCATATTAATCTACAGAATAGTCAGCCGTGACCTTTTCATTTCGAAGTCCTCATACAAAGTTAAATATAACTACGCACACTGCCTTTCACTGACCGCACAGCGATCCTGGAGACCATAAACACACTTTGGCTGAAAGGGGAGACATCCACTTTGATTTCATCACTTTGACCTATAGCCAGCCTGTGCATGTTGAGGCTGGAACAGGTGTTTCTCCTGTCTATTTCTCACGTTTTAGATTTCGCTGGACACTGGGAGGTAAGTGTTGACTGCCAAAGCCCACAGAAAAGCTGACTGTTCAAAATGCTTGTGGGTCCCTTTGCCCAGTTTTACAATTTCTTATTTGATCCACCCTCCCCTCCTGTCTTCTACTTCTCTCCACCCAAGGCATCTACATGTTCCATGCAGCTGCACCCACATGTGAAACCCCTTAACTGACCAGCTCTGGTCTCTTTTTTCAGGGCCTCCTTTAAATCTCCTGTTCCCCCTTTGGAGGAGGAGGATGAGGAGTTTGATGACACAAAGGTGTGCCTGGATACCTGTAAGTGACTTTAGACCGTTACTGCATCAAATGTGGGGTTTTTTTTTGTTATTGTTTTACAATTGGAGATTGATGGATAGTTGCTGTTTTTAAAAGTTAGCATCTAAGGGAAACCAAAATGTCTAAATACATTTGAATGACTAAACTCGTAATCATCAGAGGTGGTCAATGTGCTCCCATTTTTTTTACTTAAGTAGAAGTACAGCTACTTGTGTGTAAAAAAAAAAAAAAAGATATATATTAATAAATAATAATCTGGTAGAAGTACGGATTCAACTCCTTAATCATGAAATACTTTAACCAGGGAACAAATATCCAAAGATAAAGTCTTTAAAAGTTAGCTACTGTGTAGATGTTTTATTGTGTCATGGTTCTCAGTTTAGTGCGTATGAACAGGGCATTTAGTAAAAAAAATAAAGTCATAAAAATGTTTTGAGAAAGCATAACTGAGATAATAAAAAAAAGTCTAAATTACGAGGAAAAGGTCAAAATTGGGATATAGTTAATCACAATTTCTCACTTGCTGTTTTATGACTTTAATACTGTCACATTTGTCTAGTTTGGAAAAACGGTCTATTCTGAGAATGTAAAGAGTATAAAGTACAGATGTTTATATGTAGGAAGTAAAAGTAAAAAAGTTGCAAGGCAAAGGCAAGGCAAATTTATTTGTATAGCACATTTCATGTACAGGACAACTCAAGGTGCTTTACACAAAAGTAAAGTACAGATGCCTAAAAACTTTACTTGAGTACAGTAAAGGAAGTACTTATACTTAGTTACTTCCATCTCTGCCCATCATCACCAATTACCTCTTATTTCCCAGACAGATATCACTAACCAGTTTTATTTTTACTCTAGACAACTGCGACCTGCACTTCAAGGTGTCGCGGGATCGTTACAGTGCCTCATCTCTTACAATGGAGAGTTTTGCTTACCTGTGGTCTGGAGGTAAAGCCACCTATGGAGTCAACAAGGGCAAGGCCTGCTTTGAGATGAAGGTGAAGCATCTGTGGATAAATGTGTATATTTTCAATCTTAGAAACTTAATGCGAGTCAAATACTGAACATAAAATAGTTGCATTGGAGACTATGTCTTTGTTCCTGTTAACAGATTACAGAGAAGATCCCAGTGAAACACATTTCAAGTAAGAACATGGAGATCCATGATGTGCAGGTTGGCTGGTCCCTGGCTACTGGTACACTCCTCCTTGGTTAGTACCTTTATTCTGTTAATGTTGACTTTCTTTATGTCATGAAATACAGTGCACATGTAGAAACTAGACCT
Organism: Siphamia tubifer; assembly: GCA_020466265.1. NCBI lineage: Eukaryota > Metazoa > Chordata > Actinopteri > Kurtiformes > Apogonidae > Siphamia > Siphamia tubifer. Next base: position 31,631,763 of record CM035805.1, on the reverse strand, counting down.
AGCCATAAAATGATGCCACAATTAGACTGCAGTGATTTAAAAAAAAAAAAAAAAAAAAAAAAAAAAAAAGGCAGTGTGATCCTCTGTAAAAATCCTCAGAGGGCCATCTAGTGGTTAAAAAGCAACATGACACCTTAATATAAAATGGCTCCTTTTGTAGCGTCGGTAATGGTGACTGGCCTATCACAGTGGATGAGTCTCATCATTAGAGGCTCATGACTTGCATGTTTTACTTGACAAATAACATGTCATCAGTGAACAGTAAAGTAACGAGTCTCTTCATGTAGGTGAGGAGGAGCATTCTTATGCCTACTCTGGTAAAGGGAAGAAGACCACCAACTGTGTGACGGATGACTTTGGAGAAACCTATGAGGAGAATGATGTTATCTGCTGCCTGATTGTAAGAGATACTGATAACATGCTTTTTATTTTACTAGTTGATGGTGATGAAGTAAATGACAGCCAGGCTAATGCTGTTTACGTCAGGTGGCTCAGAAATTGCGTGTGTGTATCTCCTGTGATGTAGGACTTTGAAGGTGAAGACGTGACCCTGTCCTTCTCCAAGAATGGGGCGGAGCCAGCTGTCGCTTTCCAGATCAGCAAGGCGAGCCTCCAAGGCCAGGCCCTGTTCCCTCATGTCATTTGCCACAACTGTGCTGTCGAGTTCAACTTTGGTCAAATGGAGACGCCATACTTCCCTCTGCCTCAAGGCTACACCTTCCTACAGCAGATCCCTGTCACCCAACGTGTCCGCGGGCTCAAAGGGCCACAAACCAAGGCCGACTGCGAGGTGAAAATGTTTTTCCGCCACAAATGACTTATTTCATGTAAAGGAGGGAGCGAGTTGTGTCTTGGACATAGTGTTTAATTTGTCTTGTCCGCTGCATTAATGTAGATCGTCGTCATGGTCGGGCTCCCTGGCTCTGGGAAGACCACTTGGGTGAAGAACCATGTACAAGAAAACCCCGGAAAATACTATATCCTCGGCAGTGACACCATTGTGGACAAGATGATGGTAAAGAATATTTAATTTTGACTAAACATTTGACACGGACGCAGCAGAAGCACAGATGGAACGTGTCAAATCAAAACACACTTCATTTTTACACAAACCAGTGCTGTTGCTTCATCTATAGCTTAGCAATTAGCACTTAGAATTTAATAAAAGCTAAACCAAGCTGATTATTACCTATAACCCCCCCCCCCCCAAACTGCTACATTTAGTACCCTAAATATCTGGAAAAACTGTTAATCCTACACTTAATTTTGGTCAAATTTTGTATTAAATGCAGATCAACAGCCTGAAACGGCAGTCGAAGGACATCACAAAACTGACTGCCATTTCCCAGCGTGCACCACTCTTCCTTGGAAAGTTCATTGAGATAGCTGCCCGCAAGAAGAGAAATTACATCCTGGACCATGTAAGTTTGTTTTTAATCTCGCTGTTTGTACTCCTTTAAACTGTAATGTTACACACTCGGCCTCTTTATCATCCTGTCCACAGACAAACCTCTCTGCTCCAGGCCAGAAGAGGAAGATGTGTCTGTTTGCAGGCTTCCAGCGTAAGGCCGTGGTGGTCTGCCCCTCGGATGAAGATTTCAAGCAGAGAGTCCAGAAGAAGGTTGAGAGCGATGGCAAAGAAGTGCCTGAACATGCGGTCCTAAAAATGAAAGGTGACCAACGCTCAGATGCCTCGTCTCTGTCTGATGTGGGGCGCCTGCCTTTGGTTTTTGTCCTCACACTTTGGTTTGTGTCCCGTTAAGGCTTCTATTCGCTGCCCGAGGAAGGGGAGAGCTTCAATGAGGTCACCTTCGCTGAGCTGCAGAAAGAGGAAGCTGCCAAACTGCTTGAACAGTACAAAGAGGAAAGCAAAACTGCACTGCCTGCGGAAAAGAAGCCCAACCAGGGCAGCACCACGCCAAAAAGAGGTGGTGGTCTGCGTGGTGGCAGCAGGGGGGGCAAAAACCACTTTGCCCGTGGAGGTGTACCTGTCCAGAGAGGCGGTGGCCGCGGTGGCTTCCCGGCCAGAGGCAACTTCAGAGGAGGTAGGAATGACATGGGATCGAACGGGTCTGAATGAGATCGACGCCTTATTCTATGTCCGAGACCCTCGGCCTGAATACTGTCTGCTCTGCTTCCAGCTCCTGGTCCTCGTGGCGGGTTTAATCGCCCACCTCGTGGCTTCCTGCCTCCACCGGCCTTCAGGGGTGGATTCCCCAGCCGTGGAAACTTCAGCCGTGGTGGACCCATTCCCAGCCTGGGTGGGTCGCCTAGGGGTGGACCAATGAGGGTTAACATGGGACCCAGAGGTGGACCCATGAGTAGAGGTGGTCCGATGAACAGGGGGAACATGGGCAGAGGCGGAGTGAATATGAACCGCGGTGGTAACAGGGGACATCCTGGACATGTGAGTCACACGGGTTTTTTTTTTTTTTTTTTTTAGACTGAACATTGTCCTTTTTCATCCTTTATTTCATATTGACGTTCGTGTTGCGATAATTACCCGTTTCTTCTTTCCAGTTCCAGCCAAGAGGTGGTAACCGTGGCAACTTTGGCAACAAAAATGGCAGCTTCGGTAACAACAGGAGTAGTGGCGGTTTTGGAAACAGGAATGGCATGGACAAGGCCCAGGCCTTCAACCAGAGCTGGCAACAAGGGGTCAGTATTTGTCACGTTTGTGGCTTTACTGTCAAACAGTTGAAAAGTGAAGAATGTTAGGTTTTTGGGTTAATTGTGGACTTAAATGTTGCACCTGCTACCTCTGTTTCATGGAATATTTACCTGGCGCCTGTCGAGGGCAGCTTGTTACTGCACTATTTCTCTGCTGTTTTCACAAATTAGTTTCCTGTAAGGGATCAATAAAGTTTATTCCAATATGAATAGTCTCTTTCAATAAGAGTTAATCAAAAGCAAATATTGACATTAATGTAGTGACCATCGAAATGACATTTCATTATTTCAGTTTCAAACCGTGACCAGCAAAGGCCAGCAGCAGTGCGACACCTGTCATTACAAATAAAGTCCATATTTTTAGTTAACTGCACTGTCAATTATTAATTGTCGCACAGAAGTTAGATTTCAACCCAGTGAGTCTGATGATGCGACAGAAGTGGTTTAGTTTCCTTTGTCAATGTTATTAATTACAAATATTTCAGTTTGGCTAAGCCAGTCTGTTATTAGATGGTTTAATTTTAGTTTACACAAATTAACATCTCACTGTGAAACTATGCTAGATGTTTCTAATTAACTTCTGGACCTCTAAAGGAAACATAATGTGAGGATATGAAACTCATTAAACCCATATTCTGTATCAGAGGAATCTATAAGGATCCAAGTCTATTTGGTACATGCTGTAAAAACTAACATTTGTCAGTGTGTGTGTATGTGTGTGTGTGTATGTATATATATATATATAATCTCAACCTTGAACTTGGCAGATATGAGCAAGGAATGAAATCTAAATAAACAAATGCTGCCATTTTCCACTGAACTCTAAGAGTAACATGACATGTCATTAACAGCACCACTTATACACACTCTCAAATTTAATCTTTGACCTTTTTTTGTTGTTTTTAGTTTTTCTCATGTCCTCTTTACACACGTTTTCACACTTGTTTTGTTTTAAAGATTCAATGTTGAGACTCAAAAAAATAAATTTCTGGTTAGGCAGGGTATCTGTGAGCAGGAAGTGGTATTAAGTTCTGTTTTACATTTTCACATTTATTATTATTGGGGGGTTTTTTTTCACTCTTTGGGGCATAATTGAACTAAAATCCAACACATTTACATTTAATCTCAGTCTTTTAACGGTTGAGTCCAAATCTGTTGCAGTCAGAGGTCCAGAAGTGTGGCTGGTTCTGACTTTGTGTTTGTGTCTTGTGCAGTTCTGGAACCAGAAACCATGGAGTCAGCAGTACCAGCCTGGATACTACTAAGACACTTGTTCTAACGGACTGGTGGCCCACAGTGAGACCCACCACTAGCCACGGAACATCCTTTCACTCTGCTCTTTGATTCTTTTTATTTGAAGTCGAACCCACTTTTAACACTCTGTAACCCATGTACCGACAGTGACGGCTGAAGCTAAAGTGATATGGATCAACATTCCACATCAGAGGAGACCATGCACCCTGAAGCTTTATCTATAATTACGTACCGTGTGGGTTATGTCTCATTGAGTCATGCTTTTAATTTTTTTTTTGCTGTATATTTCATTATCCCTTTTTACCACTTTTAATGATGTGCTTTGAAAGTCATGTTTTTAATATCAGGAACTAGAAACATTTTTGCCGGGCCGGCAGATGTTTAGGAAGATGTTTTTCAGGGTTGTGCATTTTTATCTGTGCTGTAATTTTAATTTTTTTTTTTTTTTTTTTTTTTTTACAAATTGTAAATATTTGGTTTTGAGTAGTTTTAAAAAAAAAAAGAAAAAAAAAAAGATAATGATTGAAAGGAACCTCAGCTTCTTGGATTAGAAGCGTGGTAGCTGATTCTATTGTTAGACATGTCGGTCCACTGTCAAAGCAAATGAAAATGCAGAAAAAACATTTTTTTCTTTTTGTCTTTTGTTCCCACAATCACACTTGTAACCTAAACTTCATAGAGCTACAATAAACAACTCGTTGGCTTTTTTACATCTCTTCCTGCCTTATGACTTTTAATTCAGTTCAAAGGTGTGTAACAGACCTTTGAATGGGCCATGGCCGGTTTGCTACTTCAAACGAAGCCGTCGGCCCCAGTTGACGCCTCGTTTTTATTATTATTATTAGTAGTAAAACTGTTCCCTTCTGTCTTTGATGCATCATTCCAGGCCTCTAGCTCTATTCTTATGTACATCTTATAGAAAGTATTCCAGCAAAGCCATTTTTAAGACTCTCAGTAAGCCATTTTTTAGCATTATGCCTTTAATTGACTTGTGTTTTTTTTGTTTTTTGTCTTAAATTAGAGCACTGACTGCGCTTGATTCTAAGGCGTAAGTGTCATTTTTAGATGGTCTCGTCTTTGAACAGTTCCTTTTTAGTGCAGTAGACTTCTGAAAAACACTCGAGGCACTGATTTTTAAGAAATGAATCCTGAAACCACCATATCATTTAACGTCCTTGCATGCGTTTTACTTATTCTCCGTTGATGCCGCTGTTTTTTTTTTATTTGTTTGTTTGGGTTTTTTTTTTTTAAGATTCGTGAACATATTCTGCTCGAGCACAAACATGGTTGAGAGCAGGTAGGGTTGCTCATTTTTCACCAGCAAAACAACAAAAAGGGCTACACAGTATTACAGTACATCTGCAAAAAAACAAAAAAAAAAAACCCACCCTCTGTACATTGAAACCTTGGATAGAAATACATTTGGTTTCAGTTTGATGCACTATTACTCTATAGTTCACCATGGTAACTTAAACTGTGTGGCCCTGCAATACTGGCAGCTCCTCAGCTTCCTAATGTGTCCTGATGCTTCACTGTTACAGGACAATGTTTTATCTCATTAATAAACACCATTACAATAGATAAGACCCGGAAAAAAAAAAAACCCAGTCCAGAATATGTCCCGTTCTTTTCCTGCCTGTGTTCATATTTAATAACCATGTAAATACCACACCGCTATTTCAACCATGCACGAATGTTCATTAATTGACTACAAGTAATACTGTGTTGTGATGAAGAAAGTGTTAGTTTGCCCGAGTACTGCTGTGTGATGAATTGTCTATTATATTTAAATGTGTGGAGGGGGGGGAATTCTACCCTCTTTTATTGTACTGGATACATAACTCTAGCAGACTGCAAGCTTTGAGTTACAGTATAATCTATACGACAGACACTATATTTTTATCGCTTTTTTTTTTTGTTGCAGGTTGTATATCAGGTCTTTTATTATTAAACCAACAGTGCAAAAGCCGTGAGACTTTTTCAGGTCTGTTGTCTTTTCTATCTGACAGTTTTTTGATATTTGTGTTAAGAATTTGGGACTGTATTTTGTTTATTTTTGTCTCGACTCTATTAAAGAAGCTGGTAAACAGTGAGGATGTCACTTGTTATATTTCTGATTAAAAATATTGATACGGGCAGGGACGGTTCTGGTCGATGTGGTCCTCAGGTCAGTGGTTTTTAAATCTAGTCCTCGTGGTTCAGTGTCCTGTATGTTTTAGATATTTCCCTCTTCTATCACAACTAAGTTCAATTAATGATCAGCTCTTTAGGAGAGTGATGATGATTATGTAATGGCTTCCAAGTGTGATGTAAGAGAGAGATTTTTTTATATTTATGTATTCTAAAAAAATAATTACATTTTTTATTCTTTTATTTAGTATTTATTATACATTTTTAATTATTTTTATTTAATTTTTCATTCTTCTTTTTAGAATTTTAGTTTAAAAATGGGTTTTTTAAAATATTTTTTTATTTCAATTTTTTTATTTTTTTTTATTGAGATTTTTTATGTAATTTAAAAAAAATGTATTTACTTATTTAGATATGTTGTAATAAAAAAAAGGGAGAGGGCATTTTTTATTTAATTAAATATTTTTATTTATTCAAATATTAATATAAATATAAAAAAGGGACAGGGGGATTTTTAAAATATATTTTTACCTTTTTTTTAAATCGTTTTATTTTTTACATGTAATTATTTTTTTTATTTAAATATATAAATATAAAAAAGGATAGGGGTCTTTTTAAAAACATATTTTCTATTATTTTTTAAATATTTTATTTTTCAAATTTTATTTATTTAATTGAATAAAACTTTTAATTATTTTTATTATTTTTTTAATTATGTATTTATAAAAAAAAAAGAAAAGAAAAGGGAGATCTGGCACTGGTTTAATGATTAATTTCTGACTTTTATTGTGGTTTATGTATATTTTTGCTGTGGGAGTGTGGCTGTGATTTCTATTTTCTGTAACTTCCACTGCTGTTGTTGTGTTGTCCAGGACACTAGTTAAATATATAACACACTAATTATCACGCTGTCTCCCTCTACTGGACAGGACCATTCACATTATGTGTCTAAAACAATGATGCCAAACTCATTTTCTTTCAGGTCCCAGATTCACCAGTTTGATTTAAACGTGGTTATAGCTTTAGTTTTAATCTCAATTTTTATTTTAGTGCAAAAAAATAACATTAAATTATGAAAATGTTCAAATATTCACTATTCAGACAAAACAAAACAAAATTCTCAAGAAAAGTCAGTGTATTTTCAACAATATTATACCCAAACTTTTCAATTCAAAGTCATTCATGGAAAAAAAACATTAAAATCAAAAAAGGAAAAAAGACATTAACCCATAAAGATCCAGTGCTAGTTTTGTAGCAGCTCCCAAATTATTTTTCCTCTATTTTTAACCTTTCTTAAGTAAATTTTTTTTTACGTATCTAAACTTTACTTGATTATTTATTTTTCTGGCAAATTTTTACAACTTTTACTCCCTACATTTTTACATAAATATCTGTACTTTATTTTCTTCACACTCTCAGAATATTCTCTTTACTTTTTCAAACTAGACAGAATGTTAAAATGCTAAAACACTAACACTTCAGAGGAAAAAATCAGAGCAAAATTGTGACTTTCTACATCACAATTATGACTTTTTATATAAATTTTTCCATTTTATCTCATAATTTCAGCTCTTTTTCTCATAATTATGTATTTGTTATCACATATTAATGACAATCTCATAATTTAGATTTGTTTTATCTCACAATTTTGACTTTTTAAATATCACAATTATGCCTTTTTTATCTCATATTTATAATTTTGTGTCGCATAAATTTGACTTTTTATCTCATCATTTTGACTTTTTACCAAATAAAGCTAGCTAGCTCCACACTAATTCACTTTCAATGGCTTTACTTTTGAATATTTTTGAAAATATTGTTTTTTTTTTCCTGCTTAAATAAGTATTATTCCATCCATAGCTAAAAGAAAAATGCAGTTTTACTTTTTACTTTATTACAATTGATAAGTTGTTGTCAGTAAAGGAGCTGAATGAGTACTTCTACTTTTACTTTTATCTTTTTTATCTCATAATTTTGACTTTTTATCACGATTTACATTTTTTTGGATCCCATAATAATGCTTTTTTTAATCTCCTATTTATGTCTTTAGATTTTAATCATGCTTTTTATTATTATATTATTATACTTTTACTTCAGTAAAGGAGTTGAATCAGTACTTCTACTTTTACCACAGTATTTTTTTCCACACTAGTAGCTGTACTTCTACTTGAGTACAGAATAGGAGTGCTTTTCTAGTTTACATTATAGAAAATGACATTGCTGTATCCAACATTAGACTTTTATTACCCAGTCCTTCTATTTAAATGTGATTTTCCTTGTTAAATATCATTATATATGATAGATATGTATCAAATATTGCAGAATTGCTGCATCACGGACAGTAATTATATTAACGTGAGTCCGTGTTTCCCACCCCTAGTTGTAAATGAATGTTAAATAACCCAGTTGTATGTATCCCCTCCTTTGTCATTTAAGTTGTCCTTAAAGTACCACCTGTGTTTCTTCTATTCTACTTCATGCCTCCCGGTGGTGCTGGAGGGGTATGATGGGAACCCACCCGCCCCCACCAGACAGACAGCTGCTTGCCTGTGACTGGGCGGCATGTTTACTTCCATCAACAGCATATTAGTAAATGACAAGACCCCCCACTCAGACAGCAAACAGCACATTAGGTATTGGCCCTGATTACCAATGTTTGGTTCAGTCTAAGCCCGATGTAAACACATGATTTGGGGTTAACATGAATTGGCTTCATGTTTTCTCAGTACACTGAAAAAAGTAAAACGTTGGGTCAACTTTAAAAAATCTTCAATTTTGAGTTTTTATTTCACGATTTTGAGTTTTTATCTCATGATTTTGACTTTTTATATCATGATTTTGACTTTTTATCTCATGATTTTGAGTTTTTATATCATGATTTTGACTTTTTATCTCATAATTTTGACTTTTTATCTCATGAATTTGACTTTTTATCTCATAATTTTGACTTTTTATCTCATGATTTTGACTTTTTATCTCATGAATTTGACTTTTTATCTCATAATTTTGACTTTTTATCTCATGAATTTGACTTTTTATCTCATTAATTTTACTTTTTATCTCATAATTTTGACTTTTTATCTCATGATTTTGACTTTTTATCTCATGATTTTGAGTTTTTATATCATGATTTTGACTTTTTATCTCATAATTTTGACTTTTTATCTCATGAATTTGACTTTTTATCTCATAATTTTGACTTTTTATCTCATGATTTTGACTTTTTATCTCATGAATTTGACTTTTTATCTCATAATTTTGACTTTTTATCTCATGAATTTGACTTTTTATCTCATGAATTTGAGTTTTTATCTCATAATTTTGACTTTTTATCTCATGATTTTGACTTTTTATCTCATAATTTTGACTTTTTATCTCATGAATTTGACTTTTTATCTCATAATTTTGACTTTTTATCTCATGATTTTGACTTTTTATCTCATGAATTTGACTTTTTATCTCATAATTTTGACTTTTTATCTCATGAATTTGACTTTTTATCTCATGAATTTTACTTTTTATCTCATAATTTTGACTTTTTATCTCATGATTTTGACTTTTTATCTCATGAATTTGACTTTTTATCTCATAATTTTGACTTTTTATCTCATGAATTTGACTTTTTATCTCATAATTTTGACTTTTTATCTCATGATTTTGACTTTTTATCTCATGAATTTGACTTTTTATCTCATAATTTTGACTTTTTATCTCATGAATTTGACTTTTTATCTCATGAATTTGAGTTTTTATCTCATAATTTTGACTTTTTATCTCATGATTTTTACTTTTTATTTCATGAATTTTACTTTTTATCTCATAATTTTTACTTTTTATTTCATGAATTTGACTTTTTATCTCATAATTTTGACTTTTTATCTCATGAATTTGACTTTTTATCTCATAATTTTGACTTTTTATCTCATGAATTTGACTTTTTATCTCATGAATTTGAGTTTTTATCTCATAATTTTGACTTTTTATCTCATGAATTTGACTTTTTATCTCATGAATTTGAGTTTTTATCTCATAATTTTGACTTTTTATCTCATGATTTTTACTTTTTATCTCATAATTTTGACTTTTTATCTCATGATTTTGACTTTTTATCTCATAATTTTGACTTTTTATCTCATGATTTTGACTTTTTATTTCATGATTACCTCATTCGGACAAAGTCGTGATGAGCTCTTCCTATCTTCGTCCGTCGGTATCCGTCAGTGTCGTTGTCCACAATTCACTAAAATCTCTTCTCCTCCCTCAATACTCAACGGATTTCAATTCTGATTGATTCATTAGACAGATCTACACAAAACTTATCAAAAATGTATAATTGTAAACAATTTGTTTCCAATTTTGTATATTGTTCCAGTCCGTCACTAAAATTGTTTCTCCTCCCTCAATTCTTATCGGATTTTAATTGTGATTTTATGATCTATTGAATGACTCCCTTTTGTTTATAGCAAGACATGACAGGTGTGAGGTCTAGATAAGTACAGGGCCATTGGCATTATCATTTTGACTTTTTAATCTCAAACTTTTAACTTTTTATCTCATCATTTTAACTTTTTATCTAATAATTTTGACTTTTTATCTCATCATTTTGACTTTTTATCTAATAATTTTGACTTTTTATCTCATCATTTTAACTTTTTATCTCATCATTTTGACTTTTTAATCTCATTTTACTTTTTATTGTCACACACAAAAAAAAAATCTAGCAATTAATCAATCAGACTTTATTTATATAGCACTTTTCATACAAACACAAAGTGCTTTACAATAGACCCCCCATTATCCCCCAAGTTAAAAGATTTACCAAATCAAAAAGAATAGAATAAATTAATAAATAATAATGGTAATAAAATAAAATAAAAGTAAGTACATAAAATAGCAGAGTAAAATTATGCTAAGAGTCAAATTAAACTAAAAGCTAAGTTAAAAAGCTAGGTTTTCACTTTACCCTTCAAAAAAATATGAACACTGGCAGTGGACCTCAGATCCTCAGGTCGACTGTTCCATATTTTGGGGAAATAAAAACTAAATGAGGCCTCACCATGTAATTTAGTGGCAACGAGGGACAATCAAAAGTCTAGTTGAGTGAACCAAATTAAATTGACATGGGGTTAGGGTTATTTAAATGTAATTAATTTGATTCGCTCAATCATATTTTTATGTCTGACCTATTAAAGAAGAATTTTTAAGTTAATTCAATGTTTTAGTTTTTCAGTGTATGTGTCCCCATGTCCTCGTTATAGCGTAAAATACACAAGAGGTTTGACCGTCACTGTCAATGACAGCGGCCTCTGGAGGACAATAAGTGTGTTAAGTCATTAGGCAAATTATTTACTCTGCTTTACAATTTCCTATGAGTGCAAACAGAGACGTGGCGGAAGCATGCAGCTGGATGTGAGAGTGTGTGAATGCCGTCATGAATGTGAAAAGGCTCAGGTAGTGACGTCAACAGCTATAGGAAGGAAGGACAGAGAGTAGCAGGCGCTCTAAGTGAAAGAAAATATTTTATTTTTCCAAACATAAACTCATCCCTTTTATGTACACTTTGAAAATATTACACATCTGAAATCACATCATCAGACCAAATTTGATCTGATCATCAGCATTAACAGCACAATTGATATAAATTCAAATAATAAAAAAAAAAAAAAACATAGCAAAAATGTACAAAATCTATAAAAGTGCTTGTGAAAAGTAATGGAGGCTAATAGCAGCAGGACTGGAAAACTGCCTACACTGAAAAAAGTAAAAAACATTGAATCAATTTAAGTATTTTTCAACAGGTCACACATAAAAATTAAATTAAATTAAATTAAAATAACCCCAACCTTATGCAATTTGATTTGGTTGGTTGATTTTTTATTTTATTTTTTTTATGCATGACCATAAAAAATCAAAATTATGAAATAAATTGTTAGTAGAGAGGGTCTTCCAGTAACTGAAGGTTTGTGGTTTGAATCCCGCTCTGTCCTAGTTGGTCCGTTGTATCCTTGGGCAAGGCACTTCACCCTACTTCCCCGTCAAAGTCAAAAACGTGAGATAAAATCAAAATTATGACATAAAAAGTCAAAATCGTGAGATAAAAAGTCAAAATTATGAGATAAAAAGTCAAAATTATGACAGAAAAAGTCAAAATCATGAGATAAAAAGCAAAAATTATTAGATAAAAAGTCAAAATCGTGACATAAAAAGTCAAAATTATGAGATAAAAAGTCAAAATTGAAGAAGACTTTTACAGTTGATTCAATGCCTTACTTTTTACAGTGTATTGTGTGATCCACTCCCGTTATGCATCCATTTAAAAAGAAAGTACTCTATGTGATGTTTGTAGTCATTAAATATATATCAACACCCAAACTCTAATATTCCCATAATGCATTACAGGAGTCACTGTGGTTCTGTTCCATCATACTATGGAGACATTGTCCATCGTACATGCACACCGTTCTACAATCATATTAGGGAACTCTGCCACTTCTATTTCTGTGTAGTCCCCTTTCTTCACCAGGTACATGATGGGTAAAGGGGCGCTCTCTGACACCGTGCATCTTCTCTCCCCGTAACCGAAGTTGCGCTTGGGTTGTTTGCAGCTTCCGGTGCACCTGAAGGCCTGGTAACCCGCTGGCTCGATGATCCAGTACTGTGTCCAGGTGAGTGCACGGAAGTTAATGTAGTACTGTTCCCTGCAGCAGGTGTCTTTACTATGACTGTCATCACAGTCACCACGAGAGCTGCAGAGGAAACAAAACGCTGACGTCAGCTTCAAATAAAGGCAACGAAACAAAGGTGGGGGGAGGGGGGGACTAGAGAGCCCCTTTATGGTCCTGGAATATTCTAGCTACACCCCTGCAAATCATACAAATGTGTTTATATATACATTTATATTAAGTCTAAAATATTACATGGACTTGCACCACTGGGTCTATGGTTAGAGGAGACTGTGATGTGCCTAGACGGACCCCCTTTGGTTTATCTGTTCTCTAAATTAAGGGTGGTCATATCTGGAACAACATACCACTACCTATAAGAGCATGACTGAAAAAAGTAAAATGTTGAATCAACTTAAAAATTCTTCTTCAATAGGTCACACATAAAAAAAAACATCTGGTTGAGTGAATTAAATTAAATTAAATTAAATTAAATTAAATTAAATTAAATTAAATTAAATTAAATTAAATTAAATTAAATTAAATTAAATTAAATTAAATTAAATTAAATTAAATTAAATTAAATTAACCCTAGCTCTATGCAATTAACTTTGGTTCACTCAACTAGATTTTTTGTGTGGCCATAAAAAGTCAAAATTAAGAGGTAAAAAGTCAAAATCATTAAATTAAAAACTAAATTATGAGAAAGGTTTCAATCAGGATGACAAGTGAAAATCATGAAAAAAGTCAAAATTATGGAATAAAAAGTCAAATTTATGAGATAAAAAGTCAAAATCATGAGGTAAAAAGGTCTAAATTATGAGAAAAAATTAAAATCGTGAGATAAAAAGTGAAAATTGAAGAAGAATTTTTAAGTTGATTCAATATTTTACTGTGTTTAGTGTGCTCCACATATAACATTTTAAAAACTAACCTAAAAATCACACCAACATTGTCCACACTAGAGTCCTACAGGTCGACATGTTATCTTAAATGTTTTTCTTTTTTCCTCATCTTATACTTTTATTTTTTTTTTTCATATTATCACTTCTGTTCATGCTGTGTGACCACCTGCCCATGTATCGACGTCTACACAGTAAATTTTGCAGTGTTAAATCAACACTTAGAGAGTTTATTTAACTTCTTCTAGAGTGTATTTGGTCCCATTGTCTCCAAATTAACACTGCAAAATCTACAGTGTACAGTGACGTCACAAGCAGGTGTAACCTTACCTTTATTTTCATTTTTTTTATTGTATTTAAAATTATTTTAATTTTGTGGATGTGTATCTGGGCTACACTGTAAAAGTTAGCAGAACTAAAAAAATTTAAGGCATACGATTGAGTCAATTATTTTTAAGTTGATCAAACTTAAAAAATACAAGTTTCCAGAACTTAAAATGTAGATTATTAAAGTATACTTAAATTAAATCATTACTTATTAACTTAGTATTCTAAGGTTCTGTCAGTCCTACTGGGTTCTAGTGTGTGTTAATGTGTTTTCTGATTGGAATATTTAGGGTGTAATAGATATTGATGGTTATTTACAGTGTTTTAAAACTATATTTCATCATCTACTACATCAGTTAAGTTACTTTTTTTTCAATCATCCTTATTTGAAACAATAGAAATAACAGTACAATAACAACAATCTGTATTTAATGACTTAATTCCACTCAGTTGTACCTCATATATTTTTAAGTTATGTTCACTTTTATCCACAATAGTTCCCCTTAATAAAAAGTTGGAAGTACTTAAAAAGAAGAACATGTTACAGCAACTGAATATATTTGAATTATTTCTGAAACTTTGAGTATTGACAACTGAATATATTTAATTATTCTGAACATTCAGGTTTACAGTGTGGGGACGACTGTTGATAATTAGCTTTTTTTTTTTTTTTTTTTGCTAATACTGACATATTTACAGCAATGTTCATTAATGTGTGCTGTCCCTGTTTAGTTTCAATATTCAGGGGAAAAAAATTATGTTTGTTTTTTTTTTTTTTTTTACTAAGTTTTGTTCATGGATCTGACAAACTAAAACTATTGGAACCTATTTATTTATTTATTTATTTATACTTCATTTTAGTTTATTTTAATTCAGTTAAGTTATTATTTTATAAACATGGGGTTTTTTTTGTGTTAATTTTGTTCCTTATTTTGTTGTATATTTCTACATTTAATATTGTATTTTATTATTTTTCTCCACTTTTATGCACTTTGTGTCTTATTTTGTTCATGTTACTTATTATTTTTGTTGGTTTATTCTACATGTTTTTTTTAACTATTATTGTCCAATTTGTTCCTTATTTCATTAATTTTTAACTGGAACTGTTAAAGTCTCAGGAGTTAAAGGGTTAAATAAACAAATAAATAAATATAAAACTACATATATAAATCAGATTTATTACATCTCGTAAAGTAAGGACTAATATTCATGTGTTATTAAACTTCTCCAAACTGGGTGTATATGAGCTAACGCCCTCGTGCCAACACAACCACTACTCTTTATCAATGCAAATGGTGACAGGTAGAAACAGGACAGGGTCTAGGGCTTAATTGTCACACTGACACAATATCCTGTATATCAAAGCTCGCGCCCCTTACCCATATTCTTCGAGGTTGAGTGTGTAGAGAACCAACTCTGGTTTCCCTAAGGTGTTGTCCGTCTGCTCCTGGGTGGTAAAGCGGACACTCTTGGCCATCTCTGCCGCATAGTTGCCAGGTCTCTCGCCCTCTATCCACACCTCCAGGTGCATAGGTGTCTTCTTTTGGGTTTTGGACCAATAATGCACCGCCTGGGTCACATCAAAGCTCTTCCAGCCAGTCTCGTGAATAGGGATCAACCTGTGAACATTAGGACCGATTAATTAGATCCAATGTTTAATTAATAAAATTAGGATAAACCCCCCCCACCACCACCACCACCCCATTGTGGTGTGAGTGACAAAACAATGACTCTTACCGTGAATCAACCAGTGACGTCCTGTTGGATCCATTAGGCAGAACCTCCACCCAGTAGATGCTCACCCTGGCATTATTAACCTGCCGGTGGTGTTTCCTTTCTGCAGCGAAGCGTCTGTGGTGGGACGTCCTCTGGTAAAGTTTGAGCTCCGCCATGGTCACCTCAGTGTTATCCGGAATCCTTGCTTCCATGTCGAACTCCATGCGTTGTCGAGTTGTATCAGAGTACACGTACTTCCCAGAGATATCTAACAACACGACACATTTGAAGTGTTTAGGAGTTTAGCCGTGCGTAAAAGTGACTCCATTTTACGCACGAGAATAACGGGGGTTTCTCAGTGTAACCAGTGTCATATGTGTTTATGTACACTTCCAATATATGTTAAATGTTATGTTTTCCAAATGTATTGTAAAATATTCTTACCTGCATTACCAGGGATTCCCCTAAGGATGCCCGCTAGGCTCGGTAGAGATCTGCGTCTCCTGCTGTGGTGCATCTTCAGCATGGATGTGTACTTATTTCTAATATGATCCGGGATAACAAGGTTCTCCAAATCCCTTTTATGGATTATAGGAACTTCATCCAGACCCAGTTTTTTCAGCAGTGCATCCTTCATATCCTCATGCGTAAAAGCCTTGGAGAGACCGAGGAAGACGACGCACGTGAATGCGCAAACCCGGAGAAGATCCATGAGTCAAAACTGGCTGTTGTTGTTGCTTTTTTTTTGTTTTTTTGTTTTTTTTTTTTAGAAATAAAGCAGCAGCAGTAAAACAGTAGCACTATAGTCATCCACAGAAAGTGTCTGACTGACACTCCTGCGGGTCCTTATATTGTCGCGGCACTCCCAGTCGTTCGCACTTTGTCGATGGGGGCAGGGACCCTTATCAGAACAAAGGTGCGACCATACAGACTACATCCCGAACAGGATATCTAAGTGACCATACTTCAAAAAGCAACAATTAGACTCGAGTGCCATGCGTGTTGTGTGAATGTAATGTCTCCTGTGTTCTTCTAAAGCTGCTCTTTATGTCGCTTGGCTTGGATTTAATAACACACACAAAGATATAGTCCAAATAAATTAGACATGTGAACCCCCTATGTGAGGAAGGGCAGACAAATAAGACGAGTTTTTATCTGGGGGGTGGCAAGTAGGATCTTATTATAATGTATAGTGTCACATTCAACTGAAACCCATCAGTCTGGGTTTCTGTTTTTAGTCAATCTTGCATTGTTTCAAATGCTTGTTTTGTACTTAGATTTTAATCCACTTTTATTAATTACTTTCAAATCACTCAGAAATGTATTGATTTGTTTGATGTATTACTTAAACATTTGACTTTTCCTTTTATAGGTATTTATTAAGGAATGCCAGACAGCCTAGACAACAATAAAAACTTCAAACTCTATATCCTGTCAGAAGTCAGTGTCTAGACAACACTAATGAACAGTCCAGTCATTATCTGGTGTTATTAATAATATTCTTATTACGATGACAATCCTGATATTCACGACACTGTATTGTTTTGCAGTTTCAGCCATTTAACCTCCACTCATGTCATGAAAGACAAACTCTGAGCTACTGTTAAGGTTAGAACAAAAGAAATGCATGTATTTTACTGTCCCCAGTTTCTGTGTTTAACAAGTCTTTGAAACATAAACTAATGTAACCCTAATTGATGGTTGTGATTCAATGATGGTCTTATGTAAGTAGTTGTTTCATCTCACTGAAGTCACTATGTCTTGATTGTTAATAAACCCCCCCTCCTCCCCTTTTCTTGCAGATGTTATCCCAGACAGACATCCCATGACCCTGTGAACCTGTACTGCCCTCTCTAGAGTAACACTCCTGTCTACAAACCCAACACTCTGCCGTGTACATTCCACTGGACGATGTCAGGAGTGGGTAGTCTGGTAACAGCCTGTCACACACTGGCTTAATTTCTACTGTCTGGAGTTTTTGGACTATATAATCAGGAGGTGAATGTATATATATATATATATATATATATATATATATATATATATATATATATATATATATATATATATATATATATATATATATACTGGAAAAAGTAAAATATTGAATCAACTTAAAAATTCTTCTTCAATAGGTCACACATAAAAACATCGAGCTGAGTGAATCAAATTGAATTGAATTAAAATAATCCTAATCCTATGCAATTCAATTTGGTTCACTCGGCTAGATTTTTTTTAATGTGTGACCATAAAAATTCAAAATCATTAGATAAAATGTGAAATTTATGAGATAAAATGTAAAAATTATGAGATAAAAAGTCAAAATTGTGAAATAAAAAGTCCAAATTATGAGATAAAAAGTTAAAGTTATGAGATAAAAAAAAAAGGTTAAAATGATGAGATAAAAAATTCAACATTGTGAAATAAAAAGTCAAAATTATGAGATAAAAAGTCAAAATTATGAGATAAAAAGTAAAAATTATGAGAAAAAAAATTTAATTATGAGATAAAAAGTCAAAATTATGAGATAAAATGTCAAAATCATGAGATAAAAAGTCAACATTGTGAAATAAAAAGTCAAAATTATGAGATAAAAGGTCAAAATTATGAGATAAAAAGTCAAAATTATGAGATAAAAAGTCAAAATTATGAGATAAAAAGTCAAAATTATGAGATAAAAAGTCAAAATTATGAGATAAAATGTCAAAATCATGAGATAAAAAGTCAACATTGTGAAATAAAAAGTCAAAATTATGAGATAAAAGGTCAAAATTATGAGATATAAAATCTAAATCATGAGATAAAAAGTCAAAATTATGAGATAAAAAGTCTTGTGTGCCTTGTAATGTATAACATGTACTGTGACTCAAAAAGGTTTGGAAACACTGGTCTATGGTCCACTATGAATCCTCATGAATGTATAAATTATATATAGGACATTAAATATAGGAAACACTTTATTTATAGTGAACAATGCAAAATATAGAGGATAATGTTATTATAAATATAGGCGGCCATGGCTCACTTGGTAGAGCGGGTCATCCAGTAACTGAAGGGTTGGTGGTTTGAATCCCACTCTGTCCTAGTTGGTCCATTGTGTCCTTGGGCAAGACACGTCGCCCTCCCTGCCTCCAATGCCACTCACACTGGTGTATGAATGTTTGGTGGTGGTCACAGGGGCTATAGGCACAAAATGGCTGCCACGATTCTGTCTGTGTCTACATATGTAGTTTACCACCACCAGAGGGTGCATGTGAGAGTGAATGTGAAGCCAAAAAAGCGCTATATAAATCCAATCCATTATTATTAAATGGTGATAAATCATTCAAGAGAGATTAAATAAAGAATAATTCATTTAGGAACTGACACAAAAGTGGCACTGGGTCGTTATGGGTTAAATTAAAGACAAGATATAACAAATAAATGTGGAACTAGAAAAGCACTGTGAGAGCGCAGAACTCCGCCAAGGTAGATACCCCACCCCTTCCCACCCAGCCCCTGGATCACCACCAAAATCTAGTCATTTCCAGATCTCGTCATTACCAACCTACCCTGAAAATTTGATCAAAATCCGTCTATAAGTTTTTGAATTATCTTGTACACAAACAAACAAACAAACAAACCAACACAGGCAAAAACATAACGTCCTTGGCAGAGGTAATATGGGGCAGGCCTGAAAATGGTTCTTATTATACATAGTTATTTCATGAATTAACAGAAATAACAAAAATGGTAGCATTTTCCTTTAACATTTTTCCATCATAGCCTCACTATAGAAAGATTTGGGATTTCTGATTGATTCTAGATTGTATATATATATATATATATATATATATATATATATATAGTTAATCCTCTATGATCTAAATGGACATGAATGTGACATAAATGAAGTGATGGAAATAAAACAGACAAATTGTAGATATTAGGTCTTTTCGCTGTCACAGTTAAAACTGTGTGTTGTCAGTTTTTGTAGAACTAATTAATAAATGTGCTGCCTTGTTAGAAGCTGTCCCTAGATCTTGTGTGCGTGGGTCTGGCAGTCATCTGTCATTTGCTCTTCCTGTGTGCCCCTTGAGTCTGTCTGACATCTCTGAGCAAACACAGCCCAATACACAAGCAACCAGCAGCCAGCAAGAGCACCCCTCTTCTAATGTTTGTGTGACAAAAAAGGCAAGGCAAATCCTTGCAATGGAATCAGATAATCACCAACCTGTGAAGAGCCTGCCCCCAATCCACATCCATGCCAGCCCCCCCACCCCCCCCTCCCCACCCCCCTGCCTGACCCAACCCCAGCCCATGGATTAACTGTCTGTTTGGTTAATAATTTTAATCTGCTGGAGAGGGCCAAGAATGAGGCGACAGGGGCTCGGAATAAACATCTAATCTTCTGTTCACCCCTCCACCTCCTTCATACACTGGAAATAAAAAGAGACAACACGGTTTGTTGATTTGTTATGTATTTATTTAATATATGAAATATAACTGTTTCATGTGCCTGCTTTTAACATGTACAGTACCGGACAAAGGTTTTAGAACAGCCCTAATTTTCCACAATTTCTTTGAAAATTCAATGAAAATGATGTAGTTCTTTTTCCTAGTAACAACTTTGAGGCCTGATCAACCTTCGCTGCTGCTGCAGAACTGCACAAAGTTGTTTCAACCCATTTTAATTTCATCCCCCAAAAGGACTTTTTATATATCTGAAATGGAAAAAAAAAAAAAGAAAATTAGAAAAATCCTTAAACACCTTGAAAATCCCTCAAAAAAACATTTAAACACCCTTAAAAAACAGTTTAAAATCCCTCTCAAAAATCCCTTTTAAAAACCCTTACATAACCAGTTAATAATCCTATTAAAATCCCTTTCAGAAAACCCTTGGAAATATCATTAAAAACCTTCCAAAAAACACTTACAAAAACACCCGTCAATTTCCTTTAAAAAACATTAAACACCCTTAAAAACATTTTTAAAAACCTTAAAAAAACTTTTAAAAATACTTAAAAACCTTTAAACACTCTTAAAACACTTTAAACCCCTAAAAAAAAACCATTAAAAACCCTTTAAACCCCCTTAAAACACTTTTTAACAAACCTTTAAAAACCCTTTTAAAAGACCTAACAGACTTCTGTTGAAAATAGTACTGGCTCTTTATAGTAGGTTAAAGACCTGAAGCATCTACGAATATATACTGTTTATCTATCTATCTATCTATCTATCTATCTATCTATCTATCTATCTATCTATCTATCTATCTATCTATCTATCTATCTATCTATCTATCTATCTATCTATCTATCTATCTATCTATCTATCTATCTATCTATCTATCTATCTATCTATCTATCTATCTATCTATCTATCTATCTATCTATCTCTCTCTCTCTCTCTCTCTCTCTCTCTCTCTCTATATATATATATTATATATATATATATATATATATATATATATATTTATCTCTCTCTCTCTCTCTCTCTCTCTCTCTCTCTCTCTCTCTCTCTCTATCTATCTCTCTATCTCTCTCTCTCTGTATCTCTCTCTCTCCTCTCTCTCTCTCTCTCTCTCTCTCTATCTCTCTCTCTCTCTCTCTCTCTCTCTCTATCTCTCTCTCTCTGTATCTCTCTCTCTCTCTCTCTCTCTCTCTCTCTCTCTCTCTCTCTCTCTCTCTCTGTATCTCTCTCTCTCTCTCTCCCCCCTCACTGAAACATTGAAAATACACAGGATAATATTACAATAAATGCTGATAAATCACTTAAGAAAGATTAAATGGACATAAAAAAAAAAACATGTATTTGGGAAGTGACACAAAAGTTGGGGTTACTCTTCGTACCATATAACATATGGGTTTAGTTGTCTCTGATTCTCAAATACATATGGCATCCCCTCCCTTACATTACAACCCCTAAATTAAGATGCCCTGTGTGTGACATTTCTCAGTCTTCTTTCCTTCCCATACCAGTCAAAGACAACTTGCCTATAGTTCAAAGCTACATCTCATGTTCTCAGGTGCCATTTCTTTTCAATCAAAGCCCAATAAGCTCCTTACAATCCACAAGTCAGGTGTTAATTAACATCCAAACATTTGCATTCAAAAGCGGTCCAATTTATAGGTCATTCCCTTCCATTTGTGAGACATAGACCCCTTCCCCCCCCCCCTCTCCTAAACTGCTGTTTGCATACGGGTCTTTTTTATATGAATATGGTTGTGATAATAGAGATAATTTTCGGGGGAAATGTATTTAAGGCGGTTTTTCTGGAGCAGGAGCGCGTGCGTCCTTTAGGGCGTCTCCATGGAAACGAGGCGGAGAAAGTCAATATTGAACTTGTGTTGGTGGTCAGGCTAAAGTCCTCATTATGCACACGACTTCCTGATCTACTCTACTTTATCTTAACATCAAATATTTGGATGAATGAACCGCACTAGTTTGCACCTTAATGGGCCATACGGTGCCGCGCCTTTTTTTTCCTCTTTTTTTTTCTTCTTTTTAATGCCCACTGCTCGTTCATTAATTACTCCACCCAATGATCATTGATGAGTCATTATTGTCCCAGTTGAAAGCGCTAGACCTGTGCAGGGACAACAGACAATTGTTGCCCAATGGTACAGGACAGTCTAATTACATTTCCCACAACTCCATCAGACACACAGGAGGGGTTTAATCCCAGTGTAGATTTAACTCAGTGCTTCTCAATCAAATCCGGTCCTCGTGCTCCAGTGTCCTGTATGTATTTGGTTCTTCTTCTTTAAAAAAAATTATTATGAATAGATACATAAATAAATAAACATATTTAAAACAAGTAACATAATTTTGAAAAATGTAAACGTTTTTAAAAATTACCCCAAAATTAAATTAAAATAAAAATTATAAAAAAAGATATAAATAAATAAAAAAAAAAAACCAAAAAAACCCCAAATACATTTAATAAAAAAAATCCAAATAATTACAAATAAAAATG
>CM035805.1:31248877-31609044 GCA_020466265.1 Siphamia tubifer | reverse complement strand
TAAAAAAAAAAAACCAAAAAAACCCCAAATACATTTAATAAAAAAAATCCAAATAATTACAAATAAAAATGCCTCTCTTCTTTTTTTGAATAGAAACTAATTTGATTTTTTTTAAATAAAAAGATAAATAAATAAATAAATAAATAAATAAATAAATAAATAAAAATTACAAATACTATAATGTTTTTAATTTAAAAGTTTTACAAATTACAAAAAAACATTCAAATGAAAATAATTAAAAATGTAAAAAAAAATCTAAATAAAAACAAATACATTTAATTTAAAAAAGAATAATAATTACAAATAAAAGTCTCCGTCTTCTTTAAAAAAAATAAAAACTATTTAAAAATAAAAATAAAAAAATATATTTTTAAAAATACAATTATTTTTTAATAATCAATAACAGCTACACAGTAACTCACTTGTAAAGGCTTCATTTTTGGATTTTTTTGGAAAATGTTGTGTTTTTTTCCTGCTTAAATAATTATTATTTCATCCATAGCAAAAAAAAAAACAGTTTTACTTTTTACTTTCTTACAAGTGCGAAGTTGTATTTTTTTTTTTACTTTTACTTCAGTAAAGGAGTTGCATCAGTACTTCTACTTTTACCAGAGTATTTTTCACATAAGTATCTGTACTTCTACTTAAGTACAGAATGGTAGTACTTTAACCACCTCTGCATACAGACTAATATGATCTAGAGTAAAATAACATAAAAACCTACAAAAAATAATAAATCCATAATGATACCTTCAAAATGTTACCTTTGTTTTAGTTTAAAATAATAACATGAAAACCTTTACAAACTATAATGAAGCAACAAAATGTGAAAAACCTAAACAAGTATGAACAACATGAAATGTCTAAAGAAAATTCTGTACAATTTTAACAATTTTTTTCTTTCTTTGTGTAAAAATGATGAAAATGTTGAAGCAAAACACAGTAAAATTGCATTAATTTTTCCTAGGAATTTAACTTTTTTCTGGTTATTCTCATCTTTTTTGTTTGTATGGTTTGTAAAAGAAAATAGTTTCAGAATTTAATGGGGATTTTTTGCTCTAAATCAAAGACAAAAGTTTTGTAGTTATTATTTACACGTTATTCTATTACGTTACTGGTCTGACCACTGGAAATTAAATCAGGCTGAATGTGGACCTTGAAAGAAAATGAGTTTGACACCCCTGAGCATGCCTCTGAGATACAACAAGATGGATAAATATCTCACAAAAAAATAGAAGAAAGGGTTAATTTGGTTGATTTTATTCATGAATAAAAGACGGTTATAAAGCAGGGGTGTCAAAGTCATTTCAGTTCAGTTCAGTTTTATCTGCAAACGGTCAGAACAGTTAAATAATAATATAATAATATAGAAATAATGTCAACTGCAAACTTTCCTCAATGTTTTAGAGCGAAAAAATTAAAATTATGTGATGAAAATGTTTATAACAGAGGTGTCAAACATGCGGCTCAGGGGCCAAATGCAGCCCTCCAAAGGGTCCAGAATGGCCCCTGGGATGAATTTGTAAAATGCAAAAATGACACGAAGATATAAATAATTTTAATTCAGGTTCCACATACAGACCAATTTAATCAAATCAAGCTTATGCTTCATCCTACTCCTTTTCGGACATGTCATTGTTATTATTATTATTGCTGTTTTGATTATTGTTGCACTTTGCACATGTTCGAAATAAATCATTCAAATCAAAAATCAAATCAAATCAATCTCCAGTTGGTCAGATCAGTAAAATGCTCTCATAATAAAGTAGAAATACACACAATTTTAAATGTTTTGCTTTGTAAATGTAAAAAAAATGTTCATGTCATTTTATTATATTGACACTAAAATGATAATTTCACAAAAATACAAGTAACCTGAACAAATATGAACATTTTTGAAATGTCTGAAGGGCAACTGCACCAATATTAAATGTTTTATTTATTAGTTGATCTATTGTGAGCTGTAAGTTGTTATTTACATGTGTACATGATAAACTGAGACATATTATTGTTAAAACTGCACATAGTTTTCTTAAAAATGTCAGTGTGTTCATATTATTCACATAGTTTTAAAAGGCTGCAATAAAATGTGGAAAAACTACAAACCTATGAAGTATTGTCTTGTAGTGAGGACATTTGGACACCAGAGGACGCTATGGTAACATTTTACATTTGATTTAACCCTTTCATGCATGAATTATGAGAATGTTTGTCAAGATTTTTAAAAAATATATTTCCTGAATGTTTTTATTCATCTTTATACTGAAAAAAGTAAAACTTTAAATCAACTTAAAAGATCTTTTTCAATAGGTAACACATAAACAACCAAGTGGAGTGAATCAAATTAAATTAAAATAATCCTATGCAATTTAATTTGGTTCACTCAGATTTTTTTATATGCAACCTTAAAAAATCTAAATCATGAGATAAAAAGTCAAAATCATGAGATAAAAAGTCCAAATTATGAGATAAAAAGTCCAAATTATGAGATAAAAAGTCAAAATCATGAGATAAAAAGTCAAAATTATGAGATAAAAAGTCAAAATCATGAGATAAAAAGTCAAAATCATGAGATAAAAAGTCAAAATCATGAGATAAAAAGTCAAAATCATGAGATAAAAAGTCAAAATCATGAGATAAAAAGTCCAAATCATGAGATAAAAAGTGCAAAATTGAAAAAGATTTTCAAGTTGATTCAATGATTTAATGTTTTTAGTGTAGGGATTAAAAAAAAGCAGCATGATTTCAATCTTTTTAACCCTCAGATGCATGAATTAGTAAATATACAAGAGAATAACTATAGAAGAACTGTCCACTGGAGTTCTATTTTATTTTATTTTATTTATATCACTGTGTAAAAGTAGGATTTTTACATATGTTTGTTATTTTATTGTATTACTGAATAAAAGCATGATTTTACATATATGTGATCTTTTATTTTATTTTATTCTATTCTATTTTATTTTGTTTCATGGATATCATTCAATAAAAGCAGACTTTTATATATGTGTGATATTTTATTTTATTTTATTTTATTTTGTGCATCTAAAACAAATCATGTAAAACCAAAGTGAAGGATATCTAAACTGACTCATTTACCCTTTTTTTTTCCAGATCTGATGAGAATGTATTGACTGTTTTTAAGCTTATTTGTGTGTTAATCCCTATTATTTAAAGAGCTTTCAATCAGTTTTTGATTAAAGACAATCCATAGAGCAGGAATGTATTTATCTTGTTGATTGAGTGTGAATGTCTGGGATAAGTGATGAATTACAAAAACATAATGAATGCACAAATCTGATATAAAAATGTATAAACGCCTGAAAAGAGGAGCTGAACTAATCATTTTCTTTGTGTTACTCTCTGTTTAATTGTATTCTCTTTTGCTCCAGTATTACTGCAGAGATGTTTCACACAAAGGCCATGTTATAATCACTGTCCCCTTTTTTAATATTAAACTGAGATTTGGATTAATTTCTGTTTATCAAGAGGAATGAAGACAAATAGATACAAGATTAGAAAAGTGAATATGCATAGGCTTAAAAAAGGATCATCTCATTGGAGTTAACCCCTTGTTGGTCACACTACAAAAATCACAATTAAAAAAATTAAATTAAATTAAAAATAAATAAATTAAAAAAAATAAAAATAAAAAATTATATATATATATATATATATAATAACATAAAACATTGATTTTTTTTACTGGCTCTAAATTTAACTAAGGTATCAAAACTCAAACATTACTCAATCTTACCAACATAATTTGTGACTTGGTTCAAGTTAAATGTATTTGTGTTTGTATCATTAGCGATTAGCATTAGCATTTCATGACCCTTTACTATCATCATCGCTTTTCTAGTTAAATATGACGTCCTTTTCAGTGGACATTTTTCTTTCTTTATTTTTTAAGTAGATTGAAAAAAAGTAAAACATTGAATCAACTTAAAAAAATCTTCTTTAATTTTGACTTTTTATCTCAGGAATTGACGTTTTATCTCATGTTTTTTACTTTTTATGTCATGTTTTTGATGTTTTATCTCAAGATTTTGACTGTTTATCTTATAATTTTGACTTTTTATCTCAGGATTTGATGTTTTATCTCATGTTTTTGACATTTTATCTCGAGATTTTGACTTTTTATCTTATAATTTTGACTTTTTATGGTCACACATAAAAACACCTAGTTGACTGAACCAAATTAAATTGCATAGGGGTCAGGTTTTTTTTTTTTTTTTTATTTAATTTGATTCACTTAACTAGATGTTTTTTTATGTGTGACCTATTGAAGACGAATGTTTAAGTTGAGTCAATGTTTTACTTTTTACAGTGTACAGCTGTGAAACAGAGGACAAAAATGCATTAGTGGTGCTCAGCAGGATATTAGAATAGTGCTAACATTGAAGTATATATATTTATATACAGTAACTGTCGATCCAAAGGCGTCACATTATTGCACATATCGCTTGCTCAGTCAGTCTGTTTGTTCTTGTGTACTTTATCACAGTTTATCATTTATAGATTTACTCTGTCAGGAAAAAGGGTTTGCAGTTAACAATCATGTAGATGATTTTAACTGGTGCATGTGACACAGACAGCCCTCCCCACCCCCTATGATAATGTTATGTGGATCATTAATCATTCATAGATGTACTTTGAGCAGTGATAATCACCTCACTTCAAAGGGACAAATGGGCGTCTTCCAAACAAAAGAAAAGATTTAATTCAGGGGGATACCTGGAGTAAAAACCTCATACATTTTCCTGTTACGTTAATGTTTTCATAAATAGACACATAGTAGACTACCTTTGGGTGAATTCTTTATGCAGGACTATTCCAGTTTAGGTATCTTTAAAGCATAATAAATAATAATAACCAAATGACTGCAAATTAGACATTATTTACAAAGATTTTGCTTGTGTTTAATTATTTGACATTTTCAGCGATGAAATATACTTTCCAACCTTGACTTAACCCTTGGATACAGTTATTACGGTGTTATTCTACAGCTGTTCTTTTGTATATTTTGTCATTTTAGTTTCATATCAGTCAGTTCATACGATTACTGTAACTTGGCTGTTCTTAATACGCTGAAAAAAGTAAAACATTGAATCAACTTCAAAATTCTTCTTCAATAGGTCACACATAAAAACGTCTAGTGAATCTAATTTAATTAATTTAATTTAAATAATCATAACCCTATGCAATTCAATTTGGTTCACTCAACTAGATTTTTTTAAAATGTGTGACCATTATTATTATTATTATGAGATAAAAAGCCAAAATTGTGAGATGAAAAGTCAAAATGATGAGATAAAAAGTCAAAATGATGAGATGAAAAGTCAAAATTGTGAGATAAAAAGTCAAAATGATGAGATAAAAAGTCAAAATTATGAGATGAAAAGCCAAAATTGTGAGATGAAAAGTCAAAATTATGAGATGAAAAGTAAAAATTATGAGATAAAAAGTAAAAATTATCAGATGAAAAGTAAAAATTATGAGATGAAAAGTCAAAATTATGAGATAAAACGTCAAAATTATGAGATGAAAAGTCAAAATTATGAGATAAAAAGTAAAAATTATCAGATGAAAAGTAAAAATTATGAGATGAAAAGTCAAAATTATGAGATGAAAAGTAAAAATTATGAGATAAAAAGTCAAAATTATCAGATGAAAAGTCAAAATTATGAGATAAAACTCATTTTACTTTGTAGGGCAGTATACAACAGTAAAGGTCTGACAAATATATAAAACTTATTGTGTGGATTTGCAGGTGCCTTTCCTGTCATCTGAACATGTAACGTCTGCCTTCAGGCCTATTTGTTCTTAGTCTTAAACTCCTGTCACCTGATGGAACAGTTCTGCACAAACACATCCTGATGCTGATATCCTGGAAGGATCAGTGTTTCAGGGCCAGAACATCCCAGTAACTTCTGGAGACCAGAGGTGGAAAGTAACTAAGTAAAAGTACGTAATTACTGATAGTAATACATACTCAAGTAAAGTTTAGATACTTAAAAACGGTAAAATATATACTTCTACTTAGTTACTTCCACCTCTGATAATGACTAAATAGAACACTACCTATAATGGGAGCACTACATGATATCAATAGTAACATTTCCATATTCAAAGTAATATAATTTGATGGAATAATTTGAATTTGTAGAGATTATTGCCAACTTTGGCTGCTGGTAGCTCATTTTAACATGGATGCCCATTTTGACACCGAAAGTCCTGCAAAGACTTCTAAATGTTTGGGACATTTTCAGTATAGAAAAATATATTTTATATAATAATCCTGGAAATGTTAACCTCAAGAATGCTAACAACATGTGACTTGTTAATGCTGACATTGAAGTTGTTGAAATGGTCAAATATTTGGGACATTACATTTACCACAACATTGATGATGAGGATGACATACGTTCCTTGTACGCACGAAGTAATGTAGTAGTAATGTATATAATTACATACTGTTTTATCTAGTTCTTCGATCAATAGGAGACTCTTCATTTAATATTGCAGTAATATTTACATGTGTTCTCTCTGGGTTAAATTTAAGAAAGCCGTTATTAAATCTTGTAAATGTAGCATATAATAATGGTGTTAACCACAGGAGTAGTGTTAGTGCTGCTTTCATCCCTATGAATATATCTAGCTTCAATATTAAGCTTAGAAAACAACTGTTTAGTTTTAATCACAGAATCATCTGTTAACAATCTGGTTGAGAAAATAATCAATTCTGGTGTATATATTGGATCCAAAACACATATATACTGGGATAAGACTTTGTATGTGCAACAGTTTTATTGTTTTTAAGCCGACTTATGGTGTTATGTGATGTCTTTTTTTTTTTATATACATCCTTGTTTTTACTTTTTTAAATTCTCCTTATATGGATAATGTTTTTACTCTTTTATTTTTGTTTTACATATATGGACATGTAGGGTGTTGCACTGTCTGGAATAAGTAAAGAATTGAATTGACAGAACACCGGCCCATTTGAGTTCATATTGGGCTGAATATGGCCTTTGAACTAAAACCAGTTTGACACCCCCCTTGGTCTAAATACATACATGATAATTTTGACTCAGCATTAGTTCTACTGACGCACGTTGCTGCGTAGGTATCTCTATACAGAGCCAGTTAAAGGGGACACCTGTCATTGTTTTTTTCAGTCTAGAAAAAAAATGTCCCCTCTCCGCACCGCGCCACCAACAGACTGACAGCTAACCCGCAGTTTCCATTCACAATATTGACAGCCCCCACCTCCTCCACACACCCCCACCCGCTCGCACAGCAGATGCTGTGACGGGCGCCATGATGATGATCTGGGATTTTGCCTGCAGCAGCAGCAGCAGCAGTAGCCAGAGATGCTAAAAACAGCAAAAGAGTGGCAGCTCAATTGAAAAAGCACGACAGCTCAAATTTCGACACACCAAAGACGACTTGACTGGACGATTTAGCGCTGTACGCATGCGCGAAATATGGCAAACCTTGACATTTTCCCAAGTTTTCCATAAAAGCGACACAAACTATTTTACACTGTAAGAAAGTCACTTAGAATTAAATAAATGAGTGGTACGTGAACAAAATAGCGTTAAAGTTTTGTTTTTAATGTTTTATTTAGCGTCCTGTGTTGAGCATCCATTCATATTTTACGACCAAGACTTGCTTCCCACAATCCAACGCGACGTTATCGAAACAGTTACAGCTATTGTCAATCTTTCCTGTCGAGTGGATCTGGTAGCAAGCTGCTGGTAGCTTGACTGAGCAAAGACGGCAAGAAGCGACCGACCGGCGGGGGAGACAGCAAGGCAAGGAGAGGACAGGGGGGGAATTTAGACTGTGTCCCGTATTTGGAATAAGCAAGACTACAGTACAGCTTTTCTCTGGACATTAAACGAGCTCCTCTGTAACCTTCAGGAAACGGATTTGCATTGGAGACACTTAAAGGTTGTTAGAGTTGAACAAACCTAACCGTCGCCTTGAACTGTGAAGAAACTCAACAGACGTTTGGTTTGTGGACGGGGGGAAAAAAAATGGGATTTAAAGAACATATCTGCCAGCACTGAGTTAGGAAAACAAGGAGATATCTTCCCGTTGGACGAAATACAACCGTAGAGTCGAAAGGAGGCAAAATTAGCCCGTACCTGTTAGCTCACTGTACTGAATAAGTCAACTCTTGGAGGTGAAAATAAGCAATAATGGGCTTAAGAAACGGAGAAAAGTAACGTTAACATTAGCTCGCTGGTTAGCTAAATAGCTAACATAGCAGCCTGCTAACTAAGCCTGTGTCGCCCTTCCATTCCTGGAGCAGAGGAGGGGCGCTGGGGCTTTGTAGCATTGCAGATCTGCCTTGCATTTTTGGGTTGCTGCAAGAATGGAGAATCCCACATATCTGCTACAACAACTCAGGGGGATCTGTTGAACCGTATCGACTATGTTTTAATGACTATTTCCACTCAGAGAAGACCAGAAAACTACCAGCTAACATTGGGATTTCATTAAAATCAGCCGGCCCGGGGCAGCCAGGGTCTGTAATTGTGACTACTTCTTTTCTTATGTGCCCTGTGGGGATAGGTATAACAAAATGGGGAAGTGCTGCACGTCTTTTCCACCTCCCAGATACTGGATCTCGAGAAGGAGATCATGAATAGCTCGGTTTTAACGTGGAATTAGCCCCCGGCTCACCCTCTACTTAAAGTTTTCTTATTTTCGGGACATATTCAAGGTGAGAGAACTTCTTTTAACAGGCCCCTCTTGTCCTAACTAACAGGCCGAGGAGGTGTTTGCTCATTCCACCTTCACCACCACCACCACCACCACCACCTCCTGCTCCTGTTCTTCACCTTCTCAATCATCATTAGTTCAGAAACCAACTATCCGGAATAATCATGTCGGGAGAGGTGCGTTTGAAGAAGCTGGAAAAGCTGATCGTGGACGGACCAGCTAAGTCTAATGGCCAGTGTCTGAGTGTGGAAACCCTGCTGGATATCCTAGTCTGTCTCTACGATGAATGCAACAACTCCCCTCTCAGAAGAGAGAAAAACATCCTGGAGTTTTTGGACTGGGGTAAGAGATGTTATTTTTTTGGCTTGTGCATTCAGTCTGTCTTTTTTGGTAAGATGATAGGCTTATAATGTTGGTGGTGCAGTGGCCCTCCCTTCCCCATCAGATTCCTTTTATAGTAGTAGTGGGGCTCACTTGGCCTGCTCTCTTGTCAAGCTAACCCTCCCTGAAACTAAAAGCAAGGCCCTCTTTTTTTTTTTTTTTTTTTTTTATTCTTGTGCACTTACATGTTTTATATGTTTTTGGGGAAGCATTATGCAAGACAAGACACACACTACAGTAAACAGAGACACAAGGCATGACCAAAAACAGATATGTTTGTAAGAAAGGTGGCACCAGGTTGAAGCAAACACACAGTTAAGACATTAACAGTAGTGAGACATTAACAGTAGTGAGGAAGAGCTTAAACAGACCCACTCAGAGTTTTGATATGAATCCAGGAAAGATCTCATAAAGATGTCCTGCTTGCTAGCTAGCTACCACTGGATCCCTTGAACATGCACATGTATTTTCACATACGTCTGTCACTGCAGTCCAGTTGAGTTCCTTAAAGTGTTTTGAATAGCAGTTTGTTTTTCATTTTTTTCCCATGGGTGTGTAAGTTGAAAGCTTGTTGATAACCTACCTAGCTGTTTGTCTGTTATCAGCACAAAAGTCATAAAATGTAAAGAGCTGGGGTTTGTTGCAGGACAACCGTACTCCTTTGAAAGCATTTATCTGTAGTTTGATTAGTTTATAATGAAGAGTTTAAAAAGTTTTGTAACTTCTCTACACACACCCCTGGTTAAAGGAAAAACACAGGAGACAGGAGGACCACACACACACACACACACACACACACACACACACACACACTCACACTCTTATTTCCATGTCTCATGAGGACCAAGTTTGTAATCGAGTAGACATTGGGTAGTGAGTATAAACACATCTTCTTTTTAAGATAAAAATTAGAAAATTCAAAATAAAATAATAATAAAAAAAAACAGATTAACTAAAAATTTATAAATAATTAAAGAAAACGTAAAAATACATATTTTTTTTAAGTAAACACATGTTTCAGTTTGCACCGGTTTCTCTCATGCTTTATGAGGACTTTCCGGAAAAAAAAGTATTTATAGGGCCACATCATTTCTATTTTACAAGTGGGGACCTTTATTCATATTCATATGAATTTTGGTCCCCATAGTGTCAGAGGTTCCCATGGTGTGACTGTAAACATATCAATGTCCCCATAAAGATAGGAACACACACACACACACACACACACACACACACACACACACAGTCCTTCTGTGCAAATGATTGAGTTGTTTGTGTGTGTGTGTGTGAGTGTGACACCGGGGGTTTGGTTTGTGCATGAAGCAGGAATGTGAACAACTCACCTTTTTTATCTGACGCAGAGGCCCAGCTAGCTGCCGGAGCATGCCTGGCTTTAGCCTGCTGCTTGGCTTTTAAAGCTCCAAAAGAAGGTTTGCAGTATTTTTTTTTTTTTGTTCTTTAAGGCAGTGCAGGAACAGGCCATTGCACTCACAGGCGGGAACACAGATTGAAACAAATTAATAATAGAGCAAGTGATAAGAAAAATGAGTATAATGGAAGGAAAATGTCATTTGTCAAGTGCACCAGTACCTTTCAGTGAACTTCAGTGTCAAAGGAACATAGGACGGTAGAGAAATGAGTTAAATGGTGGTATGTTTTTGGCAACTTCACCAGCCACCATCTGGACAACCTATTTTACAAAGTGCTAAATATGGAGCTATACTGGCTGGTAAAACAGTGGAAGTAGTGGAAATTGGTATTTTTTTTTTTTTAGTCTCTGCATGAGTTTAAAGAGGTACTTTCCTGCTCAGCTGTATTTGGTCATTATATACACATGGGTCAGTCATCTGTAATGAAGTAAGTTTGGTATGAAAGCATCCATCAGGTGTGTTATATAATCTCCATTTTGTGTGTGTGTGTATATATATATATATATATATATATATGTATGTATATATATATCTATATATATAGATATGTGTGTGTGTGTGTGTGTGTGTATATACCAGCTTCTTATCCTTTCTAAGTTGCTGATATAAACAAAATAAAATGTACATATCCTGATTTTTTTCCTCCAGAGACTTTCAGTGCTATCAAAAATTCCAAGCACATCATGAAATATAATAATTGACAATGTGTTTTCCCAGAAAGAGCGTTTATTAATCCGTGTTTTGTTGTTCAGTTCATGTAGCCAGAAAACAATGGATTCAGATCATAAATTGTCCATAACATTGAAAAGAATTGTTTGGAAAATTTTGCTTTAGGGGCTGTTTACGGCTAAAAACTACAATTTATTTATTCATTAATTAATTTTTTATGGGTTGAAAATGCAAAAATCTGAGGACGCATTCCAGAGTGGAAATCTTGAATGCTATCTGCTGTTGCGTTTCCATCTGACGGTCAAAAATGTAAAAATATTGCCGTTACATGAGCGTTGACGATGCAGCGTTCTATCACAGCACCATCTAGCAGGCTGGCATGCATATCCAATCCAATTCCACACACTCTTGCGTCCCCATAAGCACAGAGATTTCTTAATGACAACATTTGTGTGAATGCTGATAAAAAGGTTAAGACGAGACGCCAGTTTTGTGTCCGCTCTCCCAATCATCTGCGTATGAACATAGTCTTAGTTGTAAAACTTTCTCTAGATTTACATGTAGTGTTTGTACTACTATGGCCAAGTAACCTCTTTTTGGGAATGCTTCTGACCTTTGTTTAGGAACTTGTTGTGTTGTATTGTGATGCGGATGGGCAAAAACCCCCCCCAAAAACCCAGATCAACGGCCCCCCTTCCTTGTCACGTGACAATTTCTGCAAGTAAATGATACCCTGTGCTTGTGTATTTACTTTTAGTTCAGCACAGATACTGAAATACACATAATTGTTTCATTTAGCGCTGCAACAATGAATTGATTAAATTGATCCAAATCAATTCTTTAGAGGTAGCAACAAATTCAGCTGTTGATTCGTTGGATCTTGAACACATTTGAATTGAGGCATGCTCTGCATGCTGTGTAGTGTAACAGGAAAACAGAGAAGCATGGCAGAGGCTTCAGATTCTGGGCTAGATTTTTAAAGCTAGGTTTTACATAATGTTTCTGGTGGCCATGGCAGTCCTGTTTGGCCCAAACATAGTGTGTCGTTTATGTAACAACTTGATTATAGAGGGAAAAAAAATAGTCAAGTGCGCTATGCTTTGGGCAAATGGGGCTGCTGTGGCCACTGGGAACATATTTAACATAGCCTACGTGTCGTGATTACCTTAGTCCCCTAGCAGAGGTGGTCAAAGTACTCCCATCCTGTACTTAAGTAGAAGTACAGCTACTTGTGTGAAAAAATACTCTGGTAAAAGTAGAAGTACTGATTCAATTACTTTACTGAAGTCAAAGTGAAAGAGTACAACTTTTCAATTGTAATAAAGTAAAAAGTAAAGCTGTATTTTGTTGTTGCTATGGATGAAATAATACTTATTTAAGCAGGAAAAAACAGAACATTTTCAAAAATATCCAAAAATCAAACCTTTAAAATTGAGTTAGTGTAGATAATGTGTTTTATTGGGTCATAGTACTCGGTTAAGTGGGTATGGACAGAACATTCAGGAAGAATTCTTGTGCAGTCGCTGCCAGAGTCAAATCACATAAAAACAAGAACACAAGACAAATGTCAAACTATATAAAAACAGCTAAGAGATAATAAGTTAAATACAATAATAAATACAGCTAACTGAATTAGAATTAAAATCCACTGTAAGGATGAAGAAGTAGACATTTCCACAAGAGTACATGTACACACACAACATATTGCATTTGCCCTCACATTTAATACTGGCCAACATTTTAGGATGTATCATACTGTAATGTTGTGCCAAACTGTATTGAATGTTTCGTTGAGAATGCTGCCATTTTGCACTTGGTTCCCAAACATTTTCTGCAAAGGCCTCGTGTCACCGGCCCATGTTTTTCCTGTAGTGCACAGTTTTTGTCGGTACCCGGCTGCTTCATAATCAGCTGCACAGAACTTGCCCATTTATCTCTGTCCTCACAACAATGCTGGTGTGGCCTGGCCTTTAGAGAGAGGTGTCCTGTACTTTGGTGCCAAGTGGTGACTTCATCCTGACATTTCCCTGTGTTGACACTAGAAACTCGGTGACTGTGCTCGGCCAGACACAACACACAACATGCAGATGTGTCTAAGATGTCCCGTGTCGCAGTTTGTTATTGTCCTGTAGTCCTGAGGGATTTGTATGAGAATCCCACAGCTTCTACTGTTGTTATTAACAAACTAAAATGAGTTGCACAGTCTGTACCCGAACGGTCAAACTGACAATGCACTAAAACGTAAAGATCATACAAGATGCTCCGATCTTTCTGTACTTGTCAGTGCTTTTAAAAGGGTTTCTTATTATTATATTTGAAGATATCGGACCACAAACCTGAGACGGTTCTATATCATACCACAAAAATAGGTCGGCACTAGGTCATAGACAGAATTGGGACGGAAGTAACAGAATCCAATATGGTGACTACCGAGTCAGGGCAATAGTTTTCACTTTTGGATCGAAATCTGAAGTCTACGAGGCTTTTGAGGTCTACAAGGATCAAACCATGAGTTCCTGCTGGTGTTGTCTAGTAGAAAAACAATTTGGTAAAGAGAGTACTTGCGTATGAGTTTGACAGATGAGCACACGAATGAGATCAAATTCAAATTTATAATCTTCCTAAATACTTGCTTATTAAATCTAACCAAAATAAGTCAGCCTTCCAATTACTGCTAATGCTAGGCTTTTTATTGATAGAATACATACTTTATTCACTTTTGTCTGTTTTTAAATCCAGTAAATGAAGCTAAATAGATAGAAAATAATTCTGAAGCGTATCGACGGGTGCCATGTTGGATTCTGTTACTTCCGTTCCAATTCCGTTTATGACCTAGCACCGACCAAAATATGCTCCTTATTGGATTATCTGTGATTTCTGAATTTAGACTCGGCAGAAAAAGGAAAAAGCGCTGGGTCTGCCATGTTTATACATACACTATTTTAATTGGTGCAGTACAATTGAAGAATGGCATTGGATTTTTGCATAATAGTGGTCAACCAATGTTTTTGTCAGGGCCAGTGCTGATCAAAGTGGCCAGTAATTAACATTTGGATCTGACTAATCTCAACACAAAGCTGGTTGTCAAATCAAGTAAAGACATTACGATCCAGTAACTTTTCACCAATTGTTTTTGTCAGCTTTCACATTGAGCTGTAGGGTTTATAAATAAACACCAGCAGATGAATAAATGAAATGCCTATTCCTCATAATATCTAAGCAATCAGATAGCGCTGTGGGCAGAATATTGAGTAAGACCACAGAAAGGCATTTGCTTTAGAGCCAAAAGTAATAATAAGTCTAACTAAACAGCCGTTTACAAAGTGCTTTGACAGACAAAGTAAAAACAGGAAACTCCGAGAATAATGGATAATAGCACAACAGTGCAAGGGCAAATAAATCCAGAGAGGTTAAGATGTAAAATAACAAAGTTAAAAGGAGACGAGAAAGACAAGAGTAAATAAATGTGGTGGTCGGGAATTAAATTAATTTATTATCAACTATTGGATTTATGAAATTTTGGAACAAAAAAATGCCAACAGTGCTAATCTTTCAGATAATGTGCCGGTCCCTCCCTACTTTATAGACATGTTTTTGTCACTCTCAACGGGTAGTCTCATAGTGAATGATCAGCTTAAAAAAGGCAGAAAAACATCTGAACACTACTTCACAACCACTGTCAGCTGGTGAAAGTTCATCGATAAGAAGGTTCACTCATTTCCTTTCCTTTCCTTTCAAAAAAAAAAAAAAATCAAAGTTCACAGTCTTATTTTTATTGTGAAATGTTAGGTGTGTCACCATGTTGAAAAACTTAAGTTAAGCCATGGACCATGGAGACAAATATGATGAGGAAAGATTCAGAGGCTTTTATATTAGGACTGAATGGAGTGTTACAGTCAGGATTTATTTAACAATTAAAACACACCACCTGTAGCTGAAGGTTTGTGTTCTTCATCATTACAGAGGGTCAGGAGTAGAAGTGCACCTGTTGACTCCCAAAATTATATAATGATATTGAACTGTTAACCAACCCCCCCCCCCAAAAAAAAATCTAAATGCCAGCAGCATGCCATTGTAGCTCATAAAAACCAGATTGGATCAGACAGAGTGAGTTAACACACACTCCAAACACAGTTTAATCCTACATGCAGGAAAACGGTTCAAGATGGGCCCCATGAAACCTTAGACATCTCCAGCATGCGAGTGATCTGCCTTTGTCAGTCGCTGAGAGGGCCTCGCTCCCACAGAAAACCTCATATTACCTGAATCCACGGGCCGGCATATGCACCCTATTCTGACCGAGCGGCACCGTCGCTGACAAAGGTGTAGCGACCGTTCTCTTTTCTCTCGGATGATGTGTACGAACCAGAGAAGAAGGAAAACATTTGTATTGGGTTTGCTTTTCTTCTTGTTTGGTGACCTCATTTCAGCTGAAATAGAGACCCCTTGGTGACCCGCAGCCACGGGGGAAACGAACACAGGGAAAGTACGCTGTATTCTGATTCCTGACATACACCACCGCAGTTACTATGTGTGGACCTAGTTCAGCAGCGACGGCCTGCTTTTGGACTCATTCTTTTTCCTGCATTGTTTATGAACTACAGTGAAATCCAGTGTATGTCATCATCTTGCCTATTTCTTTAAATAAAAAAAAATGTTTATCAGGTGGTTTTAAATATGCATTAGAAATATCAGAGTATCGTACATATTTGTTTGCACACACTATAGAGGGAAAAGATTAGAACTAGTATTAAGGCCTGAAAAATGAAAATGAAGTACCAACTAGAATAAAAAAAAATGCAGTGCAGAGAAATGGTAATAGAGGTGCAGTCAAAATCAACTTTGAAAGTTTTGTGCTGGTTTCTAAATAAGCTTGAGCAGTCTTAACGGGTCATAATGTACAATAATAACATGGGATTGTATAATATAGGATCTATAATGTACAACATAATCAATGTTATGGATTGTGTTTAATTTGGCAGCTGTCAACAATGTACAAATCCAAGTTATTAACGTGAAACATGAACTAAAGGTACAAGTGATATGTAAAAAAAAAACAACAACTCAAAGATAAAGTATAACTGGACCAACCTTTCACTGCACTATCGTGGATACTTGAGTATAATGATTCTCACAGTAGCATAAAGTAGGAAACTGTCTTTGTAGGGACTGTACACTGCAGCTCGGGATTATCATGCATTTCCTTCATCCCACAGAGAAGTTTTCTTCATGTAGCAACGAACAACACCTACTCCTTTCTGTAACACAAGTGCATCTTTATCAGAAGTGGAATAATTAGTTTGATTCTTTCACTTTCACATTGATTCGGGTACTTTTATAAAATTCACGGCTCTTGTCATATCGATCTTGCTAAAGCTAAATTCCTTTTCAGTTTCTTTGTTTTTAATTGCATTAAGTGTTGTGCCTATATAAATCCAGTTTCCCTGCTTCATTTCTCACTTTTTGTTTCAGTCTGATCCGATTCTCATTCCCCTTCTGGGAAACGGGGGTTGTTGGGCAGCTGAATGAAAATGGGCAGCCATGCCAGCCGCAGTTGGCAAACATGGGGGAGGCAGTCTGACCTTTTCTCAATCCACATTCGGTGTGAGCCTGCAGTGGCCAGCTGTTCAGCTGCAGCTGATGTGCGCTCCACCCTACAAGGCTTTCATTGGCAGCATGCCTCAAACACTACTCACAGTGGAGACGCACACAAAACATACACGCATTTAAACAGACGTCTTATGGTGGGTTTGCTTAAGTAGGCTATCTTGCTGTAGGCAGACTGGGGTCCCTCCCTGTTATTTCTATTGTTGAAAAGACTAGGGGATAGAGATGCACAATATATTGTTTGAGCATCAACATCGCAATGTACGCGTGTGCAATAGTTACATCACAGGTCATGCAATGTAGGAGACAAATGAGCTCGAAGTTTTCTCATCCAATTTCAAGGGAACCTGACACACACTGAACACACCACGATCATTCTGAACCAGTTTGGAGTGAGTCACTGGTAAGAACACTGAAAAATGAGCAACGAACAAGAGAAGATCAGCCAAAACAAAGGCTTAGTGCCAGAAAGAAAAGCAACATCACTCATGTGGAATTATTTTGGCTACAAGAAGGATGATACTGAAACATATGTTCTGTGTCGACCTCTAATCTGTTTGACCATTTGTGTCGGTAACACACAGCTGTTCTATACTCCTGAGGATTGTTTCATATCGCAATATACATGGTATGGTTAAAAAGAAATCGCAATGTCAGTTTTTTTTCTAATATTTTGCAGTCCTACTAGGAGAGCTGCCGCTGTGCCCAGAAGAATATCTGTCAGAGATTTTTTTTTATCATATGGTTTTGAATTCTGCATTGATGTCAAAAGCTAATCTTTGTTATAAACTACTTTGGTTAGAAGCATGTTGTTCTTACAAGGCAGTAGAAGTACAAGATAAGGTCATCAACAGTCTGTGTCAGAAGAAGTTTTAATCATCTGGAAACTTACCAGTTACGCACCAAGGTTGTGTGGGAAAATGTCTTCATATCTACTACTGGTGTACTGATTTGGATAAAAAGTAATATGTAGGACATTCTATCTACACTCCTGGAACTTTCCAGTGTGCCAAAACTACTGATGTTCTGAAAAATTATCCAGTAACATTAGATCTGTCTATTCTGTCCATTGCATCCATAGTCTGGTTTCAACCGGCTCTATATGTAAAGTGTCATGAGATAATGTCTGTTATGATTTGGTATTATATAAATAAAATATGTTTGGATTTTTGGTCATCCTCTTCTTTTGATAATGAGGTAAACTTAGTTTTTAAGGTGCTTCATTGCCATCTGCTTTCCTGGGTTATGGGGCAGAGTTAATTATTTACATTAAAAGGATAGTTCACTATTTTTCAAATGAACTTGTATAGAATCAGCATGTTTACTCTGGTGGCCCCACAGTGACTTACACCCGACAGTGTCCTGTGTGAGTCGTGTTGGTCAAAGTGAAAGTAGTCCCAGCAAGTTTCTTGGGGTCATGAAAATAAAACCTGATTCTATACAATTTCATGTGGAAAAATAGTCAACTATTCCTTTAAATGTAGAGCTCAGGACATTTTTGGATATCCACACTAATGTATTTTTTTTTTATTCATCTTTATTTCCTTTTATCAGTATATCAGGTGCAGTCATATATAATCAAACATCAATCAATCACAATCAAACTGTCATCATTTGCATTTGAACCATATGGGATGAAAGAAGAAAGAGAAAATAAATAAATTAAAATCATTTCCAAAGATAACACACACACACACAATATATATATTGTCACATTAAGGATTATATCATTCAATAAAATCTGAAATAATTGGGAACCTTTTGGTCAGGGACACATCCATTTTCAAGTGTAACCTTGTGTTTTTATTTTCCATATAATAAACTTCTTTAACCGTCTCTCTTTAATGTGCTCCAGTGGGGGGGCTGTGGTTATAACCAGGAGATTGTAATCACTTTCTTTGCAATTAGGAGGAGGATTCTCAGCAATGCTCTCTGATTATTGTTCCAGTATTTTCTTTTCGTTTAAGAATGAAATCTAATGGATAAAAAGATCCCATGATAAGAGACAAACATATTAATAATTATCCCACCTTTAAGCAAGCTGTGCATATTTTTTTTTTTGCCTGTGCATTTAGAAAATTAACAGCGCAAATCATGGGCGCATGTCTTGCAGCTTAATTCACTACCCTGGTGTATATATACGTTTATATGTTTGTGGTATGTTGTGCCTAGCGTAGCATTCTGAACGCAGTCAGTGTTCCGTATGTGCTGGCTCTGATCAGGACATCCTTGTTAGGACTCTGGTTGTTGTGTCGTTTCCTGTCTGGCCATCCCGCGGGACAGGCGGGCACTGGGAACAGGAAGGAACCACAAGGACTTGTAGAGCTACTCCGGACCCATCGGGCACATGATGTCATATGAGGAAGCCGGACAGCTGTATCTCATTGTGTCATTGGCTGCTTACTTGTGTCCAGCTTGTGAGTTTTTGTCGAGAAGTTACAAGGTCAGCGGACGGAATGTTTACTTCCTCGCTGTTGAATTCTCTTTTCACACCAACTCACGTACAGCAGATGTCTGTTTGCTCACTCCCAACATTCATAAGTGCGCTCTGTGTCACACACAGACACACAGTTAGTCCCACCACCACCCCCACCATCCCATCCTCTCTACAACACACACAGCTTTTTCCATTGTCCTAAGTGGAGTCACAAACAATCTGACATAGCAGAGGGGCCCACGTCGATCCTCTCCTTTCCCCAGTGTCACTACTTCACAGCACATGGTTAAGTGTCCCAAAGGGATGCAAGCCTATAGCCACTTCCACTTTATTATACTCTTTTGGCTTGCCATATTTAATTTACTCTCCCAATCGCCTAACAGACTTGTCAGAGGAAGTATTCAGGAATCCATGCATCATTCATTCATTTGTTTTTCAAAATAAAACCAAAAATAAGATGAAACAAGTCATTTGTTCATTATTTGTTTCCAAAACCAAAATAAAAAAAAACTGATAATAATGCTGTTTTTCAGTTTTCCTTTTTGTGTTTAAATTATAATAATTTAAACACATAATAATATAATAATTATAATAATTGAAAAAAAATGGATAATGGCCATTTTCCGTTTTATCCAATTTTGACCTGAATAAATTGTGTAAACTGGAAATGACTGTGACCCACAGTGACACAGATGTAAACCTATGCCCTATTTGGGGAAACTAAGAAGGTCACCCTAAGACTTGAAGATATGACCATGGAGAAAATTGGTGTCATATCATACCTTCAAGTCCAGTGGCCATGTTTCTTTAGGTTGTTAAGATTAATTTCCAGTTTACTCAATTTGCTTCAGGTCTAAATTGGATAAAACAGGAAATGGCTGTTATCTGTTTTTTTCTGTTCATTTAAACACAAAAAGGAAAACTGATAAAAATGCATCACTATCTGTTTTTTCATCTTGGTTTTGGAAATAAATAGTGAGGTTTTTTTCCGTCGTCTTACTTGGTTTTATATATGTATATATATATATATATATATATATATATATATATATATATATATATATATATATATATATATATATATATATATATACATAGACAAACAAATAAACAATCTCTCACATTCATACCTATGGACAATTTAAATTAACCAATTAACCTACCAGTGCATGTCTTTGGATGGAGGGAGGAAAAAGCTGGAGAAAACCCACATGGGGAAAACATGCAAAGGTTAAGTTAACAGTTAATTATCTAATTAATATTCTATAAAATGAAATTGCAACAACATTATTTTGAACATATCACAATCGTAGACTGATTTTATGTTGACAGTATTATGAAATAAATATGGTTATTTATTGAAATGTTTTATTTGACTCCTTTTTTTATGTTTAAAACTGAATTCAGTGCTCTCAGTATTTTTGAAAATGTGGTGGTTTTCCTGCATCTTCCATTTCTTGAATTGCTTCTGCTTTGAATGTGAAAGGCATCCAACGATGCCCTGACCATTTCACTTTACATTTATGAACGGACCCCGTTGGGAAGCAATTAGCAGCAGCTGGTCACTTGTTCATATTTTTATTCCAGTCTCTTTGCACAGTGGTTCATAACATAAGCAGTGCAGATGGGCTCCACACACATCGAACTGTGCCCTTCTCTGCCCTATACTGGGATTGGTCATGTTTCTGCCTGAATATGTAAAAGACTTGTTGCTCTGTCAGCGTCTAAAGTGTCCACTGTAGTTGTCAGTGAACACCAGCTGCTGTCTCCATGATGTCTGTGTTTGAACTGCCTGAAGATGTCATGTGTAACAGGGAGAGAACCTGAACCCAAGTCTGTCATCTGGACTGAAAATTACAAAAAGGTTTCACTGATAAACACCTTAGAAACTGAATTTAATTTAATGTATTAAGGTCCCAAGAAGCAAATGAAACATCAGTTGCTATTCTCTCCCATTATACCATTCATACACACACACACACACTCACTCGTTTCTATGTCTCACAAGGACCAAGTTTTTAATTAAGTAGCCATTGGGTATTTATTTATTTATTTATTTTTTACTAAAATAATAAAAATGTAATTCAATAAAAAATTACAAACTTAATGGGAAAAAAATAGAATTAATAATAAAATAAATACATAAAAAATACACGATAAAAAACTTAAATAACATGATAAATGCATAAAAAAGGAAACATCTTTTAAAAATACATGTTTTGTTTTGCACCAGTTTCCCTCATGCTTTGTGGGGACTTATGAAAAAAAAAAACTAATTCATGTATTTATAGGGTCACATCATTTCTATTTGACTATTTATATTTAACCTTCATGGGGGCCTGAATTTTGGTCCCCATGGTGTGACTGTGTAACCATATCAATGTCCCCATAAAGATAGGAACACACACACACACATACACACACACAAATGAGATATATATAATACAACAGGCCAATGCGATACAAATAAATAAAC
The DNA here is from genome assembly GCA_020466265.1 of Siphamia tubifer. Lineage (NCBI taxonomy): Eukaryota > Metazoa > Chordata > Actinopteri > Kurtiformes > Apogonidae > Siphamia > Siphamia tubifer. The sequence goes on along the minus strand of CM035805.1, from coordinate 31,587,308 downwards.
TAATTGAGTGCTATACATGCACTAAATTAATGAGAACATTTATCCAAACTACTGTTATGTTGCAGTAATGCATACGATATCTATTTTTCAGTGTCTTTCTTTTCCAAGTAAAAAACTAGTTATGCTGGGTCTAGTTTTGTACCGGTTTTAATATCAATCCCAAATTAAATCTACATTCAAAATATGGACATTGCAGCAATAACAACCAAAGCAACACTTTCAAGGGCACCAATGTTCCAGATAGGTTTTATGTTTTAGCATAACATTACGGGTGAATGAAGGAACAGTCTGAAGACCAAACACTAAACATTTTCACAAAAACACAACTCAAATTAATTCGTCATTGTTCGGTCTTGTGTCCAAATGTCAGTTCGTAGTCTCCTTGAGTAATTAAAATAAGATTAATATCAACCTGGAAAAAATCAAAACAAATAATTTGACTTGTAATTTCTGACTCATTGGGCAGATCAGCTGATAAACCATGTTCCTCTTATCGTGTCTAATGTGGTCTTTGTGTTGAACATGTTGAGGATGACCAGGGTGCTTAGCAGCCTAACACATGTCAAAGTGTGCACAGCATGTTGAGCATGTGGATATTTTCACAGTCAGTGTGTCACAGTGTGTCTGGGACTTTTTGTAGGCAATGAAATGTCTGCTGCTAATTGTGATGTGTCATCAGAACGTGGTAGAGGAAGGCTTGGCTTCCTTTTCTCCAGCTCCCAGAGGACAAACTGAAGCACAGGCAGGTCATTAGCCAGCCCCTCAGGACCCCTCGGGATGCAACTGCAAATGGCCCTCCCCACTACTGTTTTTTTCTTTTCTTTTTTTCCCCCTCCAACATTCTCCTCTTCTCATCTTTCTGTCTCGTTCTCATCTTCTTTCCATCTTTCTCCTTTTCTACCTCTTTCTGTTTTGTTTTACTTCAACCGTGCCTGCAGCGAGCTGGCTTTGGCTGACCTCTCTGCTCGGTGGTCTGTCCGCTGCTTCTCCCATTGTTTACAGAAAAAATGAAAACGACGCTGCTGGGTTGGCTGCTTTCTACTCAGTACGGTCTTTCTTTTCCTACTTTGGCTTGTTGGCTGTTCACAAAAGTGCATTATACTTAGAAAAAAAAAAAGATGCATGACGTATTGTCAAGTGTTCTATGAATCCCTCCTGATCAGGAAATCGGTATGACTTTGATTAAGGCTACGTTTGCATGTAACCTGGTATTTTACAAAACAGATATTCACCCCTCTTTGTTTAATTCACCCCAAAAACAACCACCTTGTGCACATGTTTTTTTCTCTCTTTTTTTGGTTGCCATGGTGACGGATTCTTTTTCATTTTATTTCATTAAACAAATTACACAAGCCTCAATGAGGTATACAGAAGAAACACTTTGAACATAAAATATAGAATAATACGAGGGGGGGTACCGTAAGGCACCCTTGTGCACACGTGACCCTTTACAGAAAAAAATTTATTTACATGGTTCTGTTTAACTCCTAGGCCTGTAACGATATGCATATTGAAACTGAAACAGCATCACTCAGAGCCATGAACCTGTCTCACAGTGTAATAAGGCAGAATGGTGACATGTCTCACACTCCCAGTTATCCTTCAGTCCAGATCCAGTCACGAGATGTTAGTGCTACCAAACTTTACCAATTACTATTATTTTGGATAAGAGTAGCCTATTTTAACATACCTTGACCTAAACCAAAAAACTAGTAGATTTTTTTTTTCACTTAATTGCAAACATCCTCCAACTGTGTGACATGTGACGACCTTTCAGTCATGTGACACTAGCTAAAAGTTTAGCCGACTCAACAGTGTTAATTAGACTGATGAATAATGGCTAGTTCATGTAGCCCTGAAACTGCAGACCCTCCAAGCACATTTACGTCAGCAGTACGGCAGCATTTCAGTTACCTGGGTTAGAATAAGGGTGGAACCATGTTGTAGATTTGACCCGTACCATTTACCGTATTTTATAATGCTTCCTTAAGTGACAGGGAACACATGGCAAATTTATTCCAAGTAAAGTTTCCAATGTATTCAGACCATGCACAATAAATAACAAGGACAATAGGAATGTTTATGACACTGGGTATGTGCACCTTTTTTGTGGTCCAGAGCAAAGGGTTCCCACATTTAGTACTGGTTCTGGAGCTTTGTTATAACGTGACAATCCATGGTAATTTCTCAGGATGTACTTCCAAAACTGTCTATGCCAGTGGTCACTAACATGCAGACCATGGTCTAGGCCTAGACCCAGAAACTGTCTCATTCAGACCTAGACCTACAGCCGGTTTTGGAGTGCTTCTATTTTAACCAGTGCATCTTACAATAGAGTAGATAAGGGTTAGGATTACCGTTACAACACCATTGTCATGTATACAACGGGCACAAATGTAGAGAAAAATCTGTTTTGCCAGAAGAACCAGTTGATAGAGTGGGTCGCCCAATGACCGAAAGGTTGGTGGTTTGCGTCCCGGCCTTGGCTGTCCACATGTCAAAGTGTCCTTGGGCAAGACAATGACCCTTGACTTAGGCTCCCAGTAGGACTGACAGAACCTCAGAAACCTACTGGTGAATGGGTGAATGTGAAGCTAATGTAAAGCGCTTTGAGCACCATGAAGGTGGAAAAACCGCTATATCTCATGGACACTACGGAAGGCTGAAGTGGTTCTCGCTCATCTTCTACTTTGTCTGTTTTTGGTACACATTGAAATAAGGCTTGCTGGTCCTTCCTTTTAGTCTGCCAGCAAAAGTCTACACTAGGGACAGACGCATGCACACAGTGGACAGAGCAACATTGTGCTCCTTTCACTGTTGTTAAAGTGTGAATTTGGAAAGCTGTTTGGCCCTTGTGACTGGTCCAGGTAAAACGTTCCCACGGTCAAATGGGAATATATTCTCTGGACGCATTTTTATACTAAACTGGGAGTCAGACAGAACAGCGGAAAAGACGTCATTAATACCGACTTATTTTGCTTCATCGCTAATAAAGCTGAATGGATTGTTGAGTGATTAAAAACTGTAGATTAAAGTCAGACACAAAACATTTAGTAAGTGCTTTAGCTGATGGGATAAACAAGTCGGATCTGGAAAACAAAGGAAAAATTGGTTTTGTTAATCTTTTACTGCATAGCCCCATACTGCATAGCTATGGGGTTCCTTTGGTTTCTCAGGGACTTAGCTGCTATTAGTAAGCTTAACTTGAAAATGTAATGATTAGTTCAAACAGATGATTGATTTATCTATTTGCATGATGACAAGGGAATTTCCACAATGGGCCATTATTAGGGAAATGAAATAATGAGTAATGTGTAAATGTCTTTATTGGATAATGAAGACAGAGAATGTTTCCCATTAATTGTTTAGACTGTGCTTTTTTAATAATGAGCTGGAAATTATTTCTCACACTTATAATAATAACATAAATGCTGTTCTATATTACACTATTATAACATGGCCAGCGTAGTGCACATAGTCACAATGGTGTATTTAACATGTTTTATATTAGGACACCCTGTTGATATGGAAGTAAGCTACATAAAATTGCATTCTGCCACTGTTAATTCTAGATTTTCTGGGCAGTATCCACATAGTTTTTGCTGGATCTCATTCAGGCTGTGTTTACATACTATTCTATTTTCTGTGTAGTATTCTCATATGGAATTGATGTTCTCTTTTCAGAGATGAGGGTGAAAGATTTCTGGAAAAGGCAAAATGCTTGAGAGTTTTTGTCATATGTATTTGCACCAATGTTTGTGTTCTGTTGGTTCCCTTCCCTCTGACCCTAGGGCGGGGTTCATACGTTTTGAAATAAAACCTGGAAAGTTTTTGGAATTTGAAAAATGCAAATTCCAGGCCTGGAAAGGTTTTGGAAAGTAAAGAGACCCAGAAAGTTTTGGAAAAGTCATGGATTTTTTTTTTTTTTTTTTTTTTACACAGCATAATAATGTTTGATTAATAATAATAAAAAATAGTTTGAATGAGTGAATAAAAAGTTTATTTCATGTCATCTTAACCTTAACGATCTATTCGGTGAGTAGATGTACTCACTCACTTTGTGGGATGTAGCACGCTCCATATGGTGAAGTAGGTATGGACTCAAATCTTGCCCAAATTAAACTGAAATGCCAGGAAAGTGTGGATTTAACAATGTCTGGCTTCATTGGGACGTCTACATAAATGTTAATTTAATCTTGAACCACACATTGTCATTCATTTTATTATTAAACCTCTGTGGGTCAACGTTAACACTACACTTTAACTTTTTATTCTAATTGTTTAAAGTCGACTTGTATTTTCAGGAGTACATAGTCATGGAAAAGTCAGGGAAAAGTATTGGTCAAAGTGTGTATGAACCCTGCTGGGATAAAACCTGTTTGATGCTCTTAAAAGTGGAGCCCACGGGAGCCTTATCAGTGCACAGGTTCATATATTCATAAATAACACGCAGTGATCTTATCTGGTCTTTAGTTTTTTCATCCTCCTCCAGTTTCTTTTGCTGGATGTTTCTCTGACAGAAAGACTGAGGCTGGCTGTTTGGCCCAACTGTGGTTGTATGGTATGGGAAGATGCCAAGGAATCTAGTTTAGCCCTCTTGTACTTGTTTAGTTTCAGTATGTAAATTATGTTTATCTTTTAATAGACCTAATACTTACTGGAAGTCTTTTGGACTACGTTATTGTGGTTGCAACAGAGTTTAAATCGATGTCATCTGCTTGGATTTTGTTTGTCGCACTTCAGCTTTACTAAGGAGGACAGTGGTAAATGCAGACTGTGTGTTTTTCTACTACGCTGCTGCTTTTCTAGTTTAGTGAAATTTACATCGTGTTCTGAAATATCTTAATTTTAAAACAGTAGCAGACTCAAATTGTGCAGTTTTGGGGAGTTATATTTCTTCCACACCATTGAGGTTCCAACTTATGTATTTACTTGACCTTACCTGCAGGGCTGGGAGATATGACCTCAAATCAATATCACAATAAATTGAGCTGTTTTTACCTTGATAACAATGATTTTAGTCTGTAACCACACACATCTTATAATATACTTTATAGCCATTTATATTCTCTATACTTTCTGAATCCTTGCAAAATTTCATTTGAGGGAGAAGGTCAAGTGTTTAAAAAATACAAATTAATCTTAAATTAACGAACTTCAATTTCATTTTCATTCACCGTCGTCTTCTTCTTCCGTTCTATTTCGGTGAACTTCCGTTTAATTGTGGAGTGAATTTGCAGCGTTTCTCTCTTGCAGTTGTTTTGGGAGTTTGTGTGTTTTGGTATTTGCAGCATTTTTCTTTGGCATTTGTTTTGGGGGGTTTGTACATTTTTGCTTCTGCTTCATTTGTTATTGCAGCATTTTTCTCTTGCAGCTTCACTTGTGTTGCATTTGTTTTATGTGTTTTTGGTTGTCGCATCTTTCTTGTGTTTGCAGCGTTTTGTTGATGTGGTGAATTCGTCCCTTTCGGCCACCGTAGATTTTATTTATTTATATGTATATATATATATATATATATATATATATATATATATATATATATATATATATATATATATATATATATATATATATATATATATATATATATATATATGTGAGAGAGAAAAAAGAGAGCGAGAGAAAATGCTGACTCAGGCCCCAGCCCCTCATAGCTGGGCTGCCTGTGGAATTTGGAGCTGAGGTGCAATGTTGGGGAGAACAGCAGCTGTTTAGATGAGGCCGGATCTGTCTCTTTGTCCACCAGCAACACCCGACTCATTCACACTCCCTGTGTCTGTCTGTCCTGGTTTGTGTCTGCTCCTGCTCTCATTGTTTAGGTTTCTGTTGCTCTGCTCAGATTGCTCTCTTCCTCTGTTCCTTCATCTGCAATGCAGTACAGCTCTTCTTGTTTTGTTTTTTTCTACCCTTGTCGTCTTGCCTTTTCGTTTCTTCCTCTGTCCTCCTGTCTTTTTCCCGTTTACGCTACCTTCATATTCTCCCCTCCCTGCCCCCTCCCTTGTTTCCTCACTGAATGCTGAATCCCAGCTTTGCCTAGTGACAGCAAATGGTGGGTTAGCATGTGGCTGCATTGGGCACAAACTATAACCACGTATTATGCACATGCTTGTCAACATATCAGTCCCCTTTTTTTGGTGTTGAATATGTTTAGATGTGTTTTTGCAGAAATGACAGGCGTGCAAAAGTGATCAGACAACACACTGATCCCTTCGAGCATCGTCCTGACAGCTCAGGGTGACGGAGCGGAGCTACATCTTCAGTTAAAGCTCCACTGCTGCATTCAGACACACACTCAAAGGCTTTGATCGAACGAGCCTATTACTCATACTTGTAAAGCACACCGCATGCCAAATAATGAAGGCTGCTAGTTGCCCTTTTTAATTTGTTCAAACCAAATAATGACCACTCCAGTGACTGGATTAGCCACCTGGTTTGATCATTTCAACTGTGATGCAGCAGTGCTGAGGTTGAACATTGTAGGAAGTCTGTCCCAACCTGTAATCAGCACGATGTATAAAAGCACATTTTTAGCATGTTGTTGTCAAGATCAAGAGGAAAGAATTTACCTCAGTGTTTTTCAACTTGATGGTCAGAACCCCACATGGGGCTGCTGGAATTCAAATGGGGTCACCTGAAATTTGTAGGAATTGATAATTGGAAAAACACCAAACAACAAAACATACTACTACTAATAATAATCTTTGGTGAGTTAAAAGAAAGGATCACAGTACACAAGACATGACGAACTGAAGCTGAAACTGAAGCTCTGTGGTACTGTTTACCTGTCAAATGTTCATTGTGGTCTATTTAAGCTGCTGTAGCTCTTTCATAATTCACAGTTTGAGTTACTGTTTGTTCAGTAATAATTTGCAGCTTTGTAAATACAAGCTGGACCCACTGTACATATCCCGGCCAGGGAAAGTAAATTGTGCCTCTGTACAGTAATCTACAGCCAGCTTTTCTGCCTCCATCCATCATAATATACATTACATAACCTAAATGTCATCTAAAATTAACATTTATTTGCAACATAGTATAACTAACTTATTACATGATCAAAAGCAAATACATTTTAGCAAAATTTCTCTGTTGTGATTATCTGGGGTCGGCAAAAATTTGTGACGTTAAAATGGGGTCATGAGCTAAAAAAAGGTCGTGTATAGGTGCTTTCCCACAAATTAGTTCTAAGAACTTATTTCTTGGAACTATGTAGTTCTTAGAACTATAAAGTTCCTAGGGAACCTTTGGGTTTGCATTCCAACAGGGCAGTAGGAACCATGGAAGGGGTTAATGTGACTTTTAACATCTGCGACAGTGATGTATTATTTAAGCACTAAATTCAACAATCACACAAGGAAGTAGAAGACAGCGCTATTATAAGTTAAGAATAGAGGAGGAGGCCACAGCATTTATATTCTATTCTATTGCAGGAATGTTAATTGTGATCAAATACAGCATCTAATGTCAAGAATGGAGAAAGTTGGGAGATGAAAAATCCAGCAGCAGGTGATATTATGACCTATGCTAATTTCATAGCTCTAACCAACATCCATATGAACCCAAAACTTTCTCCATATTTTTTCCAACACACAGCTGATGCGACACAGAAGGTTTTAAAGATAGCAGCAAGATGTGGAAATCCAGAAGTAGGCGTGGTCTTGGCTCTATCAATCACCAAATAACTGTAATATAGTTCCTAGAGAACTAAAAAAAGACCCTAACCCTGCAAGTGGGGGTGAAAAAGGTTCTAGGAACTATGTAGTTCCTATGCTGTGGGAAAGGGGGAAAAAAGGTTCCAGGAACTAGAACTAAAAAGTTTATAGGAATTACAAAAGGTTCCTACAGTGGAAAAGCACCTAAGATCACAGCCAAGAGATGAGATAAATTCATTTAATAAAAACAATGACAAAAACATGTAGGGAGGGTCAAGAAGGGAGTTGAATTAGGAATGTCATGATCTTTGGTTTGCACCATTTCACCCACATGAACTAATGTTAAATGTATTGTACAATTTGATGTGTAGATTATAAATCGTTCAAAAGGGGTGGGAAGTGTTAATCTTTCAGTCAGCTTTAAGTCTGTTGATTAATGTCAGTTAAGATTTATTTATCTGTCTATGCAGCGTTTGAGGCGAGCAAGAAAGCAAGCAAAAGTAACTTGTTTGGCAATCTACATTAACCCTCGTTTTATGATCATTAATAATCATACAACAGCTGTAGAGCCACATATCCATTCAAGGAACTTCCCCAGGAACTAGCAACCTTTGGGGAAAGTGAGTCTTTCCATCTAAGGGAGTAAGGTTTACATTTAGGTCCAGCTCTTTTTGTGTTTAATATATTAATGCTGTGTCACAGAAGACAGCATGTGACAAAGGATCAGCAATAACATTCAGACATTGTGGATCTTTAGGCCACAATTGAAATGCAGTTATCCAATAGTCTGAAATAGATATTTTATCTCTCAAGAGAAGAGTTCTGGGTAGTCTGGGTGGAAAAATGCAGGTCTTATGAATTGGTTGGTACATTAGAAAGATGTAACAAAAACTTAGGTTTTTGTTCATAACTGGCCCAGGCAAGTTTTGTATTTGTGCAGAGGTCTCTGAACTCCCATCAGCACTAGGCTGTATATCTTCTGGCATTTCTAGCCCAGTCTTCTTAATGAGATAATAATAGAGGAGAGGTGAGAAATTAAGCACATTAGAGGAGGCTTCAGTGCTGGCTTGGATTTTGGGATGAGATATTTGAAGCCTATCTGCGTAGCTCTGCATCGGTGCCAGAGCTGACAACAATGATGGGAGCGCTGACCTTGGCTTGTGGTGCGGCGGCGAATTTGACGGTGACCTGATCTATTTATAGGCCTATACGTATATCCACTCCACTTTGTTTGTGAGTGTGTGTGTGTGTGTGTGCATCTCTCGTCCTCACTGTTCCACCCTTCCTGTCTTCATACTGCAGACACATGACTTGAATAATGTTAGACTGGCTGAGTGTTTGGTCAGCACCATTCATCCATCTTCCACCTGAATGGCAGTCATTCACTCTTGCGGCTCTCACATGCCACTGATCTGACCACGGGCTGAATCACTGTACTTGTCTGGATATATTCTCACTGATAAAATGAAGCCCCTGTGTAAGCGCCCTGTTTACACATTGACTCGTGAGCATGTTTCCTGCTTTGAGTCATTACACTCAAAACAGCGAATATAGTGGTTTTGTGGTGTCACTTGTTAAAGAGGGTTTGTGGGTAGAGTGGTGGGGGGTGAGAGTGACTTTGTGACCTAAAGACTGTCGTAACGCTCCTTCCATTCCAGACTGTAAGTGGATGTTTTGAAGTTTTCTCTTTGTGAAGTGAATTTTTATTCATGCGGTCCCACTAGCCAGACACCTCCCCTATTCTCCTTGTGGGGACACCAGGATTCTGTCTCTCGTCCTCAGCCTTCCCTCTCCCATTTTCTCTCCCCGGAGACATCTCTGGGAGGGGAAATCCTGTGGTCGTGCTGATTGTCATCTCAATTGTCTTCCACTAAGTCGTCTCTGTTATTCACCTCTATATATAGAGAGTTGCCTCATGCTTTTTCCTCAGCGCAATGAAGGACACAAGAATTTGACATGGAGTAAATCACACCCACGTTCAAAACAAACAATTGCCATCCTTATTGAATTGATTTACTGTGTCTTTTTCCTATTATGTGTTTGTGTTTTCTTTAATTATTGTGTGTGTGTGTGTGTATCATACACATAGGTGATTTATACCAGCATGTCTATTATGATTGTAGGTGTGAATACTGTGATGATTTTGAGATTAGGATGAATATGTGTATATTAGTTATTTTTCTTGGTTATCAAGTAAGATGCAACATGTTCACCTTTTCCCATTTTAAACACACAATCTTGATGTAAAAAAAAACAAAACATAAGCTTCTGAAAGGGGGAAAGACAGTGACTTTCCATGTTTTACCCAGTAGCCATTTCTGCTCAGTGTCACTCCCAAAAATATTATCCTACACAGAGGTGACGTCTCTGTTTTTAGCTTTCTAAGGTAAAGCAACAATTTTTATGTTCAGCTGATTGCACACTAATTTAAAAAACGTGTATCTCCAGGAATCCTCCTTAATCAGAGCAACTGAATTAATTGCGCAATTGTAATTTCTATGTAACACCCATTCTATAATTACCAAAAGTACAGGGTATTTATACATAATTTTCCAGCACTGCCCTCATTAAAAACTTGCACACAAACAACCTCCCAGTTCAGTCTTCTTAGTATAAAGTTTCTTAGCAAACTGTAGGGCTGTAGTAGCTGCCATGCTGAACCCTGTGCATGCTGTCTTTCTCTGTTAAAAAAATCGCTTAATTTGCTGATATTAGTTAATAATTACTTTCCATGTGCTTGCAATGCCTTTGCCCCGTAGCTAGACACTTAGCCTTAATTGCGTTGCTGGATTCCCATCTGTTTTTCCAGAATGCCTTATTTGTGCAAATCTGTTTCCCTCCAGACTCGGCCCTTCTCTGATAAGGAAATGCCATAAATGAGCTATTTCCATTTATTGCTATAATGATATTCCCAAGGTCTGAAAAAGGCTTAGCCGGGGCTCTGATTATCCTGAGCGTGCATCAATGCCCACAAAAAAACATGTTCAAGCGTCTGTACTGTAGGCTCATCACTCACATTCACACTCGCATCACTATTTTGAGAAAAAAACAACAACTCTTAATTATCTTTCAACCATGTTTGATGTTTGTCAAGGAAAAATTACTCAAAACTTTACTAGCTGGAGTTCATCCAACAGGAATTTTGACTCTTCTTTTTTTTTGCTGTTAATCAATAATCAATAATCATAAATTATCCTTGGTTGCATCTTATTTTGAGCAATCACATGACCTTAGATTGCGATCAGTTTTATGTATCATAATCTACTTTTCAGAGGAATAATGTCATTAAAAGAAATTTGGAAAACACAGTGTTATCAATATTTATCTACTAAGCTAACATTCATTTCAAATTATTTGTTCATCTCTGTAATTGCTGTATTTTCCACTAATCTGTTTGCAACATTAAAGTTCCTTGTACAGGTTCCTAAATTAGTAAATTTATTTCTGTTTAGAACATCTTTGCAAGCAAAAGGGATGACATTTAATCTACAATAGTTTACAGATTATGCAATGTTTTTAGTTGTGGCTGAAGAATTGTTAATAAAGAGGTCTGAGCTACAGTTCTGAACTCTGAGATATTATAGTGTATTTTTAATTCATTGTAAAACTGACAAATAATATAAATTGGGTGGCCTTGATCTAGGTAATCTGCAGATTACAGAAATACTGTTTTTGCAAGCACAGAAAAAGTCAGGAGTAGTTAGACTTAGAATTAGATATTGTCAAAGTTGTAATGATTTTGGGATAGCAACAACAAATTACCCACACACATATGCACGCACACATACACACCTCCAGAAACCAACATAAACCAGGGGAGCTTTGAATTGATTAGTGTGATTATCAGCAATAAAAAACTTTTATAAAAAGAGCGAAAGAGGGATTTATGGCGACAAATGGTTATAATTGAAACTTGGTATATTGAATCTCTAATAGACCTTGTGACAGGTTTGATATAACCATGTGGTTTTATGCAATTCAACAAGATTTTTCCACGGTCAATAAGGCTAGCAGTAGCGATTAATGTAAACAAACATGCAATACATCTTGACGTCGCATCTTTACAAATAAAACATTCACCCTGTCGAAGACCCAGCGATGATTATCGCTGAGCCTTTTAGTAATGAGGTTGTGGATACACCCACTGACAAAAATAGTTCTATGCCTCCAAACTTTTCTGCTCTTTCATCTGCTGCTGGTGTAGTAGGATGTCTGCAGGACCAGGTAGTTAGTAATATCCACAGCAGAGATTGTTGACAAATCTGTGGGTGTTCTCAAAAACAGGTCACGTCCATTACATATTAGCTAACTGTATGTATTTCTGTAAATCCGTACAATAAACACTCTTCAGTGGCTGCCTCCATAGCGGCCTTCTCCATGGTTACTTCCTGCCCTCCAGTTGAAATTGCGACATCATCATAGTCGCGTGACTCCAACCTACCTATTGTCAATGACGTCTTTCTTTACCACAGCTTCACTCTGTTCAGCCATAAACTAAACACTGCAAGACATTCTGTAGCTGTTGAAACCCACAAGCTAAACTCAGATGTAGTAGAGAAGCCACAGGTGTGTGGTCTTCCTCCATATATCATGTCCAACACATAGCAAGACAAAGTGGAGCATGTGTTTTATCAACCGTGCAGACGGGGCTGGCGTCTGCAAACACCTAGACGTCTTTAACACCCTCATCAAAACAAGAGCTGGGCCTGTCGTAGCCTCCCACGCCGACGCAATCTGCTTATCAGTGAGGTCATTAGTGCCGTAACTGTTATCTAGGTGTCTGCCCGCTACTGTGAGGCTACTGCTACAGCCTGCAGCTTACAGCACTGGGCCTCAGCTAATGGATAAGTCCTAAAATGGATAAAGCTTGAGTTTTCCATACCTGTTTAACCCCTTGGGTGGATTTCTTTTTTTAAGTGGCTGACCTATTATTTGAATATGCTAAAAATGTACTGATGAAATAGTGTTTGAGTCCACGTCTTTGTGTTAGCAGGAAGGATAATTTGACATACAGTATTGTAAAGTAAAAGACTGTCGACTATGCAAAGTTGTTACATTTACAATATAAGCAATTCACAGAGGGTGCTCATCTACGTTGGCCAGTAATTCCGTATTCTCTCTTTTAAATCTAATTCACTTTTTTTTTTTTTGTTGCTTTTGTAGCGGTCACATTTGCACCTTCCTTCTCTGAACATGCAACGAGTTCTAACACGCCCAGCTGTTGCCACATGCATATTTTTCAAGATGCTTTTGGTTACAAGCCCGAGCACCGACACCTTTTCTTCTTCAGGTTATAATCAGTAGCAAAGTTAGTCATCTTTCAGAGCAATGGGGATTGACTGTGGACTTGGAAGTGTCTGTTGCTTACAGCTACAGCACCGGGAGAGATGCGCATGTGTGTATTTATAGTGTAGCACTCGAGTCCCCTCTATTTATTTTTGGAGCAGAAAGTGGTAATTTAGTGGTTTTCTCCAGATTTCAGCCGTTACTTGACTTCACAGCCTGCCTATTATTGTTTTACACTGCAAAAACCACCACCTGATTTGGGAAAGTGAACTTAGTAAGAGTTAAGCGTAGCCGTATTAGTGAGAAGTGAAGGTACATCCATAAAAGGCTTAGAAAGAATTATTGATTGATTATTTTGAACAAAAAATAACAAAATAAAAACAGCAATAAATGCAATAACATGTTCAAAAAGGAGTGAGAAGAAGTCAAAAACACGTTGCTACTCGTACTGCTACTACACAACACTTATAATATTAATAATAATACATATGTATATTTGAATAATGAAAATGAACGTACTGGTCAGAAAAGGACCAGTTGATGCACATAAATAAAAAAGAAAAGTGAATATGAAATAAACACATCCTTACACCTCGTGTCTGTTCCTCTACATTTCATCCCTGTCCCGTGAAAACATATTCTTTATATTTAGTTTTAAATTTAATTATATTTGGGCATTGTTGTAGTTCCTCACCCATACTGTTACACAGTCTCACCACACAGAATGAAATACAAAATCTTTTCCTGTTTGTGTGAATTTGATTGATTTTAAAGTTGTGTTTCCCTCTTAAATAATATAATAATGATAACCCTTCTGGTGTTTTTACTAAACAGCTTTTGTATATTTTGTGGTAGACAATTATTTTTAACTTTGTACATAATTAGTGCAGTTTGGAATTTTACAATGTCTGTAAATTTGAGTAATTTTGAGTGTAAGTAGAGTGTGATCCAAATAACCCACATTATTGATGACCTGTATTGCCTTTTTTTGCTTTGCGTATTGAAAAATATGTAAGCATTGTATGTCAGTTTAAATATATTATTACATTTTAGGGTTGTCATGAAAAAGGGGCAGCGAAGTGTAAATAAATTTTACTTTTGAATCATGTGATAATCCATCATACAGGTTTTCATGTTGTGGGGTGTCTGTTTTTGGGCCCTTACTTGCACTGTGATGGTACAAAAACATGAGTAAACAGAAGAGGGAGGAACATCCAGCGAATCTCACTCATGTTAGGAGTTGAACTGGTTAATTTGTAAATAATGGCTAGTATCTTTAACCAGTTGTTGACTACCTGTTTCAGTATCCTTTTTTTTTTTTTTTTTAAATGTGTTTGTTATTGTCCACATCGGCCATACCTTCAGGTCCTTCCTGTCGGTCCCAGCTTGAGCGCACCTAGCCGGGCAGGTTTCCAGAGAATGAAAGGGATCTTGGGTTACCTTCATCATGACACATATTGCCACAGGGAGCCTGCAGCCGAGCACATCTTAACATTGAATAGAGAGCACCCGGGTCATGTGTAAAGTGAACAGGGGTGCTCTGGATGCTTTCAGCTACATGGGGGGAGGTGCATGTCCGTGTCAGTCTCTGAATAGTTTTACCTTCGCAAGCATGTTAAGGGGACATTGTGGCTTTTCTGTCCTGTCCATGTCATATTTTCTGTTCTATTTTCCTCCACTCGCCACTCCTCTGTCTTTCCCTTTTCTCCTCCTCCTTCCCTGCCCGTCTTTCCCATACTTTACCCCCTCCCTCTGTCGTTCTTCCCTAACCACTGTCTTCCGTTTTCTCACCCATATCACCTTTTTGTTGTCCCGGCTCTCCTCTCCTCCTCCTCTTACCTGCCCCCAGGATGTCATGTATGTCACTTCCGCCTGAATTTTATTTATTTATTTATTTATTTTTTATTAATCTCGCCCTAACATTGGTTGGGAGACATTATTGTAATCAGTGTGTGTGTGTGTGTGTCCTCGGAGACATATCATGCTATAATACTCATAAAAAAACCTCGAATAATTACTTGAGATATCACTATGAAATTACATGGACATATACATATAGCTGATGCACATCAGATGTAATGATCCATTTGAGTAAAGGTCACAATTAACTAAAAGGTCAAAATCACATTGTGGGTTATAACTCAAGAACGAAGTGTCAGAGCACTTTCAGATTGGTACCAAACGATGCAGAATGAAGATATCTACAATTCACATAATTGGTGTTATTGTCTATGACCAACTGTTTTTGAGATCTCTGGAGGTCAAAGGTGACATGTCACAAAATTAACTTTGTGTAACACTGTTTGTGTGTGTCAAGCATAGACATATCACACTATACCTTAATCAATACTGGATATA
This sequence comes from Siphamia tubifer, assembly GCA_020466265.1. NCBI lineage: Eukaryota > Metazoa > Chordata > Actinopteri > Kurtiformes > Apogonidae > Siphamia > Siphamia tubifer. The sequence goes on along the minus strand of CM035805.1, from coordinate 31,572,012 downwards.
TTATTATAGTACATATATACATATAAAGAAATTATCAATATTGCAAAAGGTCAAAGGTCAAGGTTGCATTTAGCAGAAAGGTCAAAATCACATTATTGTCTCTTTCTATTGTCATAGAGAGTTGAGATTGGCACAAAATAGGGGCGTGATTAGGCATTGTCTGAATACTTGTTTTTAATTTATTTTCACTCACTTCTTCTGTCTCTATCATCCATTCAGGAAGGTGCATTTATATTAAGGGTTGTCCCAGTGGGAATCAAACCCTTAAATGGTGCAATGTCAGTGCTGTGGTTTACCCGTCAAACAGCGGAGGGCTGTAGCTTAGTAACAACCCCCCTCATTTTCCACAAGCTGGAGGAAAAAAAAAAATAAGCCAGAGGATGAGTCCAGAAAAGGGAGTAGGAAACTTGTGCTGTAATATCTGTCAAGGATGTTGTGACAAGTTGGTGCTGGAAAATCACTGACAGTAAAGTCTTAGTTTTGTTTAAAGGACTTTAACTTTACTGACCTTGAAATTTATAAGGTGCTGGTGGATGCTGAAGAGGTGCCACACTACAGCTACATTTTTGTACACGCGCTGTGCCACTTTTTAAACACTCAGTATTGGAAAATAGGGTCTGGTTTGCTGAACATTCCCACAGCACATGGGCAGTATTCCCCACTTTGGCTCTTCCTGTAAGCCTGCCCATACTGTTTTTCCTCTCTGGCCGATGTGGGATCTCTGGCCTGCGAAGGCACACTCCGAGGCTGCCATAAAGTCATTTGTTCCTGGGAGCGAGTAGCAAGTGTTTCTGCTGGCAGCACAGGCAGAGGATTCATTCAGCTGTCAGGGTCTGTTTCTCTGGTGACCTCCTCCAGAGCCGGCAGTTCTTCCAAAGCTGAGGAGGAGGCAGGTCAAACATCACATATAAAATTCGCCTTTCTGGAGGTTAATGAAATCTTACAGAAGGAGCTTTTTTAGAACTGGATTGGAAAAGAACCTTTTACTCATGGTGTCTGCAAAGAGCTAATGCTCCATCATCATGCATGAAAACAATAATTGGTTACTGTAGGACTTTTACAAACTATTGCTTTTGGCAGACGGGGGCTTGATCTCAACTGGAACTACTGACTTTGAGGGAAAATAATAAAAATCATTTGCAATTGACTTTTTAGGTGTAGATATTCAGCTTCAAATGTATCGACTTATTCAGACATTTCAGCTCATTGGTTTTAAGAGTTTGTCCATACTATAAATTTTATCAATACTGCTTATTGATCAGGTATTTTAATGATCTTATCAGTTCTTTTTTTCAGGTCAGGGTTAGGGTTATAGTTAGCTTTATAGTTGGCTTCATTTTCACCTGAATATGTAAAGACCCTGGTTTACTGTGGGACTAAAATGTGCACTTTCTCATGTATGTGTCGGTGAACTTGTCACATCTGAGGATGTCTGCATGTTTGTGCTGCCTGATGCAGTGTGTGATAGGGAGGTGACCCACCCCTTAAAGACCCCAACCCAGGTTTCTCAACAGGTTTGAAGACCACAAATATACATCACAAATGTTTTGGACAGAAAGTGATTTAATATGAAAATGTTAAATTTTTATGTTTCTGTCATACATTGGAACCCCCTCCCTTTTTTTTCCCGTTGCTTTCTCTGCTATGTAAAAAAAGACAAGGTATGAGCTTATTGATTCTGTTGACTTTAGTTTTTGGCATCTGCGCTTATGTTAACAGACTACTGGGTTTCAGTACCTATCCTCAGTGAAGAGATGTACTAATAGCAGCCGATTAGTTCATGTTGTTTTTTTTTTGTTTTTTTTTATAATTATCACTATTTTATTTATAACTGTTATTAGATCAGCTTTTAAACATCTACTTCCAAAGGAAATATTCTTAGAAGTTTTTTTTAAGATGTTTTTAAATAAGGTTTGGAGTGCATTAATACCTGAATCAGACCATCGAGATTGTGAGAGTGAATAAATATTGGCTCAATAATGTAAAACACTTTGGGTGCTTTGAAAAGCTGTATCCAAATGTAATCTATTATTATTAGTGGTTTTTCAAATTTAATGTCAGTGTAACGGCAATATATGAGCGAGTCACCTGTAATTCACTAGGGTCATGTGATAAGACAGGAAGGAGCATCGACCTATTAACACCCAGTCTGGCAGAAAAAAGAGTCAGGTGTCTGTACCATAATTTCTAACAGCTTCTTTTTCTGTCAGCCCAGATAACAACACACTCGTGCATAATATGATATGATACAGGTCAGCAGTATTACCTAACGTCTAATAATCTGAAATTCTGTGATAGCAGATGAAAATGTTGACTTCAGACTGACATTGGCTAATGTTCTACAGTTGAGAGAAATTAAAACTGACAGTTTCAATCTGACAACTAGTTTTCAATGAAGAACAGACACGTGTTGAACTGCATCTGCCCAAGCATTTTGTTATGCAAAGTTGTTTTTTTTTTTACACTGAAAAAGTATTGCTACAGTAAATGGTTGCACCCCATACTTATCCATCTGCTTTGCTATGAGATGATGTGAAGTGGTGTAACTGTTCCCTCTAGCATGATCATTTTAATAACGCATAATGTCTGATGCACCAGTATTTATAAGATATAAAATCTTGCAGTTTACGCATGTTTGAGATTAGAGAGAGAAACATCTGTGAATTTTCTCCTCATGTCTGTGATGGAACTTGATTTTCAGTGTCAGTTGGAATTTCTTAAAATCCTTTAATGACATTAAGTAAATAATCCCCACCAAAAAATAAGAATCATTCACCCCCAATTAACTCATTCTAATTTCAGTTTTTTTTTTTTATAAATATCAAGATATCACCCTAAAATCCACTTGTGGCAAAAATAGGGGGGGGGGGGGGGGTGTTATTCCCCAAAATGCCATGATAGAATATTGTATAATAATACCTTATTATAATGAGAATTATGGGTGTAACTGGAGTTGTCATGCTCTCTTTTTTCCTGCCATCTTGCTGTCTTATCAAAGCCATCACTCTGTTACTATCAATACTGTCCTATTTTTGACTCGGCCGAGACACAATGCAGCACCTGGTGCTTCTACCACCAACAGTGAGGCAGGCAGTAATGAAACCTTGCCAAGCTGGGTGACACAGCCTGGCAGGCTCCTTTCATATTCTCTCTTTACAGATGGTATCAGAAGGCTGTGTTGACACAGAATAGTGTAAATCAACTTGTTTGCAATGTGGGTTGAACAGGTCGATGTGCGGGCTTTGAGGATTCTTTGAAGTACCGGGGAAACTTCCTGTAGAGACAGCGCAAACTGATGTAATCCAGCCCGTCCAAGGCAGTTTTTGTCACGTTGCTGGTCTGGGTGTAGACTCACTGCAGTACTCTTTGAGCTGTAACACACACTGGATCTGATCTATTGTTTTTCGGAGCCAGGCCTCCCTCCTTTTCTTTGGTGTTTGTGGTTTCTTAATATTTTGGGAACATCCTGTTTGCTTGTTTTTAATGCTGTGGGCCCACAGATTGTTTAGTTAAAGGCCTCTGACCATTCTTGCCCTCTTATTTGTGTGACAGGACAAGAAAGACTCAGTGAGGCAGAAACACATAGAGACTGGAAGCACGAGAGACAGACATGGTAGGGAGTGAGGGAAGTGAACAAAGAGAAATGAAGGAAATGACATGCAGGGATGGAAAGAGAGAAGTGGGGCAATGTTGGGCAGAGAATGGAAAGAAAACGGGATGGAGAGGAACTTGAGGTTGGTGGTGGGATAAAGGAGGGGGCAGGGTTGGGGTTGCAGACAGACAGCATGGGGAATTCTGGTGTCACTGGTGTGCAGCCTAGCATTAAATGCAATTTAATGCCCCAAAGCATGTTTACATGCTATGTAAGTGATTCCCAGTTTGCCCTTCATGAATTTCAGTCACTTATTAATGATTTAACCATGTTACCCCCACCTCAATAAATGACTGACATGTATCATACATGACAAAATATGTGTTGGGATGACACACATTTATGTTGTGTATATGTGTATGCACGAGGGCTACACTTTTATTGGGGTCAGCTGTACCTCGTCTACACATCTGTTGGGAAAACCTCTGGCTCGGATATGAAAGGGCCTGGCTCTGTTTCCATCTGTAATTTTGTAATTTGCTTGATGTTTTTGGGCTACTTGCAGTGGAATTGTCCTAAGGGCTTTGTTTTTGAAGGGCCTCTGGCACTGAATGACTTTCCCTTTTAAGGTCTCCGTTATTAGGATCATAAAGCTCTAATTTGTTCTGTGATGACCTTGATGTGCTATTTATTCAGTTGATTTTATCTGCCCTTTATTAAAGCAGGAAGTACTTTTTAAATAAGGCAGCTGTTACTCCTGCTAGTTTAAAAAAAAAAAAAAAAATGGAAACACATGAAACTGTTTTTCCTAAAATAGCAAATGAAGGCTTTATTATTCTTAGAGCTTCTAAAGTGGCTTTAATATTCTTTATAGTCTTTATGAATTAAGTTACTTGGTTTAAATAACATTTTACATTAATGCATTAAAATAAAAAATGACTGACACCCTAACTTTTTTTTTTTCAGTAAAACAGCCTATTTGTTTTAGTTACCATGAAACATCAATGAAAACAATGACTCCTTCTGTTTTCCATATAAAATAGCTGTGATATTTGTTTTTACATGGATGAGACTGATGACTAACTTGGTCTCATTCTCAGGCCACACAACAGGTTATTCTACCAGATGTGTTTCACTTAATCAGAGGATGCTGCAAAGAGCCGATCAATCACAAGTTCACACAAGTGGGTGGAACATGATAATAGAACATATAACAGAGGCACAGAAGCCAGGACAGATGTTCAAAGCGTGTTAAAAGCCCCCATAGAGTCCAGCGTAGTGGACTCCATACACATCTACATGTATTCGAGGTGGACTCCCAGTTGGATGTCTGCTGGACACGTCCACACAACGGTATGTTTTATGAGCCCACAGACTACATGTACGCATACTCAATAGTGCCACAGTGCAGGATGATGTAAATGTAGGAAATAGGTACATTAGACTATCAAACTTCAAAAGTCAGGGGACCGTATACACAGAGTCTGCACCACTCACACTACACACTTTGGTAGTTATGGAGCGCCCCCACCCCTAATGTATTCACAACCACTGTGTTTGCCCATGTTGTGTGGCACTGGTCCGAACTGGTTTGCAGAACATTCCTGATGTTCTCATTTGGTCTGAGCTGGACTTTGGATTGGTTAACTTTACTTGTGGCATTGAGATCATATAAACATTATGTAAGATGTAACACTTTATTGCATTACTTCTGAGTCATGTTAGAGAGATTCTTGTTGGCAGTGATTGGTGATTGTGTAAACAGCCATGATGCCACACTATGTCATAATGTTTTCACACTATTGCTTTTTAATGTGTGTGTGTGTGTGTGTGTGTGTGTGTGTGTCCGCAGAGACATATCATGCTATAACTCAATAAATACTTGAGATATCACCATGATATCATTGGCGTATACATATAGCTAATATGTATCACATGCAATGATCCATTTGAGTAAAGGTCAAAGGTCAATGTCACAATGAGCTAAAAGGTCAAAATCATATTATCGGTTATAACTCAAGAATGGAGGGTCACAGAACTTTCAGATTGGTACCAAACGATGCGGAATGAAGATTTCTACAATTCTCATAATTGTTGTTGTCAGCTACGACCAATAGTTTTTGGGATCTCTGGAAGTCAATGGTGATACGTCACAAAATTAACTTCTGTAATATGTGTGCGTGTCAAGTATAGACGTATCACGCTATAACTTAGTCACTACTGGATATATTATCATAATATTACACGCACTGATGCATATATACATGTAATGAAATTATCAATATTGCAAAAGGTCAAAGGTCATGGTGGCATTTAGCAGAAAGGTGAAAATCACATGATTGCCTCAAATTCAAGAATGGGTTGTCATATAAACTTGAGATTGGCACAAAATAGGGGTGAGGTTATTGAATACTTGTTGTTAATGCTTTGACCAGAAGTCCCTAATGGTAAAAATTACATACTACGTGTTAACAGTAATAGAATGCATGGATGGCTCTAATTCGTTGGAAATAACTCAGCACAGCAGAAAAATAATACAGGAGCTGGTAGCCCCCCCCCCCCAGCTTGAGTTTGCTTTGGGGGTTTCTGCTGACACAGTGACACTGAAATGTCCATACATAACTTTTTTTTTTTTTGATTCTTTGGTTATGTAACAGGCAGCCTGGCACTGTAATTGTGACCATACAATGTGGAAGTAGTTGTTTAGAGAGGCCTGCTTGTTGAAATGAACTTAAATGCCCTGGTCTATTTCCCATCAGATGGATTTATCAGCCGTCACATAATGCTAATAATAATGATACTAAAAATATATATATACATTAGGCGTTTTGTCAGATTTGTCTGACTTTGTAATGTTGGCACAGTCCTAGACCAGATCAGCCAGGGTCAGGCATATCGTTTGCTCTGCTTTTTATGACACGGAGTATTTCCTCTGCTGAGGTTTACATAGGCTAAGAAAACTCCCTCCCCTGCTTATGAGGTGTAATAAGTTCACCTCCTCCAGTGGTCCACCACGGTCAGATTGAAGAAAAGGCCATCCCCAGTTCACTTCCTCTCTGCTGCCAATCGTTGTCCTTATGTCAAATCCTGGAAAGCCTCTCCCTCCATCTCCTTGTCTCTCTCTCTTTTCTCCCTCACTCTCGCAAGCGGCATTTTTGTGTCGTTACCTCACTGTGGTTGTAAATAATCCCCGTTATGGCTTCCAGATGTCCCTCCATCCCGCTCCAGAAATGGGGATGGGGTTGGAGCTCAGTGCGGGTGTAAGGGTTTGGACATTTACTGTAACTGGCTCCATTGCTGAGTGTCTCTCACTTGTCTCTGCCAGTTTCTTGCTGTCCAGCCCACGCTCACTTTCTCCCACAAACTGTGTTTTCCATTCCTCTGTTGGCATTCTCTCATTCTCTGTTACATAGTTTTGACTCATTCTTCCATGCTCTTTTGGTTGCCTGTCCCTCTATTTTCTGTCATTCTTCCTTTCATTGGAAATTATGTCAAGTGGGCACCAGCATCATGAAAGCACTATCCTATTACAAGTCTTCATTGAACCTGCATTACGTACAGTTGGAAATCCAAAAACATAATGCACTTTCCCCACATATTTCCAGAGCTTGTTATAGCTCCATTATATGAGTAGTATATTGCCTTAAGATGAAATGGTGGCAACTTCCAGTGAGGTTATTTTCAACCTGGTAAATGATCACACATATGAGGCTTTAGTTATTATCCATTTTTTTATAGCTTTGAATTTTGTATAAATTTTTTACGTTAGTTAGTTGAGTCCAAGGCATTTCCTTGCTTTGTATTTTGAAATTTTTAGCTTTATGAAACTGTACACCTTAATTTCTGGAAGCTGAATAAGTATTGTGACAGAATGCACAATGGCAACTATCTTCATACAAAGCCAAGTTTTCCTTTTACATCATCAGCTATTAACATTTTTGTGGGGATCTCTGCTTTATTTTAGGGGCTTTGAATTATTTGTAGTTCATATATAGTGTTCAGATTATGGAAAGCTGCTTGTATATGTTTCTTCCAAGCTTTAGTTTCAGTCCTAGTATTTGTTGTTGATTATGAGTCATTCCATTTAATTTAATCAGATTTTTTTTATTGAAAAAAAGTACCAGCTGTTCTATTGTTATCATATAGTTACAATTGTAGTTATTATTAATCAATACTTGATACTTGGTTTTCTTTTTCGTTTTTTTTCCACACCGGTTGATGATAATTATGGTGACAAAGCATGCAGAAACTGTCGATGCTGCCATGACCTCAAAAAGAAAATCAAGTATCTTATTTGAACACATAGTAGAGGAGTACAAACAGAACATTTCAGCCCTCTAAGGGTGATACTTACAGAGATATCAGTCTGCAAACACGGCCAAGAAAATATAACGCTCATTCATATCCCGTGAATTTACACATACCCCCCTCACTAAATGAGCTATAACTTAAAAAGCATTGATCAAAGCTTTTCACAGGGTTGTTACATGATAGTAAGGGACTATTTAGTCATTTTTTAAAAAATGCGTTCATCCATTTGTTGGAATGGCATGGAATAACCCTACAGATTACATGAATTAATTTCTTTATCTAATTATGAAATGGGTAGAAAGAAGACTGTTCTTTGTCTTTATTATACGCTACTTTAGTATTTGACACACAAATGCTCCTTGACTTCAGAAAGGTATTAGGCTGGTGACAAATATAACACTCTCCAAACACTTGAAAACTTTTATCTTCCTATAGACATTAATACAGTAGGCAAACTGGAACACAATCCAGCATTTTATGAATGATTTTTAGTGACTTTCTACTTATTTACTATTAACCTTTATCGTAGAAATGTCATGCAGCTATTCCTGGCATAGGTTTTTACACAGAAACTGCACGCACACACACACACACACGTACAACACAAAATTTCACATGTACACACCCTCAAGCCATAGCCTGGAATCGTCCCAGACTGAGTCCTGGTTGTAACCAGTGAGCATATCATTTTGTGGGCCGGCTGCTAAGTGAACACACTTGTCTATAGTTACTGAACTTCATGCAAAAATGGCTCTGACAGTCATGGAGCAGGATAGGCCTGATGTGCGCTCAGTGTTTTGGGGCTAAACCAGTCCGGCTATGTGGATTAGCTGGCGTCACTCATGTTTTTCCAGTTTCACTACATCCTAAGGCCTGCTACCAAACATGTATTTTGTACAGTAGTGGCTGCAAGCGTGTGAGACTGTGCATATTCCAGTGTTTTTCTGCGTGTATACATAGTGCGTCTGCGGATGTCTTGCCCACAAAGCACACAGTGCATTAGTATGACTGACATGTCATCTTTTTCCAATCTTGGCTCAGAAGCCCTACACATTGCTAAATCCTGTGAAAACAAAGAGCAGCAGTCATGCTAAAGCTTGGATAGTCACCTTCTAAGCGTCACCAGGGGTTTCTACCATACCTTGTCATGGCAACTGTTGCTGTGTTGATGCTGACCTGTGTATTTTGCTTTTGAATTGAAAATGATCACACTGTGTGGCATTTTTTTCACAGTTATAAAAGAGAATACAGAGTGTATATGACTATCTGAATTATAGGACACCTTGATGGGTAATTGTGGGTGAGCTTATTGAGCACTAGAGCTTTTTGTTTGACATGGGTTGTTTTTGGATGTTGATCCTGCATACTGATAAATTGTTTTTCCAAAACACTTAACCACACTCAATTGAATTCCACACATAAATTACAGGACATTGTAACAGGTTAATAACGGTAGTGGACTTCAGTAAAGCACCTGCTCTTAGGGCAATGGCCAATGACTTCCTCTACAGAAAAGCAATTTATATAATCTCCTGGGCTCAGAGCTTTTTTTTTTTTTCTTTTTTAACCAAGGCATAAAAAAGGCCTAGCCACCAATTACATGTCAGATGCAGAGAGCACTGGTTGTAGCTGTGTGCATGTGTGCACACATATTTGTATGTGTCTATGTTTGTATGTGTGCTTTGTTGTGGACAGGGCATGTGGTCTCCTGGCTCAGAGATGAAAGACATTTCTCATGTGCTGGGTTTAGTGGAGCTCCTGAGTCAGCGTGCAGCTACTAATCAGTGTTTTCTCCCTCTCAGCTCGCCTGACTGCTCCCCCAACCCTCTATCCTACCACCCTGATCGACCAGAAGCCAACACAGACCTAATATCTGTATTTTACCTTCAAAGCTAACAGTGACCTTTGTCAGATCAGATATAGAGGGAGGCTGTGATTACTAATAGTTTCCCTCCCAGACAGCACTAGTCTTTGTTGTTGACTACATATGGCAATAGAAAATAAAGTATAAATGTGTCCAAGAAAGTGTCTCTAAAAACAAACTCAGTTTATATTAGCTATAATCATTTGTATTACTAGAGTGCCCCATTGATATGTCCTTGTGAAATATAGTATTTTTAGCATTTTCCCACTGCATGTAACTGGCTAGACTTGAGTGTTTTCACTTTTGGTACTTGTAGGTGGTTATCATAGCAACGCTGCCTCACATTGCCTTTACATCATTTTCTATGCAACACAGCGCTTTCAAATATCAACACCTTATAGTTGTCCTGGTTGCTATAAAACCAGTAGAATACTATAATAAACATTTTTTATGAGGCATCTCCTGCCTGTTGAACATTTCAAAATCTTTAAACGCACAGTTATTTATTTATTTTTTGCTCTGATGCTATGTAAATGCAAAACATGAGAAAATATTTTTGCCTTTGTGAATAGACACTGGATACTTGGTATAATGGAAAATGGATTTAATCTCTCGTTTAATCATTTGTTCTTTCAGTCTGATTGCATGGCTTTACTAGATGAATTAACTTGAATCCAAAAGGACTAAGACTAAATTCTAGACTAGACATGATTTTAATACTGGCATACATGTCATATCAGGTTTGACATGCAGGCTACGAAAGAATATTTTGGCGGAGTTCAAAAGGCTGTCATGTTTGGTGGAACAGGATAAGAAATTACCAGAGCCCTAAGCCAAACGCTGGCATGCTTGCCAAGTGGTATGTTCGTTTGTCAGCCAAAGTCATTGACTGTTATCCTGTGATTAGTCTGTGTAGAATGAAAGTTACTAATTTGGTGACAAATATAACTGCTGAGTTGTTATTGAGGCCCCACTGAGGAAAACTTTCTCTATGTTTATTGGATAAGTCTTCACTCCTCACTGTCACGTGTAGATCATATTTTGTAGTTTGGGAAGTGAGGAGTATTAGCTGTTGACACTGTTGGCTTCACTGCTGTTGAATGTGATACGTGGTTCAGGCAATGAAACTTTGTGTGCTGTCTTTGGCTTTGAATTGTACTTATTTAGCCGTTAGAAATCCTGTGGAAGATGGAAGAATTGATTCAGCACTGAAAAATAAATGTAATATTTCTGTTGCTTACTTGCAACTTTGGAAAAATGGTGGAAATGACTATGCATTTCCCCCACATCAGGTGTCCCATCAGGTTTACTCACAGTCATGACTGTGCTGCTGATGTGTTTTGGATGTGGAGTAATGTGTGCCAGATCGTAGCACACTCAACTCGCCCCCGTTTTCCCTCTGCCCCACGGTCATAGTAGGCCAGTCCAACTGTCAGTGTAGTCATAGGCAGTGTGACTGAGACTCAGAGTGAGCGATGAGTGGCCTGTTTGTTTTATTTCGGCAGGCATTTCCCTTTCTCACAGTGGGAGAAAATCCTTTTCCTCAGTCAGCACTGGAGGTTAGGTTGTAAAGTCCTGGCAACCAGATGAGTTTAGCATGATGCTTGGGCAGCGTGGGATTGCAGAGTGGCCTAGTGTTTGCTTGGCTGGTGGTCAGCTCCCACAAACACAGGGATGTTTGTATAGCAGACATGAATTTTGTTGGGCAAAAGAGCTACTGCATGTAAAAGTCAACCATTTAAGTTCTTTAAATACAGATGGTAGTAGTGCTGGGTACCAAATAGTTACTTCTAAGGTACAAAAATAATCGCTCATACCATCAAAGATCAAGAAATGTTTTATCATTTGATCAAAAGTTCAGTATCTATGGAAGGTGTTTCATTAGTGTCAGTGCCAGCAGTACATTTGTCTTTTTAAAGTTGTAGGATTTAAAAAAAAAAAAAAGAAACTTGTACAAAAAAACCCCTTCATCTGTATGATAATTCCAGAAAGGTGAAAAATTTCAGGAACCAGCATTGAAGCCATAGTAGCAGGAGTCCTCATCCTAGCAAACACTTTATAAAACCCAGAGTTCAGATCTAGCATTTCTGCACTTGGTGTTATCAGAATATCACCGTATCAGTGTCACTAATATGCTGACCTTGGTGAACTTGCAGCCAATCCAGGTTATCCCTGGCATGCTGGGATCATGTAAACCAGGAAGTGCTTGAATAGCTCTCCACAAATGAGGGAAATGCTGACTTTGTGAGCCACAGATGAAATCTCTGTCCAGCTTTGTGAGAGAACGCTGGCGACTCTTGCCAATCCCTCCCAAGTCCTTTTTCAACAAGGAACCATAACCGCAGGCATAACAATAGCCAGCTTTATCACTCAGCCTCCCTGTGTCCGGTGTCATGTGCTATAAAGACCCAGGTGGCCACCAGGACTTTGATAAAGTCCATTTAGAATAGCATGGCGGTCTTTTATGAGTTATGAGCAAAATTGTAGGTTAGCACATGACAAGCACAAGGATATTCGAAATGCTTAGGTCATAGGACAAAAATATTTTTTCACGTTTGTGCGTCTCTCACCAAAACTGGAGCAGCTGACCATGAGAACAGTGCAGTGGGTGTGGGGACCGCATGCATGTCAGAATTTATCCAAACAGGAAATGATCACATTTGTGATTAGATATGAAATTATGCTTCCATAGAAGTCGCCTACAATGACTCTAGCTTTCCTGTGCCGGTCCAGTCAGCCTTGACTAAATGCTCAAATATTAAGTGATAAAAATGTAAAGCCTGTTATATGTGGTCCTAGAGGTTTTTTTTGTAGTTGAGCAATTTTTAACATATTTTTAGTATGGTTGTGTATTGGCACGTGCCTGATGATATGACATACATGTCATTGTTTGAATGTATTGTGTTGGCTTTAAGGTGTCACATGGTGATTAATCTCGTGTGTGTGTGTGTGTGTGTGTGTGTGTGTGTGTGTGTGTGTGTGTGTGTGTCCGCAGAGACATATCATGATATAACTCAATGAATGCTTGATATATCACCATGGAATTACATGGGCATATACATATGGCTAATGTGCATCAGATGCAATGATCCACTTGAGTAAAGGTCAAAGGTCATATTTAGCAGAAAGTTCAAAATCGCATTATTGGCTTTAATTCAAGAACACATTGTCAGAGATACCTTGAGATTGGCACGAGCTCAAACATTCTCTGAATACTTGTTTTCTTACCGTTTCCATGTAATGCATGATTTATATTTAATACTTGTTTTAACTCAACAAACTTGTGAACTGGAACTGTGTCTTCTATCCCACTACCAGTGCTCATCACACAAGATTGAGTCAGTCAATCAGTGTCAGTCAAACTTTATTTATATTGCTTCAAATCATAACAAAAGTTAGCTTATCTTATTACTTTTTTAAAGACCAGTTTCCTAGTAAGCCAATTAATTTTTTTACTGTAATTAAAACATGCACACTTTTCTGACTATAAGGAATCATAATAATGAATACTCATGCATAATGTGCCATTTTGAATCTCTGTGATAATGCATAATAAAAAAAGGGGGGAAAGCTTTGTACTACTGATTTTAATATTCTTTACTTAAGGTAGTGGTTGAAGCTTTGAGAGATTCAGATCATCCTTAATAGGTTTTAATTGAATTTCCTGTATTGGGACAAAGGGCCTTTTGTATGTCATCATCAGGTTTGAACTAAATTGATCTGTCTTCTGTCCTTCTACAGCCAAACCCTTCACTTCAAAAGTGAAACAGATGCGACTGCACAAGGAGGACTTTGAGATCCTTAAGGTGATTGGACGAGGAGCGTTTGGAGAGGTAAATACGCCTTCTGGTTTTTATGTTCAACATTACCATGCAACAACCTGGAAACCTGCAATTTGGGATTCCCCCCTTTTTTCCTCATTTTTTAACAGTGGCAGATGTTATGTTGTTAGTTGGAGTATTTTCTTCTTGGTGCATCAACTGCAGCATACGGTTTTCATCAGCTGCTTAAAATCTGAAACTTCTTCCTTGAAGGCAGAGATTATTCTGTGACAACAGCAGCCAGTAAAAGACCATCCCCTCCTACCCTGATGCCTTTATACCTGAGCTGCAAACTGCAGGAGTGTTGTGTTTGATAGTGGATGACTTTCTGCTGCATTCCAGCAGCAGTGCGTAGTATTAGTCTCACCAAGAGCATGACTCTACTTGCAGCTTGAAAAAAAAAAGTTTTAATTTGTTCACGGTTAATCTGCGAACAGCAAACAATACAGTTCCAGTTAGAAACCTTCCACTGTGTATTTACATGATTATGTTTATATTCTTTTTACAGTGCCTTTAGGGAGTTTGAATACTTTTGTCATTGGGTTTCAGGTAATGACATCAAAGCTGGGGAATGTTGGAGGGACAGGTATTATGGTCCTTACCAAAACTCTTACGTAACAAGAGAGTTCTGCAAAAGTCTCTTATCTTCAGGCTGATACTTTCACCTCTGCACTTCATTGTTTTGACAATCACATGGCTCATGAATAGTTTTTAGAAAACGTGTGCTTTCAAGACCAAATTCATCATGTTGAGCCACGCAGTGCTCCTCCAAGCGTTTCACCTCTGAAATTTCTGATTGTACATTTGTACAAACGAGTTGGTGAATTCCTTTGATAATACTATGGATGAGGATGGATAAAGTTTTAAACACACCTGCTAGTACCATAGCTGCAGCGCTGCCACAAGACATTACTATAGTCACTGGAGCCTCTGCTAGGAGTGCTGGTATGTGCATGTGTGAGTCATGTGTCTATGTGTGTGTGTGTGTGTGTGTGTGTGTGTGTGTGTGTGTGTGTGTGTTTCTGGCCTGTGTTCAGTGATGTGGTATGACCCGTGAATGGTGCTACCTTGTGGTAACATTCCAGTGGCTTTTTATGAGGCCAGCTGTGAGAGTATGGGTTTTACAGACATGACAGAAAAATCAAATTGGCTTTTGCAGCATCACGATCATCCCATGGCTCAACAATTTTCCCACCTGCTTAAAAATATCTTTATCTGTGTTGCGAGGTAGATGTAGAGTTGGATGTGAAAATGTAGCAGTAATGGATCCATCTTGGGGTTCACATCAGTTAAGGTAGTCTCTCATCCTGGTTTATTTTCTGATTCCCCCTTAACTTAGAAGTTTGCTTTGGAGTGACACCCTGTTGTTATGGGATGCACACATATGCCCCCATCTGTCGATTCAACTTTTTCTGCAGGTGCTGCTAACTGCAGACATCATGGATCATATTAAAGCCATTCATGTAGTCAACATTAATGAGTGGTGGGTGACAGATCTTCAATAGTAATATGTGTAAATTAATTTCCAACTCATACCCATGCTACACACTTTTCTTTTTAAGGATATATGAAATTGAAAAGTTAATTCTATCACAATATACTCCACACATTATTTTGTGAGACACGTTAAAGATGAAATGTTTGCACCACACTGGTGGGAAAACATTTCGAAGGGGGCGACTCACTATGATGCGACGTCACACTTCAGTCAAACACGCATTGGTTGATTTTTCTGGCGGCAATTCAAAAAATGAGAAATACTTGAAACACAGATTATGACACTTCCTGGCACTTTGTGTGTATTCCCAACAGCAGGGAGACTCTGAACTAACATAAAAAAAAAACATGATTTTGATTCTCTTTCCTCTTTAAAGTTAGAGGATGGAAGTCTGCCATTCTTATGACATTTTAAGGTGTTTCTGCCGTCGCTGCCAGCGTTGGTGGTCACCCCTTAATGGAGAACTCAGGAGATGCTGCAACTAAGCAAGCCCATTTGCCAGTTATTTATATGACTGTTGGGACTACAGAGGTCGGAAGTCTTACAGTGCAACAGTTGGATGGCAGTAATAACAGTATGGTCTAAGGTCAGACAGAGAAAACATGACAAACATCTATTTTGGTAAGGCCTCATGAAAATTTATAAGGTTATGATTGCATGGAGCCATTCAAGGATTTTTTTTTTTCTACTTCTCTTTTTCACAAAACTCAGCATAGAGCACAGACTGAGATACGGGAACAGAGCTGCAGACCGAGTTAAAAACAACCTAAGCGAGAGACAGCGACAGCGGACTGAGATGCAGATAAAAACAGACACAGGAAAACAGAGTACAGAAAAATACTGGAGTCGAAAAGGGAGGCGAGAGAGCTTTGAGTGCAGGATGTTTTGATTTCATCCTTTCATTGTCAGTGAGCAGGCAGAGAATTGGTGCGGTGTGTGACATTGTGGAGCTGTCATGAATGGGACAGTGTTCACCGGCATCCTGCCTGTTAGAATGCTCCCTTTTGGAGTCTGGGCCTAAGGGTGCTTACTGAGACCAGCACCTGAAACCAGCAATGTCAGTGTTAGGGGTCGTACACTAGTGTCACCGGTACCAACATGTGTTTCGATACTTTTTCAAATAAAAAGAGAGCGCAGAAAATGGCATTGTCGACTTTATTAATCGAAAATCTTATCGACGTTAACAGTAATTGTAGCAACAGTCAAATAAAAAGCATTAAACCAGAGCAGTGAGAGCATGGAAACGTTTGTTAAAGATCACATGAGAATCAGTATATGCCTAAATATTAAAGACATCATGATTTATGTTGAAAAATAATTGGAAAGTAAAGACATTTTTGTATTGAATCTGTTGTTATTATTTGGAAAATATCATATATACATAAAGCAAAACGGAATGGAAGAGCACCACCAATTCAACAATTGAAAATGGAAATTGGACAATATTTTGATAGATTAAGATAAGATAAGATAAGATAAGATTTCCTTTATTCGTCCCGCAGTGGGGAAATTCACATGTTACAGCAGCAGAAGAGGGCATCAGTAAAAAGAAACAATATACATTAAATATCAGTAAACAATATAAACAAGTAATATAAACGGTAATATACAAAAACTATGAACACTATGAACAGTTGGGCGGTTAAGTGCAGAAACAGAAACTAGCAGCTGAATGTAAGAAGGAATGGGAAATGTAAGAAATGGTAGTGCTACAAAGTATATTGCATATGGTTTTTGAAAGAATTGATATTGCACGTGAGCATTAACACACCAGATTTAAAGATTGATATATTGCACCTACACTTCACCTCAGTTAAATATATATACAGATTAAAAGATTAAAAGGACTTAAACGTAATCAAAACTCTGCAAATAAGTGAAGCCTTTGGACTCATATAATACGATGATTTCAATTTTATAAGACACCCCGTACATTTTTTCCCTGCATATATGTATATACTGTAATTATTTTTTTGTATATTTGTATTTTTTCTGTGTGTCTCCTTTATAGTGTGTTGTTTTCTCCGATTGTTTTGCTTTATTGAACTTTGTGTTTAACGTTATGTAACTGAAAATTAAATAAATAAATAAATAAATATATATATATATATATATATATATATATATATATATATATATATATATATATATATATAAACTAGACTAGGCTCTACATGTCTTGGTGCAGCAGCTCACAACAATAGGGAGAGAGAGTGACAGTTGCAGCAGCAACATTTGCGACCAACACATCACTGAAGTTGTTTTTTGAAAAGACTATTGTTTGTCTTTGAGTGACAATGTTACGAACTTTTAGGTGGCTGTGCTGTGCGTGCACTATGAACTATTATAACTATTGCAGGCTATTTGAAAAGGGTAGCCTACATGTCACATTCTTCGCTATTGAAGGCATATGCCCTTCATGTTAAGTTGTGGGGTTTTAGTTTGGCCGACATGACTTGCTCACTTCCCACAAATATCTTAAACATAATGGCTTCCTGGAATTTTAAGGAAAAAATCATGGGTTATCCTACCTGTCGTTCCCTGAACTCGACATGAAGGTTTGGGTGTTTGTCTCGTAAGTGTTTAGCGAGGTTGGAAGTGTTTCCGCCCTTTGCCAGGCATGTTTTAAAACACTGTTGTCAAAGTGGTGCCTCTGCATTTATGATTTCACCTCAGCTATATCCTAGTTACAACGCGTCGTTACATGCTGAGTCTGGGGCAAGTACCAGTACTTTTCAAACACAGTATAGTACCTTTTTAAATGCCTCAGTACTAGTACCGGGATACTCACTTAAGTTGATGAAAAACTGTCATATAAATAATTAATTGCAATTCAAAGGTTGTCATATATATATATATATATATATATATATATATATATACAGTATATATTTTTTTTTATACAGATACATGAAGGGCATTACACTTGGTGAGCTGATAGAACTGTTATAAGGTAATTATGTAATAATTATGACAGACCAGCGAGATACTGCGTTTCCAATAGCAAAGCAGATTAAAGATATGGAAGTGCAAAATTGGTCAGCCTTAGACATTATGTCACTGGTTGATACATTGGGTCAGTCTGAAATGCAAATATAGCCTTGGCTACATGCTTGAACTTCTACTGAAGGAGATTTTCGACACCATCAGGCCTGAGAGGGAGGATGAGACGAAGGAACAGTAGAGAGGAAAGGACAAAAACAGCCAGTCTTGCCAAGAACTGTTCCCTCCCCTCCCCTCCCCTCTATGCCCGAACCCCCCGTCCTTCACTCTTCCTCCTCCACTCCTCTGGTGAGGGATCACTAGGGGAAATCCAAACATTGCAGGAATGTTATCATTGTATTGCATTAGCAGCATTCCCCAGCTTGTTTAATAGAGTACAGACCCCGTCTGTTGCATGGACTGGAGAGCTTGCATACGGACAGATTCCTATTCATCTGTTTACTTATCTGTATTTATGTGCTGTTGAAGTATTTCTCTGTCCTTAAATTTTACATGTCATATATTAATGGAGATTGTGGTCACTGCCATTACTCCTCCAGTCTGCCCTCTCCACCTTCTGTCCTTTCCGCTGTCTCCTTCCTTTTCAGTTTCCTTTTCATCTTGCAGCAGCTGTTTTGTACCCTCTGTATGCTAAATAATTTCTGAGCGAATACTTATTTCCTCTCCTTTCTAGTCTCCCTAGCTGTGGTTCCTTTTCCTATCTTTTCTCCAGGGATCTTTCGCTGATTAGCATAGGAAAATCAGATAACTAGTCAATACCGTGATGATTGAACAGCTGTTACTGTCCTTCTTCAGTAATTTTATGTTTACAAATAATTCTTAAATAATATAAATTAAAAATGTAATTTCAGTCACATGTCTTTTAGAACTGGAAACGTGATAAGAAAGAAAATGTGCAGATGCTTTACTGAAAAAAAAATCACAAATTGTATCTATTTGAGCTGTGTTATAAATGTTTCTCTCCTTCCTTCGCAGGCTTTTCTGCCACAGAAATTATTTTAAAAATGTTAACCTACTATCTCTTCTACTCTGCGCAGGTTGCGGTCGTAAAAGTGAAAAACACTGACAAGGTATTCGCTATGAAGATCTTGAACAAGTGGGAGATGCTGAAGCGAGCTGAGGTGAGTGAATGAATGAATGAAACGTTATTAATTCCAAAAGGGGAAATTAAATACCACCTGATCATACATACAACACATAACGGTAAATAAATAGAAATATAAATAAAAACAGAGATAAACAGATAAAAAAACAGTTCATCATAAAACTCCCAAAGAATCACAGCAACATTCTAAAACTGACATTAAAAGCACAGTTAAATAATTACAACATTAAAAATACTTAGCAGCTCTTGTTACAAAGCCCTTCGATACTTGGTCAGTGCATTGTTGGCGATAAAAATTTGTAAAAGCCGATCGTTGAAAAGTTTTAAAGGAGCCCATAGTTCTCACCTGTTCCTCAAATCAGGAGTTCATTGACAACACGTTTGCAGAACATGTCGTCTCCTCGGCCACATTGAGCGGCTGATGCATGTTTTTCTCATCGACCTCTCCCTGACAGTCTGACATTCCTGTCCGTCCCCTGGGTTTTCAGACTTTCATTCCTCATACGTCACAGGCCAAAACTGTTCCCTGCTGTGTGTGTGTGTGTGTGTGTGTGTGTGCGCAAATAAACTGGACATGAGAAACGCTGTCGAACGACAAATCCATTGTTGCCGGTTAACATCAAAGCTCAGAGGATATGTTACACACTTGCATTTAGTTGACTTTCCTTCCTTTTCAGTGTAAGTTAAGGCGTCAGTGTTAGATGTAGTGTTGATTTACTTGCTAAATTGAGTTACCATTCATAAAACAATATTGTGAAATTTGAGTTCGACAGAAAACCTGGCTCAAATTGAGGCAAGTGCTTAAACTGGAGAAGCATATGCGGCACCGTTCATCTGTACATCACACGAAAACCCGGTCACCAAGAAATCTCATACCCTCCGGTCATCTACTCCAACCAAAACCTTGTACCAAGGTTGCCATTATATCAATGACACCGGATGCTGCAGCTTGAGGAGTTCTTTTCTTTTGTAACGCAATGAAATAACAGGGTCTGTAGAAAACAGGTTACACTATTTGTAAGTGTGCATATGTTTCAACTTCACAAACAACCCGCTGTTTATAAGAGTAAACCCAAGTTTTATTTCACTCTACACTGTGCGAAATACCCTATATTGAAAACTGTCTGTCTGAAATATTATGTTGTGTTTTGCCAATGCCAAATACAATTTTAAATGGGCAAACTACACGGTGTCCCATAAGTCTCCATACATAGGAAAAATAACGTTTTTTTTTACATAAACCATTTTTATGTGTATAATGTCCTCTATATGACTGCCATTTCAATCCATTGCTCTTTATTCAAATACATTATCTGAAATATAAAGAAATACATGTTAGAACCATATATGTATGGAATGTATTATGTCTCCTACGTATGGGGACTAACGGGACACCCTGTACTTTGCAAAATATGTTGCATGGTGACTACTTTGCAGTTGTATTATTGTTAAAAAAAACTCTTTAGCCTATAAGGACTACAAGTGTTAGGTCAGTCTACAAGTTTTGCTGCCATTTAAAACAAAACAAAACAAAACCAAATAAAAAACAAACATTTTAAATGAAGACAGGATGATAATCAGCTCCAGAACTCTTCATGTTGTCTTTTCTACACAAGAGATGTTTATACGGGCATAGCGCTTCTTCCTGAGCCTGGGTCATAAGTAAGAAAATGACAGCTTGATATAATTATCCAATTTGGCAAACTGCAACATATAGCTTTGTTATTTTTACACTCATAAACGAAAGACTTGTAGATGTCACGAACGATTACCAAAACTCATGCAGGTGAAAGTTGAGCAACACTAGTACTGACGGAGTCTACAAGCAACATGTGTTCTCTGTAAAATACCGTATGATGGGCTGAGTTAAAATGAATGTGTGACTGAACGGGAGAAACCCCATAGGAGCAAGTTTTAAACCAATCTGTGCCCCACAAAAAAAACCCCAAAAAACCATAGTAAAGTCCACCAAACCTAAAGACAACACTGTAGATACTTACATATATAGATAGCACAAAAAATAAATGAAGATAATTAGAATTTAGATAGTACTTTTTTTTTTTTTTTTTAGATTTTTACAAGTCTGACACTACGTAGAAAAAGCAAACAAAGGAAATGTAGAGAGCCCTACGACAGGAATCATACAGATCTTTCTAAAGTCATATCAATCAAATTCAAACAAACCATTAATTTCAAAGTTGTATAATGAGCTGATGAAAGAACATGGGGTATTTTGAAGAAAGATGGGAAAAGGAGGGAAATGTCACATTGCATAATGATGATTGGGATTAAAATACAACAGAACCCATGGAAATGTACTTTTTCACTTAGTTGGAGAGAATTTGCATGGAAATGTGTGGTCCACCAGCTCAGAGAGGTACCAGTGCAGATACAGTTTGTTGGAGGCTGTGTGGAATGACTAATGTTCATTACCATCATATCTTTTGGAGCTGCCCTAAACTGTTTTTATACTGGGAGGATATTAAAAAAAGTATTGATAAGGTGATTGGGGTAAAACTTCCTTTACATTTTGAAACCATGTTTTTGGGCGAACAACCATGTCTGTGATGGAGAAATTCACATTTATATTAAAATTAGAGCATGACAAATTGTAGAAATGCTGGAAACAATGGATGGACTTCATGAACATGAATAAGGAACAAATAGTGACGTCCAATGTTGATTCTATTGTACTTTGTATTGTTGTTTCTGTGGGTTTTTTTTCTCTTTTCTTCTCTTCTTGGAAACAAAGAGAGAAGATGGACAATTAAGACAGAAGGACAATAAACACACACATACACACACACACACACACACACACACACACACACACACACACACACACATATTTATGGATAGAATAGAAATGTTCTATATTTTTTAATATAAAAAAGGGACAAGTGTGCAACCCCCTGCTTTGATATATGTTCTCTTCTGCAAAACCCAATGAAAACCTGATTAATAAAAAAAAGAACATATAAATAGCACAGCAGTCATGGATTTTTTAAATTTCTTTTTGCTGGAAATGTCTAAACAAAACACTAAACTGTCTTTGTGTTTTACGCCTGAGTGTGAACTGATTCCAAAATCTGTCGTCTCTTTCCAGACGGCGTGTTTTCGCGAGGAGCGTGATGTGTTAGTTAATGGGGACTGCCAGTGGATCACCACTCTGCACTACGCCTTCCAGGATGACAATAACTTGGTAAGATATGCGCCGGCGTCTTCTCTCGATCCGTATTCCACATCTTTGTTCTTCTTCCAGCAGCTGCCAGTTGACTCCAAAAACGATTGTATTTAACTCGCCCCGCTTCACAGCCAAACGTTTGCGCACTATCAAAGCTCATAAAGGCACGCCTACAGTTTTCTAGCGTGGGCTGAAAGCAGCTTCACCTGTCATTTTCAGCCTCTCACTCTGCAGTTCATTTTTAGAATACAGTACCACCTCTGCACCACGGCTGCAGATCCGCCACACTGACCAGCACATTCACTTCATCCCCACGAACACAGCAGACCGTGAGTCGCAGGGCATTGGGTAACAGATGTAACCAGAGCCAAACACAACATTTCTATATATAAGTAAAAGAACGACTTTAGAGTGGTGCTTTCAATGGCTACTGGAGATAACCGCTTTCTCCTTCAACCTGACAGTCTGTACTCTCAACCTGACCCTGGGTTCAGATGCCAGGACTGCTCGCCATTCCATTTCCCACATTCTCACAACAGATGCTTTACTCTGGACACTCCCCAAGGTTTAAAAAAAAAAACAAAAAAGAAATATACAGTGCCCATGAGTGTTTCTATTTTTAGGAACGCTTTAAAAAGTTCGGAACTATTTAAGCACTTGCAGCCTCAATGCTCCCTTTAGAGTAATAATATTGTGAGAAAAAAGTAAGAGTAGGGGGGAAGAGCGCAGGACGGAGATATATTTTCATGTTTCTTTGCTGCTTTTTTTAACTGCTCTCCAAAAATCACACATGTCTGATTTTTTATCCTCTGAAATACAACCTAGCCCATAACTAATAGATCACGCTGCAATGGTTTTAAGGGTCAGTAATGAGAAATGGAGGTGCAGCATCTCAGTTGGTGGCAGTGTGGGTGGGGAGCACGCAGAGACGTTCAGAAAAATACCGTTGAGCTCTAGCGTGAATATGTCATATTATTTAACTACACTTTAGGAACTTTAAATGACAAAATAGTTTTTATTTTACATGCATAACACAAATAAATGGAAGTATCACAATATATGCGTGTTTCATAATTGGTCACGAATTTTCTACATTTTTACAATTAAAAATTGTATTTATTGCAATTCACTGAAATCACTTCTCCTCCCTCAGATTTCAATTGTGATTGATTAATTAGAAAGTAATTGCCCCAATATTAGTTTCTACCAACAACCTCCTGCGTAGCATTGAACAGCTTTAACCACAGTCATATGTTACCCCAGAAAAGTTCTGGGGGCTTCCTATACCATTCACACTGTTTTTGGCATTTGTTAATGAAAACACACAATGGGATTGATTTTATGATCTATTGAATGACTCCCATTTGTTGAAAGCAAGACATCACAGCTGTGAGGTCCGGATGAGTACAGGGGCATTGGCACTATCTTTTTCCTAATATTGCTTCGCCCTAATCCTGGAATTTGTCCTATTATGCCTTGTGGCTGCTCTTGCCAGGTCACTTTTTAATGTCCTTGGTTATTAATAATCAGTTCTGGACCCTGAAACACATATTGGTCAGCCCTGTTGTACAATAATAAAATCTGTATAATTGAAAATACTAAAAGTTCCATCATCTGAAGTACCCGATACAGGGTAATTATTATTTTTCAAAAAGATCTTTGATGTATACATATATCTAACTAACACACTTTCACTGTGCAAAACGGAGGTCGGAAAATGTAATTTGAACATTCTTCAGGCAACCTGTGTGCATGTTGATTTGCCAATTACAACAGAGAAATGTCTTACATTATATATATAAGTAGTTCTTAAAACTCCAAATTGAAAAAAAATTTAATTACAAATTCAAGATGCCTGTGTCCTTGTCCATTCGAGCACTCACCTCAGCACAGAAGTTATTGTAGGAACCTTACTTTTGTTCTGTTACAGGTGATTTGTGGGGGGTGGGGGTGGGGGTGTGTGATCTCAAACTAATACCTGTGCAACAAAACACAGATCTGTCCAGTCACCTTAAAACCACCGCTGCTTTGGTTCTCTTTTTGTTTTCCACTTCCTGTAACTTTACATACTCAAGTTGTGTATGACATGCTTCTTTTCCATTTGCCTCTCCAGTACCTGGTCATGGACTACTACGTGGGTGGTGACCTCCTGACTCTGCTCAGTAAGTTCGAGGACCGGCTACCGGAGGAAATGGCCAAGTTCTACCTGGCTGAGATGGTCGTGGCCATAGACTCCGTTCACCAGCTACACTACGTCCACAGGTGAGGCGCAGCCAGCATGTGTGCGTGTGCACATCTGTCAGGAGTTATACACATGTGAACGTGTGTCTGCAATTATTTTTTTGGACAGGAACAGCATGTACGCTAAAATGTGATGATGGACGTTCAGTGGATTTACATTATTCTCGCTGTGTGGGCAGTTTTTCCTGCTGTGGGGGAGTCACTGCAGTTAAATGAAAATAAATCCAAATCTAAGAGTGTGTGTGTGTGTGTGTGTGTGTGTGTGTGTGTTTGTTTGTCTTCAGTCATCACTGAGACTTATAATAATACAGGATATTAGGTCGTGTTGCTGTGTGTTCTCACTTTCCTGGTGTTCCTACCCATTTGAGGTTAGGTTTGTTTGCGTTTGAAAGAGACAGGATTTTAATGCGCTTCTAACTTAACGTACACAGTCCAAGTGGTCGTGTTCCAGAGTTAGTTGTCATGTCAGTGCCGTGCTCGTCTTCCCCTCCTGTTTCCAGTTACAGACACCGCAGTCACTCTCATCTCATTTCACCAAATTGAACACAAACCACCTCAAAACGGACTATTCGCAGGCTGCAGACCCTTTAAAAACCATTTACTCCTCCGGTTCAAATGCCAAAAAGAATCTGTCAGCCATTGAAGATGCCCTTGGGAAAAAGGAAGTTAAACTATGCCAGACAGGAAGTGGTCACATCGGCATGTTGGCATAATTACAGCGTCCATTTTTTTCACCAGGGAATCGTGACAGTGATTTTTTTTTTTTTCTTTTAAGAGTGGATGGGAGGGAAAGATGAGGGATGGATAGACAACAAGGGAGGGCCACAAAACAGGGAGATAAAGGAGGAGTGGGAGGAAGAGAAGGAGGGGGGGGTGACTTCTTTTTGGGTGTGCCCGTTGTTGCAGTGGTCTCTTGTTCAGCAGACTTAAGAGAAGGCAACACCGCTATAGAGACATGTAGATCTAAATGTATAAGTACAGAAAGAGGAGAGAGTGGGGAGCCACTAATTACATGGTGTTATCTGGGGGCCGTGGGCGGGGGCTGGCAGAGCCGGAGCGCCGCATGGAAAGGAAAAAGGGACAAGGAGGAGGGGACAGCACCGTTTCACTTTAAGTCCCCTTGTGGACACGTTGGGACAGTAATGAGGGGTTATGAGATGTGTGTGTGTGTGTGGGTGGGGGTGTGGTGCTGTTACCTCGCCCCCATATATACCAACCAGCCCCCCCACCCTTTAAATTCCTCCTTTGCTCTCGGTTTCCTCCATCTCATGGGAGGTTTCCTTCACTTTGCTTCGCCGAGGGTGGAGACAGCTGAGCCGGTCCCCTGAGGAGGGTGGGTCCCACTGGCAGGGCTGGTCTGATGAGTGTGTATTTTCTGATGCACGTGTGCGAGGGTGTGTGTTTATTTTAGTAATTGTGTCAGTGTCTGGTGTGTTTCAGACTCTTATGACTATGTTACAGGACAATGCATTATCCCTGTAATTTAAAGACTCTACTGTCTATTAAGTTGAACAGCAGCTACACTGTGTTCATATTCGCCTTCAGTTGCACCATCCAGGCCACTAATTACAAATAAAAATCAGCAGGGTGTGGCCGCTCAGCAGTTTTTCTCTTGAGGCACATGTTCGACGACATGTGTATAATGATGCATAATGACAGTTTCTCCTGGGAAAGTTCAGATTTTAAATCATATATAAGTAGAAGCTGAGTCTGTAAACTGTGATATGTCCTCACATCTTCTGTGTTGGACCTGTACACTGGGCAAAGGAGGGTTTTTTTCTGGATAGAATGCACTATTGCTCTTCCATTTTCACTACCATTGTGCAATGTGATGACATGGTGCTTGTTAACCCTTTAACCCCTGATGCGTCAGCGCTGACGCGTTCTGAATGGATGGTTTAGTTAAAAAAATTAGAAAAATTATTGTGTTATTATGTTATTTCACTGAGAATTTTGTTCATGGAACTGATGTACAGGTGTCAAAACTAAAACTACTGGAACCAAATTACAACACTAGTCATTTATTGCTTTTTTGGCATTTTTTCGTGTTATTTTGTGAATATTTATTAGTTTCTGTTGATGTTGTTGTTATTTTTGTTTATTTTTTCTATGTTTGGTTTATTTATTTTATTATTTTTCTTCAATTTTGTTCCGTTAGTGCCTTACTTTGTTCATGTTACATATTATTTTGTTAATTTAATATTAATTTTTGTTCATTTTGTTGCTTATTTTATCTTTTTTTTTTTTCTGTGGAATTTCTTGAGTCTCAGGAGAAAGTGTTAAAGCCAGTAGAAATAAAGTTGTCTTTGATGATTACTCGACACTTGGCACTCTGGTTTATGCTAACACTGTTGCTCTATTCATTTGGAACCTTTTTAAAACCTGTTTTTAATCTTTTGTTTTTACTTTGAGTATCATCTTATGACAATGAATTATTTAACATTTTATGTAAATTCCATACATGTAAGAGGAGGAGTTACTTAAATATGAATACTGCTAGTGTGGAATTCTTTCAACGGAACACAGTGAATTTTCCCCTGATGTTCTAATAGTTCTACCTTTTCTTATTGTGTGTGATTAAAAAATGATTACTAAGAATGCATATTCTTCTATGGGGGGTTTCCCCTACCATATATATTTTGATTTATTCTTGTTTTATTTACTTAGTTTGAACAAGGGATCTGAATATGTAAAGACTGAAAGGGAAAAAAAGGATGTATAATTCACCTATTGTATGTATCTGATCAGCCTTAATAAACAGAAAATTAAAAAAAAAAATACTACTAGTGTGATGTAAAATGATTCGAACCACTATACAAGATTTCAGCTATTGTGATTTTGGCTGCTTGTTTTAATTTTATCTACATGGTTGATACCAAACCTTTATGGTTTGAAATATAGATGACTCAGAAATTGGCTTAGAAATAAGTACATTACACATTACAGCCCAACCTTTATGGCATTTCCAAAGTTCTTTAATACCTCTTTTCTGATTCTGTTAAATTGTTGAAGTGTAAAACTCAATATTTTTTTTGACATAACAATGGAATTGGCTGCCGTCGATAAATGAGCACTCTCAAGCACATGCCTCACACAGGCATATTCATCATCTTCAACCTTTAACAAATAGCACAACAGCAGATGGCTCAGATAGTAGTGCGTCTGAATCCACCTCAGCTGTTCCGTGGCTTCATTGGTTTAGTATTGCCTCTGTGATGGGTTTAAGCAGTTCATTTCCTCTATTTTTCACTCACATGTTCAGTCTGTTGGATTGTCAAAATTTGCTCGGCTTTTTATATCTTCAAAAGATTTCCAGAATTGAAGGATCATCTTAATGTTATTTCTTGTAATTGCTTTCTTGGATACGCTGAGTAGAACCGTAGATCATTTTATAAGATATCAGTCATAATATTTAACATTTCCCTGTGTCATGTTGCCTAAATATAGAATTGCACATAGTTTATATAACTCATAAACTAGAATTATTCTTTAACTCTTCCCATACTTCCTTCTAAAACGTCATAATCTTCTGACGAACCCAGAAGACATGAATATAATCAACATTCTCACGCAGCCTCAGGCACCATGTGAAGAAGAATCAGATTATATTTTTCCAGTAGCATTCTTTGCATGTTTTAGAGACAGAGAAAATGTACTGCACAGCAGAGTTGGTCAAACTACTCACATTCTGTACTTAAGTAGAAGTACAGCTACTTGTGTGAAAAGCTACTCTGGTAAAAGTAGAAGTACTGGTTCAAATCATTTACTGACGTAAAAGTAAAAAGTACAATGTCATTTTTTGTGTGTCATGAATGCAATAATACTTATTTCACCAGGAAAACTCAGAAAAGTTTCCAAAGTATCTAAAATAAAGCATTTAAAAGTGAGTTACTGTGTCGATAATGTGTTTGATAGTGGGTATGGGCAAAAGTCACAATTGAGATAAAAAGTCAACATGACTTTTTTTTTTTAATTACAAATGAGATTTAAAATATGCCTAATTTTAAGAGAAAAAGTCAAAATTGTGAGATAATAGTAATATTACTATAATATATATAGTCCCAGTTTCTCTTCTCCCACTGATTTTTTTTCCCTCTGGTGACTTATTTTTCATACCATCACATCTGTTTAGTTTGAAAAAGTAACGAGTCTATTCTGAGAATGTAAAGAGTATAAAGTACGGATATTGATGCACAAACGTAGGGAGTAAAAGTAAAAGGTTTCCAGAAAAAATAATACTCAAGTAAAGTACAGATACCTAAAAAAAAATCTACTGAAGTACAGTAACAAAGTACTTTTACTTAGTTACTTTCTTCAAATATATACTTGATGAAGACTTTTGAAATAAAAGAAAATTGACATACTCTGATGCACTATTTAGAGACAGAGGAACAATATATTTGATCAAACAGGACTCAATCCTTTTTTTTCTTATTGTTTTTTTTTTAATAAGGGTAACCAATTATCCTACAAGCACTCAATAATACATATATTATGTGTGCATTAATGGTTCATATTGAGCACCGACTGTAGTTGGATTATAAGGAACTTCTGTAGTAAAGCATCTGCACAACAGGCTGCTGCATCACATTCATTTGCTTTGTCATCAATAATAACATATAGCAACATTTCACAAAGCCAACCAGACTTGACTTATTGGTGCTGCTAATCATAATGATATGTAATCTGAATTATATCATTTTCACCCATTCATTGTCTGCCCCCCCCCACCCCCACCTCCTCCATCTTTCTTGTCTGAAGTGTCTGACCTTGCCCCAGTGGTCAAATGCTTTAAAATTCAAATGATCGGCCTATGTTTCCAACACCGTTGACACTGATGAAGTTGAAAAGAGCCCAGATGAAAGAATTAAAGAGTATAAGAGCTTACAGGTCAACCTTCTGTCCCCCTTCAGCCAAGTCCCTCGAGACAGAGTGTGTTAGGGAGACTGTGGGTGTGTGTTTGTGTGTGTGCTCTCTTATTCAGTGGTCAGTGATCTGCATGGCCTCCCAGAGGGGCCTGACCAACGCTTCAATAGGCCAACTCAGCATGGCTTTGTGCTTCTTTGCACCACATCTGTTTGCCCTGAGAGAGAGAGAGAGAGCGAGAGAGAGAGAGAGAGTGTTGGAGGCACAACATTAGATAGGGGTGAATCTGATAGTGAGCAGAGATGTGGGGGTTGGTGCACAGGGACAGTAGTGTGTGTGTGTGGATATAATGAAACAGGGCATTTGTTGTGTTAATTGAGAGAGGAAGCAGTTATCCCCAGTCACATAAAATAGTCATGTGACATTCAACATCTGTTCATCCTACTGTACAGTTACTGTGCAAATATGCACGTGTGTGTGTGAGAGTGTGTGTGTGTGTGTGTGTGTGTTGTTCTATTGATTTTAGCCTTATGTGTTTTTTACTATTGATCAGTGCCATGTGTCCCTTCATAGTCCACTGATCCAAGACACACACACACACACACACACACACACACACTCGTTTCCATGTCTCATGAGGACCAACTTTGTATTTTTTTAAATAAAATAAATAAAAATTGTTTTTAATTAAATTAGATGTGGGGAACAAGTAAAAAAGAATGAATACGTTTAGAATTTAGAATGCATAATAAAAAAAATCTAATGTATAAATAAATAAATTAATGACAAAATGACAAACTAATCATTTAAAAATATTTATAAAAATATATATTTTTAAAAAAGTAAGCGCATTTTCTTTTTTAATAAAATAAAAATATAATAAAATTTTTGAAATTTAAATTAAATGTGAACAATTTAATGAATGAACAATAACAATTTTTAAAAATAAAATAAATAAATTGAAAAAAAACCTTTTTTTTAAAGTAAACACATCTTCACACCTTTGAAAAATACACATTGGGCTTTGCACCTGTTTCCCTCATGCTTTATGGGGACTTTCAGAAAAAAAAACCAAATTAATATATTTATAGGGCCACATCATTTCTATTTTACTAGTGGGGACCTTTATTTATATTTAACCCTCGTGCGGACCTGAATTTTAGTCCACATAGTGTCAAGAGGTCCTCGTGGTGTGACTGTATCTCCCACGTCCCCATAAAGATAGGTATACATACACACACACTTCATCGTTTATCAAAGAGCTTCCTGTCCAGTATTAAATATCAGTCTAACTTTTTGGGTGTCAGGTGTTGTCTAGGTGGATTAAATTGGACACACATCCAAGGTTATAATTAATGAAAACTGATAAAATAACCAAAGGAGAGGGGAGTGAAACGCTGCATTGTGTGAACTAAAGTAAGCTATAATCTTAGATAAAACGTGTTTAGTATCATCTATCAGGTTTGTTTTTTGTTATAAAACTAATAATGCATCGAAACCAAGTGAGTGATACAAATCTTTTGTGGTTCACTTTGCTATATTTACACAGCCACAGTGTACAGTGACCCTTTTGACAAATCCAACACATGACAAAGAAATACTAAGACAAGACAAAACTGAATCCAATTTAAAATAACCTCACGGAAAATAAAAAGTCGAAACAAAATCTAAGTATAAACTAACCAAAAACATGTAGTTATCATAATACCCCCCCATCCATCCATCCATCAATCACAAAAAAAAAAAAAAAAATTTGTTCCTCTCGCCACTATCAACATTTCATGAAAATTTCATGAAAATGCACCCATAAAAACTGAGTTATCTTGCTAACAGACAAACAAACCCCAATGAAAACATAACCTCTGCTCTTCCATGGTGGAGGTAATTACCCATTTATAAATCAGCAGCCAATGAGAATGGTGGTGTGTATCAAATGATGCCAGAAGTCACATAGGCAGCCGCTCTTTTGATCATTAGTCAACAAACGCTTGGTTAAAGCCATGTGGACATGCCTTGTCTGTGTGGTTTCCAGGTTTGCTGCAGGCCGTGGCGTGTGTGTGTGTGTGTGTGTGTGTGTGTGTGTTATAAGGTGGAGTCCAGATGGCCCTCACAGATGGATGCTGTGGTCTTAGAAGAGATTACCTCCCCTATTCTCGTCTCTGCGTTGCTCCTTAAGACCAGGAGCCCTGTGACACAGTAGCCCAATTATCCCCACTGACTAGCCTAGCATCACTTAGCCTCACAGTCTGTGTGCTTCTTGAGTGGGGCTGATGTGAAGTGGCTCTAGTGCTATGTATTAGCTGAAGTTGTCGGCACGGCTGCCCTCATGCGTTAACTCATTATCCGAGAGAAGCACAAAGAAAGATAATGATGAAAGAGGGGTGAATAACTCGAAGCATCGGAGAAAAAGAAGAGAGGAGAGACAGAAGGGAATGAGCAGCAGCAGACAGACGCTTCACAGACTGCAAAATGGTTTATCAGTAGCAACGTTAACACCCCCCCCCCCTTAGCCTCATCATGCTGTTTGGATGGCATACATTAATATACCCAAATAGACGAGGGTCAACTCATGCTGTCTGCTCTTTGGCAAAACAGAAGTCCCCAAAGGAGATTAAGACCTTTTAGCTGTAGAAACACCTCTGTACACACACACACACACACACACACACACACACACACACACACACACACACACACACACACACACACACACACACGTGCAAAGATAGTCTAGGCCAAGTGTCATTCATGATTTGTAAAGTGCACACTTCCTGTCAAGGTGCTCCAGATCCAGTGTGCAGAGGTTGTCAAGTGTAATGTAGAGCCTGGTCACACAAGGTTCAGAAAATGACAACCGGAAACATGATACTGGCACGTTTGATTGCTACTATGAGCAGCCAAAAATTAACATGTATATCCAGGTTTTCTGACCTAATAAAAAGAGTCATTAGACCTTGGAAGGAATGCAGATTGGACTCTTGCACAATAAAAGCAGTTGTGGAATTAAGTTTTGGTCTTTAACATTACTTAAATTATGAGGTAACTTGTAAGTAGCTGTTAAAGATAAAAGATAAGATGGTGACCCTGCTTTTAAATGTAAAACATTGTAGTTTTTGCCTTTTATTCCAAAACATAATTCTCAAATGTAAAAAAAAAAAAAAAAATTAAATCAAGATTCTACTGATATTCCCATCATTCCACTTTTCCAGCTGTAGTACATTTGTTTGATGGAATGCAGAGCAGTTTCATTCACCTTACTGAAAATGGTAACATCGTGATATTTGCTTATCATTTTTAGAAGTGGTTGTGGCTTTACTTCTGAACAGAAACGTGACATTTTGTTTTGGCCACGTGCCTCTACTTCAACCTGAGAACCTCTTTCCTAGTTGGTTTGTATACGATAAACAAAACAGCAAAGAAGTCAAGTGTTGTAAACTGTGGCAAAAGACATTCTAAATGTACTGTTTACAAAAAGTAACTAAAACTTGAATAATATCCCATAATTATGTAGAAACCATTACATTCAGAGGAAGATATAGTCTGGAATCTGGTGCTGCCATGTAACATGCAAAATAGTCATAATAACAGTACAGCATTAGAGGACATGTCTTCATAGTTATTGTTGTCTTGTGTGTTTATATACTGAAATTACATATGCAGTAACAGAGCGGAGCTGTGATTACTACAGACTAATGTGGTTTTCCATTAAGGTTTAATGTTTTCCATCCAGAGAAACAGAACTGACAACTGTTCTAAAGGTTAGAAAAGCTTCCTAAGAACACATCACATGCTTTTTCCACCGATTCTGCCCAAGTTTATGTCCTCTTGCTCAAGCCTTGCATTATGTGTAGCTTTGCTGTCCAAGATAAATATTTTGTGAGAGACAAACATTTTATCTCAGAAATCTCAATCCTCTGGCTCCACTTTCAAGGTGCTCTCTTCGACTTTTATGTGTTGTTAGTTGTTTTGGTGTTAGTTGAATGAATGAGTGTATGTGCCATAGTATGCAGTTTCATTTCCAAAATGTTGTATCTCATCTGAGAACAGCAGACAAAGACTTCTAAGTAACCTGTGATGTCGACAGTGATTTGCTAAAAACTAAAGTGTCAGATTCTATATACATTTTACAGCCTAACATTTACAGCCCGTATGACTCGCACATGTGCACATACTGCCTTAATCAGCAGTTTAATAGGTTAGAGATTTCATGGTGTCTCTGAACCACAGAGATAGAGAGCCCCCCCCCCCCCTGCCCCAGCCTGATGAGATGTGACTATTAACACTACTGGAAAATGACAACAGCTTCACATGTGCCTTTTGAAGAACTCTAGCTGAAGACGGACACATCAAAGCTGTCTTTCAAGCCCATTTAGTGTATTCGCAAATACAACCTTCAAAAGCAAATTTCTGTCTTTAGAAAAGAAGAATTTAGGAGAAAAAAAATGCAAGCATCTCACAAGCTTTAACCGATTAACTTCTACTTCCTGCAGCTTCATTGTCTGGCAAAAATGGATTGATTTTGCGAGACTATACTACATCGATTGCTGTCTGTCAGGATGCGCTAGAATGCATGTGACCTCATTTTAACTTTTGCAGCGCATGTTTGAGGCCAAATCTATTTATCTACAAACAGTGGAGTGTTTTAATAGAGCAGCAAAGTGCTAATTGGAGCCACAGTCAGCAGAAAAAAAGGAGGCTTTTCAGAGCTCAGATAAGCTAAAGCTAACCATGTGCCCGTAGCATAAAACTCAGCACGTTGTGGAACATGGACAGCATTTGAGGTTTGGCTTTTAGCATTAGCATTACAGTGCATGCGTAGGCTTTGGTGTGTTTGTGTTTGCGTCGGACATGTGGTTTATCATTTTAAGCAGAGCCATGCTCATACCACCAGACAAAAATAGTAACAAGTGTATGTTTTGTTTTGTTCTTTAACTTAAAAGGCTCACATTTGTCTGTGACATTTTTCTGTTACTGCTTGTAGTATAAATATGTGTGTGATTTTTACTGTATAAAGAGTGTTCTGTGTACCCTCCATGCCATGTGTATTGAGCCATGTCACGGTTGAGTGTGTTGATAAAAGGGCCTCAGACATAGGTCTCGACATGGCCTGCCCTCAGGGGAAATCAGCAGAATGGTCAGCCAAGGACAGACTATATATAGCCAAGATAGTAGGGTACAGTGACATCTCTATTCCATACCAGTACATACCAGTACCCACTGAGGTGGCTTAGGCATTTTATGAACCGTCAGCTGTGGATTCTAACCAAGTTCAGAAGAATAACGCTGACTCAAGAAAGGCCAAGTGGAAACAGAAATGATGAAACTATTCTTTCAGAGTCTCTAATAAAAGCGCATGTGAAAAGTTTCATGAGCTACGGCCATACATTCAGAATCACATGCAGGTTTCCAGAACTAGTCACCCAATATGTAATAATTCTGACATTGACCCCTTCACCCCTCACTCCGTTATTGTGGACCCAGAAAAGGTTAGGTATTTAAAGGCAGGTAATTGGAGATTGTTTGAGGTGACCTTAAGGATGTTGAATCATAATTACCAGGGTTGAGTTCAAGCCTGAATATATGATGTTTATCTTCATATTTTCCCAGACTGTGTTAAATTTGCAGTTGACTGCAACGTCAGTTGTACACATCACACAAATTCCTGTAGTTCAAAGTGGATTAATTTAATCAAAAAACTATTAGTAATGCTACGAACAATCCATGAAACAAATTTCTCAGTAAAATTCCATTTTTACATTGCTGCTCAGGCCATATGAATTGAATTAGTAAGTGGAAGACATGCGAATGAGAATGAATTAACATTAAATATTTCGACTGACAAGGCCGAAGAAACAAAGAATGAATTCTAAGTGCAATACTTTGCTAACTGTACTGCTTGTCTGTAGTATAGTTTGTGGCGCCCTCCCCCTCCAGGTTATTCAGTGGGACTTGGGGTAACCTAAAAACTTTGTTACATTGATCTTCAAGTAGTACTTTTTCCTGACAGTTTGATTATAATCAAGTATGTGACCATGTATAAGCTGTTGGCTGACATTTGTATTGACCAGTCACTTTCAAGAATTGATTAGATGTATAGGCGTTAAGTGACTGCTGGTGGACAGATGTCATGACTCGTTATCGCTGCTGCACAGACTTGATCTGCATAAGCATCTAGTTGTGCTTCTTCCTAAATTGTACATGTTATTATCAAATTATTATACCAAAGTATATACAGAAAAGATTATAAATGGTCATTATTGATATCTTCAATCAGTGACTTAATTAAATCATTCATGGTTGTGACAGTTTCAGATTAAAGACGAGCCTATAATTAATTCATTACTTATGTCTTTGGATTTGGCCATAATGGGTGGCATGGTGGTGCAGTGGGTAGTACTCATGTCTCATAGCAAGAAGGACCCTGGTTCAATTCCCACACCAGACCTTTCTGTGTGGAGTTTACATGTTCTTCCTGTGTCTGCGTGGGTTTTCTCCAGGTACTCCAGTTTCCTCCCACCATCCAAACACATGCGCTGATAGGTTAACTGGTTAATCTAAATTGCCCATAGGTGTGAATGTGAGAGTGATTGTTTGTTTATATATGTTCAGCCCTGAGATGAACTGGAGACTCATACAGGGTGTACCCCGCCTTCACCCATTGTAGCTGAATCAGACCCACGTGACCCTAATGAGGATAAAGCGGGTTCAGATGACGAGACTAGATGAGATTTGACCATAATGCATATATGGCTGTTTAAGAAAGTTGCAAAATTAACATTTAACTTGTTAGGCAAATTAACTTGTATGTGAAAGATAGAACATTCTACTGGTCACAGCCAAGCCACAGTCAGTATCTATACTGTAAACAAATCATAAGCAGTAGTAATGGAGAACAGATGCAGGTTGTGAGGACAGTCTACAGTGGCCACCGTCTACACATCTGTCAAAGAATGTGTTGTCAGTGAGTCCCCCTCCACGGTTAGTCTCCACTCACAAACAAAATAATGTGGATTAAAACAGGAACGGGGGAGTGGGTCTGCAGAGGGCACAGGGACCTTTCTTTTAGCTTGTGGGAGTGGGTTTGTGTGATGCATACTTCCTCAAAGAGAACACATGTTTATGTGTTTGGGCCCAGACAGAAACAGGGCAGTACATGTGCTTACACCCCAAAAATGTGTGTGTGTGTGTGTGTGTGTGTGTGTGTGTGTGTGTGTGTGTGTGTGCGTGCACCCAATATTCTCACAAAACTCTCTGTACAGATATTCCCACAACACAGATCCATCTAGTTGCAGTGTTTATTCTTTGTTTTTGGAGGGGGAAATTTGGATTTGTCACACAGCTGATAAATGGACTAGAGGAAATTAGACTTGATTCAATCACAAATATATCTGGATTGTTAGATACTGGCTTTACAAGCATGTTAAGACAGGTCAGTTTCCCCAGGTTATGTAATTTAATTTGATGATAATTGAGGGGAGTTGCAGTTATGTGAGATCAAGCTTGTATGTGTGTTTTGGATGTCATAGAAATATTGTTGCACTTGGAAGGAGATGAACTTTTCTTCATTTTAACTCGTCTTTGACAAATCGTGCCTAATTCGTCTCTCCTTTGACCCCCCCACCCCACCCTCCACCTTCTCTCAGGGACATCAAGCCCGACAACATCTTGTTGGATATGAACGGCCACATCCGCCTGGCTGACTTTGGCTCCTGCCTCAAACTCATGGAGGACGGGACGGTAAGCTTTTACCACACTGCTGCTGCCGATGCCTCCTTCGGTCCAAAGCAAACATACCAGAGCTGCGCTGACCTCCTTGTCAACCCCCAGGGGTCTCTCAAGAGGAGTTTGTGGTTCAGCTGCTTGGCTGAGGCTGCAGTTTATGATTCAGACAATTCTCTTAGCAACCAAAAGAGAAAAAAAAAAAAAAACCTCAGGTGTTATATAAAGGAAAAATTTCAGCATACATAAAGGATCAAAGAGTTCCCCCTAGGTTTGGTTCCTCAGTGTTAGAGGTAAAACATGTCAGGTTTTTGCATTACCGTGTCTAAACCAGCTAGGCCTATGTTAATATTTGGTTGAAGAATATAATGTTTCTAACCATGTTGAAATTCAAAGAAATATATTATTCTGTTTGGCGTAGTGGGTTTTGCTTTTCATAGTTTCTTTATATGTAAATAAATATTGGTAAAAGTATCAGCTTTTAACATTAATGTTAAATAATACACCATTAAATGTGATGAAACTAAAGCTTGCATCCTGTATGACTGTTATGAACAGATTATTAATGTCTAAAGTCATTTCAGTTTTTCCTCAATGCTTGTGGTGAAAATGGCAACTCCCATAATTCCACACCACTTTAAAACATCATTAAACGATGTATTTCATCATTGTTTGCTCCATACTTATAAACAGACATTATTTGCTAGATATTTGTTCTTTTTTTTTTTTGTTGCACTATTTCAAGGCTTTTTTTTTAATTTTGTGTCATCACTTTGGTGTTTTCATTTGCACATTAAAAATGCAAAAATATTACATTGAATGAAAGACGACTATTGAATTTTTTTAAGTTTCTCTTCTTTATTAATACAACATTTTAAATTAGCAGAGCATCATAGAGACG
Organism: Siphamia tubifer; assembly: GCA_020466265.1. Taxonomy (NCBI): domain Eukaryota; kingdom Metazoa; phylum Chordata; class Actinopteri; order Kurtiformes; family Apogonidae; genus Siphamia; species Siphamia tubifer. The sequence goes on along the minus strand of CM035805.1, from coordinate 31,533,907 downwards.
ATGTGAGATCGGATTTCTTTCTGCCAATGGGACGGTAATTTATACATATCGGACGTGAGGGAATTTCAATAAAAATATTCACAACTAAATATGCATGTTAAAATTTTGCCTTTAGAAACCGAAAGAAAGCTTCAATTTCAATATAATAGAGCTGACATCTAAGAACAATAAATAGAAACCAGCACAGACGAGGGAATTTGTGTAGTGGGGGTCTGAAAGTTCAATATGTTCTTTGTTTGGTTGTTTGCTCTCAGTGGAGTGGTAGTATCCATCTTCCATGTTTCCAAGAGTCAGCCTGTTCCTAATCATTATCAGTCCTCACATTAGCATGCAGTCTGCAGTCCACTGTGGCTGGGATTTTCATTGTACAGGACTTTCTTTACCCCTACCCCCCACTAGGTCCAGTCCTCTGTGGCGGTGGGAACACCAGACTACATCTCCCCAGAAATCCTCCAGGCTATGGAGGATGGGAAGGGCAAGTACGGGCCTGAGTGTGACTGGTGGTCTCTGGGTGTCTGCATGTATGAAATGCTGTACGGCGAGACTCCTTTCTATGCAGAGTCCCTGGTGGAAACCTATGGAAAGATCATGAATCATAAGGTGAGGTCACAGAGTTTGAGGAGAATTCTTTCACAATGCCTTTAATTCTGTTTGAATGGAAGTCTAGTTCAGTCTTCCCCACTTGGTGTGGTCTCCATGGTCAAGTTTGGACACAGTAGTTGCACTTGGGTGCAACTCAGAACATCCGCAGTGAGACCACGGACAAGAGGTGGCTCCAAACAAACTCTTGAGGAGTTTGCATGAGGTGGTAACATGATCTCAGCATCCATCTGACCAGGTCAACTCCACAAGCTGTAGCTACACAACTAATGTCAATGTACTTTTAATAGTGAGATGAGTCTACAAACAGCTACAGTAATAGTTAAGTGGAAGAATTTTTGTCTCGCAGAAAATGAATTGAACCAAAAGTAGATTTATAGACTTGTCAACTTATTTAGCCAAGAGTAAACGACCTCTTTGAAGGAAAAGGTTTCATAACAGAGAATCTGGTTTTGAGCAGCTCTATACATAAACTGCCATGAGATTAGTTTTGTTATGATTTGGAAGTATATAAATAGAATTTGATTGATTGATTGATTGATTGATTGATTGATAACATCATGGTCAAGATTGGGCTACATCTTTAAACACACGCATGCTTTTACAGGAGCGATTCCAGTTCCCACAGCAGATGACAGACGTGTCAGAGGAGGCAAAGGACCTGATCCGTCGACTTATTTGCAGTCGGGAGCATCGACTGGGCCAGAATGGCATTGAGGACTTCAAGCAGCACCTGTTCTTTACTGGTATTGGCTCAGTTTGAGAACTAGGGATTCTATCAGTGCTTTCAAATGATTCTTATTGAAATACTTAACCTTTTACACTTATGACATCTCTATTTCTTTTAATTTCTTTTGTATTGATCCCACTATAAAATGAAACCACATAGAATGATGACCATTAATACCAATTTACCAGAACTGAAGTAAAAGTACTGAATTAAAATCAAGTTCTAATATTGGTTCGAATGAAAAGAGATCTGGTTCAAAGGTGCCAGTTTTAGTGTGCAAGTAAAACCTGCTCCACAATCTATAAGAAAAAGCTCAAATGAATCCTTTTTGAAAAACAGAAAGCCATTGTATTACTAGCATACATTTATCTGAAGTTATGTTCAGATGAATGTGAGTGGATTACTATGAGGAATTCTGGGACTATAATTTTCCCTTCAGATCTTCATTTTCTGCCAGTAACAGCATAAAGTAGGTCCTAAATTTGTACTTGTTGGAACCTGCAGAAGCTCCGAACTACACATTTTTCTGCTTATATCACAGAACATTGTTAACACACCCATCCTAAATAAACTATTGAATCATGGATTATGTTTGTCCCCCATCTTGCTATCTCTAATATGCTCAGGTATTGATTGGGACAACATTCGAACATGTGAGGCCCCATATATCCCAGAGGTCAGCAGTCCTACAGATACCTCCAACTTTGATGTGGACGATGACTGCCTCAAAAATTCGGTATTGATGTTGAAATGTATATCTTCTTTTTTTTTTTTTTTTTTTAACATTGTAATGGATGGATTTTTACACAGTTTTTTTTGTTTGTATTTTCAGGAGACCATGCCCCCTCCATCTCACACTGCCTTTTCTGGCCACCACTTGCCCTTTGTGGGTTTCACCTACACCAGTAAATGGTAAGGAAACGAATATATAACTGAAGTGTGTTTTTGGAAAGTCTCACTGAACACTCATCAAAATGAGGCAAAGTGGACAGAAGAAAGGAAAAGATTGTGAGTTGTTGTGGCATGGACAAACCAAAATGTGACACTGTGGTAATTAGTTGTGATTAGACGTTTTAATTAGTTGGATGTCCCAGGCAGCTCTCTTCCCACATAACATTCTTATCACTTACAAAGAGGGGTAGGAGTATTCCATTAGCTTCCCTCCCTAATAAGGTGATGTTCATGGCTTGCTGTAGATCTTCACACTGAAGTGCTGCCCGTGAGAAAGAAACAAACCCACCAGTTAGTTTCTTATCTGTTCACAGCCCAGTGATAATGACCCTTTCCATTCTTTCCTTCTTTCTACTTTTGTCCCCACTGTCTTTCTCTTTCTTCCTCTCTTTCTGTCTGTCTTCCATGACTCAACATCCCTTCATCTCCTAACCCATCTGTATCACCCCTCCCTCTGTTTTTTTCCTGTTCTTACACTCTGTTTTGTCTGTCCTTTACCATTTTCATCTTAAATTCTGCTTATTTCCACCTTTACACATGTCTTTATCCTCACTTGCTTCTCCTGTTTTCGTGCCTCCTTCACTTTTTTTTTTCTCTTCACCACTTTTTATTGTCTATTCTGTCTTTTTGTATTTTCACACCGCTTCTCCCGTAGTATCCTGTCAGACCGAGGATGCCTGCGGAAGTTGTTGGTGGAGCCAGATAAGGTAGGACAGGACGATGTAGACTTGGATGTCCAGCGTGGCCTGGAGGACAGTCTGGCCACTGAGGCCTATGAGAGAAGAATTCGCCGCCTGGAGCAAGAAAAAGTTGAGCTGAGCCGCAAGTTGCAAGGTGAGGCTGAAGAAGGAGAAGCCATTGTATTGTTTATTACAATCAGAGTAATAGTTTGGTAGGATACACATGAAAACATCAATAAGAGATTAGTGTAGAGTATGGATACCAAAACATGTAAATCAGGGGTGTCAAACTCATTTTAGTTCAAGGGTCACATTCAGCTAAATTTGGTCAAAAGTGGGCGGTACCAATAAAATAAAAATACATAAATAATAATCAATCCCAAATCGTTGTCCATGTTTTAGAGCAAAAAAAGTGAATTTACGTGATGAAAATGTTGACATCGACAAACCATCCTTTCAAACAATATGAATAGCATAAATAAACTGAAAAAAGTGTGTCATTTTAATATTATTAGGCTTTTAGTTTATCATTTACATGTGTATATTATAGCTTACAAATACACAAAACATTTAGTCAGAGGTGGAATATTATTAAAATTGTATGTACTTCTCTTAAAACAATTCAGGTTGTTCATATTTGTTCTGGTTTTACAGATTTTGTGTGAGATTAGACTTTGTTTTAGTGAAACTAAATGGAAACATTTACAAAGAGAAAAAGTTTGACTTGTGAGTATTTCTAGGTTATTTTATGAGAGTGAATTGATTTGAATGTGGTACCTCAACTAAAATGATTAAGATCTTAGTGTCATTTTTACATTTCACAAATTCATCTAAAGGGCCAGACTGGACCCTTTGGCGGGCCTGATTTGGCCCCCAGGCCGCATGTTGGACACCTTTGATGTAAATAGTAAAAAGTCATTAACTGTCCAAGAGGAGGAGTACTTTGAATTGTACTGTAGATTTGAGTTATAGTTGAAGTTAATAGAAGTCTGTGTGGGCGGGTCTGCACACACATGAGATATGCAACATGACCACAATGTCATATCCTGATATAGTCATTTCATATCCATGTAACATTACACCTATTTATTTGACAACCATGTATCACAGTGGTTTGTAAATACTCTAAATGATAAATTACAGGTCTATTATTTCCATGTAACAGACCATAGTTACGGGCTGTGTTCTGATCATGAGATGGAAATAAGCCATACGTCTCTAATCTCTTGTATTTACATTAATATGAACTGTCCTATTTTAGAAATAAATAAATTATTCAATCCTTTAATTTTACATTAATGTATTTTTTTATGTCTTTTTTCCTTAATCTTTATCTCTTTAAAGTTACTATGTAGTAGCAGGATAATGTACAACACAAGCACGTTGTTTTGCAATTATGACTGATTCACTGCACAATATCCCTTAAAAGGTACATTTTGCTAAAATCAGTGACTGAGTGGTTTATGTTTATGTAGCCTTCATACAGATTTTCTTCCTTGAAGAATTCAAAGAGTCATTCATTAAAAAAAAAAAAAAAAATGTTTTCCTAAACATTGTGCAGCACAAAAAAATATTATCATCATGATCAAGGTCTTTTTATTTTTCAAATATCTCAAACACGAAAGTTACAATTCGCCCATGAGATAGTCAGGTCTTGTTCCTATCCATATTAACAAAAACAATTCCTCCAACATGCACAGTTAATAAATAGTAAAGTATGTCAATGATAATAATAATAATAGCCATAACAATAATAATGACAAATAAATAGAAATGCATAAAGATAACACATGTGGGTTACATAGATATGTTAGTAGTTGCTGTGCCCTCTACAAAGGAATTAAATGGCTGCCAAATAAGGACACATTTTCTAGTGGACCCTCTTACACTGTATCTAATTTTTTCCAAGTGGACATGACTCATGACCTCCCTGATCCATTGGCCATATGTTGAGGATTGTCATCATATGAGTATAATATGAACTGATGCTGTATCATCACAATACACTGTTCAACACACAGAAACGTTAGTCATTCACCAGCCTACATTTTCTTTATGAATTTTACATTTATATGTGCATGCATGTGTGACACTGTTCTTAAATTGTTGGTATCTAACCCATGCCTGTTATCCATCTGGCAATAGAGTCCACACAGACGGTTCAGGCACTGCAACACCCATCAGGTGAAGGTCCCGTCAACGTTAACAAGGAGGTGGAGATCAGGAGTCTGAAGAGCGAGATCGACATCTTGAAGAAGCAGATTGCTGGTCAGATGCTCCATCATATTTGTTTCACCAACTTTTCCCTTTATTTATTTAGTTAATTTTAGCGATTCATTAGCTTATGAGTCAGAATTAGGACACTTATCTCATTGGTAGAAACTGAGACGCTCACATGTTTCAAAAGCAGCTTCATATAAGTCTTTAATTTACGTTTTTTTTGCGTCAATATCAGACTCAGGTCAGCTGGAAAAACAGTTGGAGGATGTGACGTTGGCCCGTAGAGACCTGGAAGACTCCTCCAAACACATTAAAACACTTGAGAAACAGATGAGGGGCGTCACACAGGAAAGAGATGACATGCATAAGGTATAGCTGTTTTTTTGTGTTAACATAAATAAATAGACCTGATGTTCATGTCTCATTAAGTCACATTAACTACAATTAGTGTCCCTTTATGCACCTTATTACATCTCAATGTCTTTCTGTCCCGATGCACTGGTTTCCAGGACCTACTAGAGGCCAGCGAGAAGCTAAAATCTCAGTCAAAAGAGCTGAAAGAAGCCCACAGCCAGAGAAAACTGGCCATGCAGGAGTTTTCAGAACTCAACGAGAGACTCACAGACCTCAGGTAGAACCACTTCCTGTCCTGAATCAATCACCTCGTCAAACCACCTGTGCTCATATTCACCGCTGTGACCGCATTTGATATCTAGGTCAGCAAAGCAACGCCTGGCTCGCCAGTTGCGTGACAAGGAAGAGGAGATGGAGAGCCAGAATCAGAAGGTTGAGGCTCTCCGCCTAGAGGTGCGAAAGGCTGAGAGGGCCAAGAAGGAGGTAGAGTAGACTCCCTGTGGTTGCTAGCATGCCCTGTTCTCCCAACATTCACCGGGTGATGTACAATTACAACTCTTTCTACCGTGTAGTCTGTGTCGTATCTAGAAATTAGGTAGTAAATAACAAATAATACATGAAATGTTTCATTTTTGTGGGTCATGTGTTTCTATGTGCAACAAACATCATGTACCAATGTATACATGTAGTGAGGTGCAAAAAAAAATTAAACCACAAATTCTGTATCACATAATCATGTACTTTAACTGAATGCTCAGCCTTGTTTTAAAAACATTCCTAAATTTTGGTTTTATTCTTATATTTGTTCCCAGTGTGTGTAGCCGTAGACATGAGCACACCAGATGAAAACTGACGTATGTTTGCTTCCACTTATTGGCTATTATCAGATGGAGGCACAGGCAGAGGAGCAGTCGGCCGAAGCCCAGAAGGAACGGAAGCTCAGAGAAAGAAATGAGCAATACAGCCGACAACTAGAGGAGGAGCTGGAAGGGCTTAAAGTAAGTCAGCAAACATCAGCCTGTTTATATACAGCCTTAAAAGTTCAGTGACATCCTTCTAATACTCACGCTATTAACAAGGTGATTCATGTGTTTATTTTGATCTGTAGTATAAAGTAATTGATTTGGAATAAAACTGATGAAGTCATAAAATGGGAATTATTGCTGTATTTTACCCAAAATGTTTAAGATATCAAATGTAGGTGTAAATATTTTGTACTCATAGATAGATGACTGTATTTTCTCACAGTGGCTTTTTCTTTACCTTTTATACAGAAGCTGTCAGGCCTTTTTTGAGAAATGCATCTAAAAAAAAGTGTAGCAGTGTCTGAAATGTTTATACTAACATGCTAATAAGTACTTTAAAACGCTACCCATGACTTTTAGCATGACTGAAACCAATAGTTGATGAATTGCATAAAGTTTCCTGGTAAATGTGAACATACTGGACACTTTGCCAGCATAAATAGGCTGTTATGCAATGGAGTTGAGATGATAAAAAAATAGGAGTGGCAAAAACAAACAGAACCCAGTTATTAGTAGTCTGTTGAATTACATGTGTATATTGTTTTTACTGTTTCTTAGTTGGTAATCGAGTGAATGGTACAATATATGTTAGTATAATCTGTAGAATTATACAGATGCCAGAAGAGGCTATGCTACTGTGGTTGCCATGGTCACCCAACTGACAAAGTATGGGTATGTGTACGGGCATACATGTATTAGGCATGTATGGGTAGACATAGTCTAGATGGTTGATGAGTCGGCTTATAATCAATGGGAGGTGAGGTGGGATGTTGTTAAAATCACATCTATTTTTCTTATGAAACTACAGTCTGTTCATATTTACATTTTTTAAGAGATAGTTTGTAAATGTAAGTACTTTCATTATGTATTTTTATTTGTTTCATTTTTAAAGCATAGAGAAAATATTTGCCTTGACATCATTTATAGTTTATTGTATAAAATATAAACATTGGCATGTTCACACTGTACATAATTTTACTATTTTAGGACTAAAACAAAAAAAAAAAAAGACATTACATGCACTTATGCTGTTATTTTACTAGTTTGGCCCAGTTGAGATTGAATTGGGCAAAATATGACACCTGAATTAAAAATGAATTTGACTCCCTTGGTTTCGATATAGTTCATTGCCAGTTCAACTTTAGTCTCCATCTTCATCTCCATGTGTCAACCCCACTGACACTTTCATTTTGCTCCGATTTCTTCCGTTGTCCAGTTGAAGCAGGCCGGCCCCTCCACCACTATGTCTTCCGCGGACCAGTCCCAGGAGGTGGGCCGCCTGCGGGGGGACCTGGAAAAGAAGACGGTCCTGTACGAGGAAGAGCTGGCGCGCAGGGAAGGGCAGCACAGCACCGAGGTCAAAGCCCTGCGCAAGGAACTGAGGGACGCCGAGAGCCAGCAGCTGGCCCTGCAGAAAGAGATCCTTATGCTCAAAGACAAGCTGGAGAAGACTCGACGTGAGAGGTAGGAAATCGACCCACATAAAGCAACACCAGTCTAAGCTAAATATTTGTCTTCCATTCTTTCAACAGTGAAGTTTATAATGTTACTGATAATGATCATGATGTTAATTTTGTTTCCATTATTGTCTTTTTTTCAGTGATGATTGCATGAGGTAATGAATGTCTGTTACTAATGTGTAGTAACTGTGAAGTGTTGTTTCTAGTGACTTTAACCCATAAAGACCCAAATATCATATACTGATCTAAAATGTTTAATAGCTTTTTAATAATTCAGATATGATCCGTTTAGATGGTCAGAGGCTCCGTAGTGAAAGCAGAAACACTATCATCTTCTGCAACTTTGACTCACTAGTAAAACCCATGACATTTGAGGACAGTGGTCGGACACACTTACTGTCACGTTCAGCAAATGATATATTTTATACGAAAAAAGAATCTTTTTTTCTTTTTTGTTTTTGATATAAATTCATCACGATAACTGAAGCACATGATCAGTAAATGAAATATAGAGAAATCTGTGATTTTCACTGAAAAAAATAGAGGATAACATGATGATAAATGAACTAAACTATTTTTCTATCCCCAAAAAACAGCTTGAAACAAAACAATCCAGACTTTTTTTTTTGTTTTTTTTTAAATAGAACCAACACACAACGTATTTAATAACAATGGAGAACACAGCAATATTAATGAAATACCCATGGAATGACACCTTTAAGAAATGGAGAGACATTTTTTTTGCCACCTGCCACAAAACATCACTGGGTCTTTATGGGTTAAGCATCCCCCTAAATGTAATAGTTAGTTATCCCCAACCCAGATAGAAGAGACTACTCTGCCCTTTTCCAAGTTTTAAAAACCAATGGATATTTAATACTAAGAAATGAAACATTACTTATTTTTCTGTCCCAGACCCCCTGGTAGGTACTTAGGGGTACCTGATCCCACTTTTTCGCACCGCCAGTCTAATCAAATTTTAATAGAATCTTTTTTTGGAAGGGAAAAAGCCTTAGAGCTTTGTTTTTCTACCCGCTAGCCTAACCTTCCTGCCTGGTGTTTCTGACATATTATTCTCACTACTTTCTAATTCATTTTCAAACACGCTGCTGTATCAGATTCTAACTGCATTAATGTGTTTGGGCTGAATAATGTGTACCTGGTATTAGTACCAAGCCTTTGATTTTGGACTGTGTAGGAATGTGCGCTGGGCCCCCACATGAGGAAAGGTTGGAGGATACAGAGGCTTTGTTTTGGGAATGTTAAATGTCATAAGTTTGCACCTAAATAATATGACATTGGTGGAAAGTGTCTGAAGCAGATACTTTCATTCACTGTCTCAACATTTGAGGTAGTTTTCCTGAAGTGAAATTTTCTACAGCTTTAATTTATTTATTTAATTTACACTACTTTTTACTCCACTACATTAGTCTGAGACCTTAAGTGACTTTTGAAAACCAGTCTTTAACTCCTACCTTTTCGGTGTAAAGTGGAAATTAACTTCTTAAAACTGTTTTTTGTCACTGTCACTGAAAACATCCTGCTTTAGAGCTCAGAAAAAAGTTCATTTTTTAGGGATATGCGATTCTCACAAGATGCTACAAACTTCCATTTTATAATTACAACAGCCAATAATATACTTCAGCTACAGTAAGTCCTTTAACTGATGCAAGTTGCTTCTCATTTCTTAACCAACGTCAAACTTTTTTTTCCCGTTGAGAGCATAAAGATTAGTCTGTTTGAATGGAAAAAGGTCATGTGGTCATGAGTCCAGATTGACTCCGTTCCAGAACGATGGGCACATTAGTGTGAGAAGAAAGGTGGATGAAGTACTTACCCATCATGCCTAGTGCCTATAGTGTGGTAGCTTCATCCAAATATTTGGAAGAATCATTACAAAAGTTATTAAAGCACCAAAATTGGTAGAGATGAAGTTTAGGACATACCGTATAATTTCAGAACGGGTGCCAAAAACATTCAACCATCCGGTCACATGGTTTTATCTCAAAATATTCTTTTTGGGTAAAATATTGTTTTTTAGAATTAAATTTTAGTAAATATTTCATCCACTGGAGACAAATGTTGCCACTTGGAAATGATGCCTATGGATCCTATGAACTATTTTAGGTATGTTCATTGAGCTAACGTTAACAAATTACCATGGTAACAGCCATTTTGGGGTGAATTTTCCCAAATTTTCCATGTTATGAAACTTTCTATGGCACATCATAGTGACCAAAAAACTTCATGATGGTTTTAGGACAAGAATGGTGCAAAAATTGTGTAAATATTTGTGGTTTGTGAAATATGTTTTTTTTTTTTTTTTCATTATCAAAAAAGGCATTTTTCACACCAAAATGACTGTTTACCATTTTTTTGACACCAGTAGCTGTGCTTCTACTTAAGTACAGAATGTGAGCACTTTGACCCTCTGACAAAAACTGGAAACCAGGTCTAGTGTTTGGAGTAATGCTGCAAAAATGACAGTTGTTAAAGAGTGCAGACTGGACGTTCCCTTATGAATTATGGAGCAGATTTTATACCTCATCATGATTTAATGTGTGTATTTGCTGTTTCCTTTTTAGCCAAAGCGAGCGGGAAGAGTTTGAGACTGAGTACAAGCAGAAGTATGAGAGAGAGAGAATCCTGCTTACAGAAGAGAATAAGAAGTTGTCTAGTGAACTGGACAAGGTAAGAGTTCTGTTTACATGGAAATAAAGGGTTGCCTTAATATTACTGGACTAATAAGTATGCATCACACGAAATGTGAATGTAAAACATTTACTTTTCATATTTTTCCTGCTTAGTTCTTTAAGGTCTCTCGTCAGTTTTTCCCTCCTTGGTTAAAACACACTCACCAAACCACAATCCCCATAACCCCAGGTAACCCCTCACAGCCGGGCCTGGCCCCAGCACTTTCATCACATTCCTCTCCTCCACCCCCTCTCTCCCAGCAATGCCAAAGAAATCACTGTTCAATATCCTTCATAAAAACACCCTGTAACCTCCTACGCAGTCAGATGGAATGACTCTCTGGATTACGCACTGTTGACTTTGGAAAACGGCTCTTGGAACTTCAAAAAGGCCCCCAATTTAAACAATGTCTTAGAAGTGGGAGGCATTTTGACATATGGAATAAAATGTCGGGATGTTGTTTTTAAAGTCTGCAACCGATTTTTGAAAAGAAATAGCCTTGATGAAATATAGAGGATATGGATGTGGGTGCCACTGGAATGATAGCCACGTATCGCCGTAACTGTTTAATTAATTTTCCTGTTATTGCGCGGACTGAAAGATTATATTTTTTAAAAGCTTTAAACTCGCAGTACAGAATTAAAAAAACAGTCAATGCTTTCAAAGTGTCTGAAAATATTATCGTTTTCTCTAGCTTATCTCTAAAGTGAGCCATTTAATCTGGCGTCCCACTGTTTGCTTGGTAGAGTAACAAAGCTGCTCCACTTCGATGCCACTTGGGTTTGTTAGATTATGATACCGAGTGTGCACATCTCTGAAGTTAAAACAGTTTATGACCAAAATAGTGTAAAGAAATCCTTTAGAAGCCACTCCCCCTATCACCATGCAGCCATAGGTAATGGATGTGTTCTTTTGCATGGCCGTTTTCCAGAGGTACATAAACATATGGTTCTAGATGCAACTGCTGAGTCTCATTTCGAAATATGATCCCCTGACAAACCCATCTTGCATTTCCCTGCAACTGATAAAGTCTGCAGAAGTAACAGCCGGCGCCTAATGTTTCCACTGTTACATGTCAGCAGAGTCGACATGAACCACACCTACTGTTCTTTACATATTCCAAAAACATTATCATTCATTTGTTCATAACCTCATTCAAGTCATGAAGGTCATTGAGGTTTCCATCTTGTGCTGTGTTGTCAAAATGTGATGCTAAGTAATGCACAATCTGTGTATCATTCGTTCATTCGTTTTTCAAAATAAAACCAAAAATAAGACGATGAAAAATCAACTCCGTTCTTCAATATTTGTCTCCAAAACCGAAATGAAAAAACAGATAATTATGCATTTTTTTTCAGTTTTCCTTTTTGTGTGTAACTCCATTTCCTGTTAATGCAACCTTTGAATAGTGTCCTGATAATAATTGCTAAGTACTGCTACTAGGCTAATACAGTGACGCTAATAATAGGCCTAGCTTTTACAAATACTTTAAAGTAAAATAAAAAATACAATTAGCAAACAAATAAACTATGCTTTAGAATTATTGTTATTACGTAATGCACCATGTTATTATATTTTCTAGAGAATAAAAAAGTTGCAAATGCATTTTGTAATAATCTTCTCCAAATGTAATAAATTATTACATAATGTGGCAAAATGTATGACAAAATTAAATGAAAAAGTTATTACATTTTGGATGTTTCTTACAAAATGCGGCTCAACAAGCCTTGACAGCTGAGAGACGCCAAAAATGTGCAAACAAAATGGAGTATTTAAACAAACAATAGAGCAGATTGAAACCTGTAATGATGTCACCATAGATGCATCTCTATACACCCCACACAGCAAGATTAAACAAGTCAGGTTGTTTTCTTAATAAATGAGCCGCGTTGAGAGACTGTCATAATACCTGTGTTAATATTGCATTATTAAAGTTTATATGTACAACGTGTTCTATTGTGTTTTTGTGGAATTGGAAATAGACAAGTTAGAGTGTTGATGCAATTACTAATCATACCTTCTAATGACTGGGCTGATGTTTTTCTGTGTGTGTGTGTGCTTTATTTTCCGTCAGCTCACAAGCATGTTTGAGAAAATGAGCAGCTCAAACCGGCAGCTGGAGGAAGAGATGAGGGAGCTCGCTGACAAAAAGGAGAGCGTAGCACACTGGGAGGCACAGATCACAGAAATCATTCAGTGGTGAGACACAAATAAACACCTAGATAAGACTTTTTTTATTGATACTGCAAAACTGAACTTGCGCTACTAATTTATTATTGTATTGTCCCATATTATTTATTTACACTTATTTTGTATATTGTATATAACCAATACCTCTGTATTTACTCATTCTTACTTCTTGTAGATATAATTAACATTTCATGTCCTTGTCTGATACGACACAAGCACATCCGTCAATGCCCGTACTGCTGCAACAACTACATTTACTAATTTGGGATGAATAAAGTACTGCTATCTATTTATGAACGCAGCTACACATAAAGCGCACACACACACACACACACACACACACACACACACACACATTTCCATTCATCACGGGGACCAAGTTTGTAGTCAAGTAACTATTGGATAGTGAGTATAAGCAAATTTTTAAATAAAATACAATAAATAAAAATGTATGATAAAAATAATAATCATTCAAAGATAAAATATATAAAAATTAATTAATTAATTAATTAATTTTAAAAATTATTTATATATATATATATATATATATATATATATATATATATATATATACACACACACATATATATATATATATATATATATACACATATATATATATATATATATATATATATATATATATATATAAATAAATACATCTTTAAAAACCTTCGAAAAATAAATGTTTCGCTTTCCACCTGTTTTCTCAATGCTTTATGAGGACTTCCAGAGAAAACAAACTCATGTATTTATAGGGCCACTTCATTTCTATTTTACTAGTGGGGACCTTAATATATGTTTAACCCTCATGGGGACCTGAATTTTCAATGTCCCCATAAAGATAGAAACACAAGCACTCACACACACACACACACACAACCTCTCTTCTGCTCTCTAGAAGTGTATTAGGTTCCACCATACAGTATAGTTGGGGCATTTTGCACATGCCTTTAAAGATCTTGGGGCTACTTGACCCTCCCTTCCGCTCAGATCACTTCCCATCACAGCTGACCCCTCGCCAGCTGCTCAGCTTCCCTCCGTTGGACGAACCCACAGTTTTCACATAGCATACATACCACACACACACACACACACACACACACACACACAAGCTCACAAGATCCATCCATCCACACACTTGCACTAATGTGTACACACACATTCCAAACATGCACATACAAATGAGTGTGGAATGCACAGATAGAACCTTTCAGTGACTGACACTGCCTCCTGCTGGTGAAACTGTGCTACTGCGTGAATGTGGCACTCTTTATCTTGTTCTGTTTATTTTAAAGTTGGACTATGCAAACTTTGCTGTGCAGATTGTCTGACAGGTTTACGTTATCATCGAACCAGGACTAAAAGCTGAAACAAACAAACAAACAAAGCCTACATACGAACTGAGCTCGTCCGTTTGCCTTTGAGCTGCAAATGACGTGAAAGTTCAAACCTGGTGTTGTGGGAATGTTTATTTGAGCTGCATGTATAACACAAATATGGTGTTTTTTGTGTATTTTCTGTAGGGTAAGCGATGAGAAGGATGCTCGAGGCTACCTACAGGCTCTAGCCACAAAGATGACGGAGGAGTTGGAGGGACTGAGAAATTCTAGCCTGGGAGCGAGAGCAACGGTGAAACAAACACACATGAACACACTGTTTTCATTGATAACGGGCTGGAATTGGTGTCAAATCATCTGGGGGAAAATAATTAATATGTAATTCAAACTAGATAAAGCCTTGTTTGGCACCTTTATACTGTCCACATTAATTTTAGAATACTAGAAATTTAAGATAGCAATATAAAATATTAATGTGACCAGTGCTCATCTGAGTTATTATAATAATAATAATAATAATAATAATAATAATAATAATAATAATAATAATAATAATAATAGTAATAATAATAATAATAATAATAATAATAATAATAATAATAATAATAATGGATTCAATTTCAATAGCTACTGCTTTTCAAGGCACCCAAAGTGCTTTGCATTATTGATCCATTATTCATTCACTCTCACATTCTCCCTCTGCTGGTGGTGAACTACATATGTAGCCACAGTTGCCCTGGGGCAGAAGCATGGCTGCCAATTTGCACCGATAGCCTCCCCGACCACCACCGGACATTCATATCATACACCAGTGTGAGGGTCACTGGAAGGAAGAAGGGTGAAGTGTCTTGCCCAAGTGGAGAACCCGCTTTACCTATAGACTAACAACTTCAGTGTCGACCTATGACAGGGGTGCTCAACCCTGGTCGTGGAGAGTTACTATCCTGCAGGTTTTAGATGTACCCCCTTCCAACACACCTGATTCAAATGATAAACCTCTGACCACGCTCTGCAGAAGAATGATAATGACCGGCAGGTGTGTTGGCAGAGGGATACATCTAAAACATGCAGGATATTGGCCTCAAGTACCCCTGACCCATGACATACAGGTCTGAAGAGATTACATGCATGGATGTGTAACACACTTCCTGTTTGCATGGAATCCATGTATATAATTCCATGAAGAAAGAAATGGCAGATTAGTCTCTATTTTAGTTAGTGAAACATATGTCTTGCTCATCTCTCCTCTAACTAGTGTAATGGACACCAAGCCCCCCCCCCCCCCAAAAAATTTTTTTTTTTTAATTTAATGTGACGTTTTGAAGTAAATGCAAATTAGATGATGCTCACATAAATAGCAACGTAACTTCTTACTTAATAAATCTCTAGTTGCTATAATGTGTGACAACAGCTCCTATGATGTGGCATCTTGTCCTGAGAAATGATCTACTTTTATTACTAAAAATAATTTATATTTGGTTAATACCCACTGGGCACTGATATCTCATGGAATAACTGTTAAAAAGAGAAAAGGGAAAGACAGTATGTAGGGAATAATGTAGGCCAATGAATAAGGATGGGTTTGAACAAACACAGAGGGTTGTAGGGTTTTGTATTTTGTCTAAACATAAATAAATGGAATTAATCCTGTTACACGAGCATCATTGGCGTTTCATATTCACTCGCTTCTTAACCTCACCTTTATTTCATGTGTTGTCTTAGGACATGCCATGGAAGATGCGTCGTTTCGCCAAGCTGGACATGTCGGCCCGATTGGAGCTGCAGTCTGCCCTGGATGCAGAGATCAGGGCCAAACAAGGCATCCAGGACGAGCTGAACAAAGTGAAGGCCAACAACATCTCCACAGAATGGTACGGACACCAACACTCCTCGGATGTTTCACTTGAAATAATAAGATGTGTTGACAGCGACCGACACATGCACATTCTGATCCAACAGTAAACTGCAGGAAGTGGAGACGAAAAATCAGGAACTCCTGGCTGAAATCGACAGACTCAAAAAGGAGACAGAGGAGCTGCGGCTACGCAGAGGTACAACTGAAGAGTTTCCACTTCATCAAATGCACAAAAAAGGGAATAAATGAATTGATCCTTTTCACAAACTTAACCCATAATGATCCTGTACTACTTATGTGGCACTTGAAAATATGTTTTTTAACTGATTTATTACCATTTTCTAATATTATCCTCTGTATTTTTTTTTAAATCATATGTTTTCCTATATTTAATCTGCTGATCATGTAGATGTTCATAAAAGCTCTTTGTCAAATAAAGCCTTGTGGTTTTTACATGGAAACGTATTGTTCCTGGGGTCATATGACACAGTCCTGTGACTCATTTAGTTTAAAGCAGCCTTTGATGTTCTAATATTATGTTCTTAACTGTGCTTATGTGTTTTTTTTTTCTTTTTTTCATTCTGTGTCTGTAGGTGTCAAGCACCAGGATTCCCAGAATTCCTTCTTGGCTTTCCTCAACGCCCCCACCTCAGCACTTGATCAGTTCGATGTAAGTATTCATGAGCTGAACAGGAACGTTGAAAATAAACTTTTTAGGGACTGTTTTCCATACAGTAGGTGAGAAGAGCTGTTTTAATTCTACACTTCTACTCTGCCTGGTGTCACTTTGTATTTTCTTTTTATTTATTTTCACTTTTTATTTACACATGAAATTTCAGATCTTTATTATTATTATTTTTTTCCTTGCTTCATTCTCTGATACATCAGGACTCTTATTCTTCATCCTCATCCTCTTTAATTGAGTTTTGGGAAGACGTAAGTTTCCTCTAAGTCAGCCAGAGGTCCATGTGTGTATGTAACAGTAGTTATACATATATACACTAGTGAAGGAAGACAGTGTAGATGTATGAGTACATGTGTCTGTGTGTTTGTGCCTGTGTATCAGTGTAAATGAAAACTGTAAAATATGTCAATGCTGGTGATTTTAACGTCTTCCTCTTAAATCAAACCTCAAATCTCATGACACTTTAGAATTAGAGCTGGTCTAAACCAGACTCATATCTTTCATAAAACAAAATAAATCCTTAAATACATGAGACTTTCATATATTTTTACTCAATTTAATTTCAGTTTTCTTTAAAGGAGTCATTCCATGGTTATTTCATTAATGTTACTGTATTCTGATTGTTATTGAATACATTGTGCATTGGTTCTATTTAAAAAAAACAAAACATCCAGATTGCTTTGTTTCCAGCTGTTTTTAGAAGGTAGAAAAATGACTTGAGGTCAAACAACCGATATTTCCTTATATTCCCCATGATGCAGTAAATTTAAATGTAAGCTTCTTTGTTCCAAAAAGACAAAATGACCTTAAATAGTTTAAAATACCAGCTATTTATGGTTGTAGACAAACACTTTTGCAATAATACAAATTCCGTTTTCCTGTTGACAATATTTGCTTAAATGTGATTTGTCATTAAATTTAATTGCAATAAAAACAAAGTAAAAACATTTTGGCCCTGACTGTACAAGAACTGGTTAAATATGAATTTCAACCAAGTCTGTTGAAGTTAAATCAACCTGCAATGCTCATAATACACATAATAATGTCTGATCCATACATTAAAAACACAGATGTGAAAGTTCTTGATGTTTTAAGAAAATCCACTTTAACCTGGACGACCTGGATGAGTAAAAACTCTTTCAAACACTGAAAACAGATTGACATGTTTTGCAGTGTGTGTGTGTGTGTGTGTTCTTTTTATGAGCAGGTAGTTGCTTGTCGTCATAGCTCTGTGAATGGCTCTGGCTTCTTAGTGCTAGGACTAGAACATGTGCCAAATACTTTGTCAAAATCTTTCCTGCAACCCTTTACATTTTTTTTCTCACACAGACCTTCTGTAGTCTTCATGTTCATACTGACCCCCAGCTGCTCCCTCCCTCTCTCTGACTTTTTTGTATTTTTTTTAATAAATATATATATATCCACCCCTCCATTCTGCACTCATCAGTTCTACCCTAGCCTCACCCAGTAGTTTTCAGGATTAGACCCCCCCCCCCCCTCCTCCTTCAGTCTGTTTTAATGTGTGTTTTCAGCTCCCCATAGACAGGCTTTTCTGACATTTTACTCATCTCTGTGTCTCTGCCACTCTCTGCCTCCCCTCACGCCACTGAAGCGCTCGCCATCCGTTGGCCCAGCTAGCAAAGGCAGACGTGTAAGCACCAACACTGCGCTCTGTGATCGCTGTCATTGAGCCTTCTTTCTGAATGTGCTGTTTTGTCTTTGTCACACTGTTGTTGTTGTTGGGGTTTTTTTTGTGTGTGTGTGTGTGTGTATACGTGTGTGTTTTGCTGTGTCTGTCTGCATGGCGGGGGGTTAAAAGTTCGCACCTCCTGCTTTTGAAGGATGCGCCGTTAATGTTCTGGACCTGTGTGTTGACAGTATTGACAGTGGGTTCTACTTCCTGTGCTTCTCAGTATGCATTGACGTCTGTGTGGGTTTTTCTTTTTTAATTCCTCGGCGTCCGTAGCTTTGTGAATGGCCATGCATGGTGTTTGGTGAACGCTTGCGGTGTCTGGATTGGCATGGTCACTGGGCTGGAGTGTTTCTGTGTCGTATCACATGGTGTACAGTACAGTTGTGGCCAGATTTGTTTTGTAACTTTTAGAGTTCAGTGAATGAGGCAAAATGATCCGACACATTTGTAGGTTTAATAAAAATGTAAATGAAGTAAAGAAACAAAAAAGTGTTTTTATTTTCGAAAAGTGAATTTTTTTTTTCATATAATTCCATTCATATATGGAACTTGTGGAGCATATTCAAAGCCAAACTTGAATATGCTCCACGATATGTACAATGTTTGGTTTCAACTTCTCGACGTGCGATGGGGATTTTGAGGGAGACGTTCCCCGGTCATTTGATCTCATTGCGTGGTGACATCAGTTGCCCCGCCCCTTCACCTGATTTAAATCCGTGCTATTGTTTTCTCTGGGGATACCTCAACTCAAAGTATACATTAATCGCAGTCGATCTATCGAACAATTTAAAGATGCAATTCATTAAGAAATTACTGTCATTCCACATGAAATGATCCGCTGAGTTCCAGACAACTTTGGCCTTCGACAGTGTGTGGACAATAATGGATCCCATTTGATTGATTAAATTTTTTAAAACATAACGAAACAAAATGTACTTTTCGAAAATAAAAACACTTTTTTCTTTCTTTACTTCATTTGCATTTTATTAAAGTTACAAAAGTGTCAGATCATTTTGTCTGACCCTGTATTATATTATTGTCACTTATTAAGTTGGTCACCTGCATTTAAGCATGGGTTATACATACTGGGTTTGTAATTGGTTTTTCTTCCACTAATACTTTCTTCTTCTCTACCCCTCCCTCTGTTTCTTTTGTTGCTCTTTGCCTTTTCCCCTTTCTACTGTATCATCACCCCCCCCACTCCCTGTCTCTCTCTCTCTCTCTCTCTCTCTCTCTCTCTCTCTCTCTCTCTCCTCAGGTGGACTCTATGGATAACTTCACCCCCTCCAACACTCCATCTAGGGAAGATGACCCTAAGTCCCATCTCAAGCAGCGTTCACGTTCCCCCTCCATGGCTAGCGATATGGAGCCCATAGAGGTCAGATACAGTCAGGGAGTCTGTTTGGTACAAGCCAGACTGAATCGCATATTATGAATTTAATCTGAATGTCTGAGTAGTGGTTAGAAAGCCTAATTATTCCCATGTAGACGGTCCTATTTGGAAAAAGTAGGAAAAAGAATCTGAGCTCTGGTGTCGTGATTCAACTCCCAAATCAAGTCATTGTGAACTCTTAACTGACTTTTAGCTGGTCTAACATTATTTTTAACTGGTCAAAGGTGATTGGCTGCTGACTGATTTGCCAACCATCAAAAGTGTTGTGTCACTTTGCATTTTTCAGTCCTTTTTATTTGTTGTCTTTGGGAAATGCAGCAGACTTGGAAGCTACCTTTGACGTCGTCATAGTTATGCGTTTCAAGTCCCTGTGTCTGGGATTCACATTTG
This sequence comes from Siphamia tubifer, assembly GCA_020466265.1. Lineage (NCBI taxonomy): Eukaryota > Metazoa > Chordata > Actinopteri > Kurtiformes > Apogonidae > Siphamia > Siphamia tubifer. Next base: position 31,513,647 of record CM035805.1, on the reverse strand, counting down.
AAACAGTGGCCGCCCTTCCCCAAACATGATGTCTGTCCATCTACCACGTACAGGAACTAGAATAGATGAGTCCCACATGTTTTAGATACCACTTCAGCGGACTGTTTTCCGGCTCAGATTAGACACAAACTCCTTTCTCGGAACAACCGACAATGCTTAGACTGTCTAACCGCTCAGCCCTTGTGAATGGTGAATACTTGTCATTAAGGAGAAACACATGAACACGAGCACAATGAAAAGTTGATTAACACTGAGAGTTTCAAGAAACTGCAGTCGAAAACTGAACCTGGTGTCTTCTCTCTGACTCGGGCGGCGTCTCTGGTGTGTTTCATTATTGGTGTTCACAATGGAAAAGCAAATATAGAAATATTTGCGAGAAACGAACAGAAAACCTAGACACTGCACCGGAACTTTAGAGTACATTAGTCACATGTTGTCAGTCTCTGCGTTATCTCAGGCCATTTCAAACCACTTCCAACTCAGTTGTGACCTCTCTACCTCTGGTTTGTTTGGGATCCTTCGGCCTTGGGTAGTTCTTCATTTTGTCACTAACAAACATAGATGGTTTAGAACGGCGTATGCGATGACTTCATGCTGTCGTTTTCTATGTTGCAGTTGATAGATCATCCTCCCAGAACAGTCCAAACACCCACTATGCGATCAGGAGGATACGGCAGCATTGGGCGCTCCTCACCAAAGGTTAGACGGGTTCTCAACTTGACTGGACGTTGCACTGTAAAAAACAAAAAACAAAAAACAAAAACTGAGTTGGTTTGAGTCTCACCGCTGATTCACTCTCTTGTTTTTCACAGCCCAAAGCACATCAGTTTGTGGTGAAAACATTCAGCACACCCACTAAATGTAACCAGTGCACCTCACTCATGGTTGGGCTCATACGTCAGGGGTGTACCTGTGAAGGTGAGGAGGGTTTGAACATCTCACAGGGTTTGCACGGGGTCTTAAAAAAATCTTTAAAGTCTTGAATTTACAAATACACACTCAATGCTGTTAAAACATGTCTTTAAAAGATATCCAGTTTAGTATGGTGGGTCTTAAATTATGTTGCCATAAACTTGTTGGTAAACGTGTCCGGGAAATGTCCAAGTTATTTCTAACTTCACAGCCCCACATGAAAAATTATTCGAAGTGATGGAGTAAATGAATACATTTTCCTAAATTCTGTGAGTAACAAATATTTTTTCCAGTATGGCTGTGAAATAGATAATAAATTCTGTTTGACGAGGCTAGGTCTGATCCACTTCAGGTCATATTGGTCTGTACGGGCAACCTGAACTAACCTGAACTAAAAAATATTTTAACACCATTAGTATTAATCATTAATATCTGAAGTGTCATTTTTTTATCCATGGGCTACATTTTGGTGGGTCATTTTTGGCCCACAGCCCATATGTTTGACATTTGTGGTGTAAATAAATGACTTGACATGACACTCTTCTTTGTTCCCATATAAAGTTTGCAACTTTTCCTGCCACGTGACATGTGCGGACAAGGCTCCGGCAGTGTGTCCCGTACCCCAGGACCAGACCAAGGGCCCACTGGGTATTGACCCGCAGAGGGGCATCGGTACTGCATACGAAGGGCACGTCAGGGTAAGTGGGACAGACTGGGGCTGTGGTTGTGTCTAGCCTCAGAAAAGGACTCGTTTATTCTCATCAGCACAAGTGAGTTTAAAAGAATGCACATGTTTGTAATCCCTAAGACGAGATGTGATTTGGGAGTTGTTTACTTCATGCAAAACCAAGTAAACCTTAGCGTGCCCCCCCTCTCGTCTTCAGTCCGTACATCCACACCAGAGTAAACAACATTGCTTACATTCTGAGAATACATTGTAATGTTGTGACAGGTTTTTGTTGTTGCTCTAAATGACTACATTCATGATGAATTATCCCTCAGGTCCTGTGGAATTTTTGAACATTTTTCTCTTTTTTTGGTTTTCATTTGGTAATTGTTTTGGTTGCATAGCAGCTCTTGACATGAAATTTGACAAAAACTTTGTATTTTGGTCATATTTTTGAAATCCAGTGTCTTCCAGCCTTACATATTTTCCATTTTCCGTAGGCAGATGGAACATTGGTGGTGATTAGAGCCTGGTATATATCGAAGATTTGCAATTAATTCGATTTAACTCCATTAGTATTTTTTTCTGTTGCGTCAAATACTCCCCCCCCCATATGAAAAAATAAGAAATATATATATATATATATATATATTCGTAAACTTGTACAATTTCATGCTTCAGCCTGCAATGACAAAGTGTTTGGAACTAGTGGAATTGTGTAAAAATGTCAAATATCACTGTTTTTCTTCTAAATAAAATGTTGACATTGTTGAATGTACAGTTGTAAAGTCTAATGACAGATTAAAACTGTTGTTATAATAGAAGTTAATGCAGCATTTCGGTCAACAAGGGTATCTGACACCACCGAAATAATACTTATGCAAGCAAATAGACTTTGTTGCAAATGTTTGACATGTTCAAAGCACAAAGCATCACTTATGTTCCATCTGAATACTATTTATTATATTGAAATTTTTACATTTTGTGTGTGTGTTTTTGGTTTGTTTTTAATAAATCTCTGAAAATTCAAATAATTGGATTTAAAGGGATAAAATGCTGAAAATTGCAGAGTGTTTGGTCATTTTGAGTAGGATGAAAGTTGAGATTTATTCAAAAAAAGATTATGATGTATGATTTTATTGTATGTATATATATGTTTTTGCCACTAGACAGTAGTAAATGTTCGCTGGGCATAAGGTTTAAACTGTCACATGTCTGTTTATATCTGTCGTAGGTGCCCAAACCAACAGGGGTGAAGAAGGGCTGGCAGAGGGCGATGGCAGTGGTGTGTGATTTTAAGCTGTTTTTGTATGAACTGGGAGAAGGAAAAGCCACGCAGCCAAGTGTCATAGTCAGCCAAGTCATAGATATGAGGTAAGACAGATAGTTCTGAGTTTATGTGATTGAACATTTGTTAAAAGATATGTTATTTATACTCATAGACCTTTGATTTTTGCGACGATACCACATCTGTCTCAGCTAATTTGTTAAAACAGAAGTCTGAGGCATGTTTACATAATGTTTTTTAATTCTAAATCATTTATTGGGAATAAAATAATTTGGATTTAAGACTGTTTCCTCCGTATTTACATGGAAATCTTAATTCCAAATAAAGCTAATGATAAACCAGACATTTCACAGCCCCCCCCCCAAAAAAAAATGCAAGTTTGTATGTGTATGATTGATGACTTCATCACATATGGTTTTATGTACAATAAAGACAAAAACCTCAGAGTGTTTAACTGTTGAATAGGTGACTGAATGCACTTTTAATTTTTAACTGAGTGCACATTTTTGGTTTTGTTTTAAATGTGCTTAATATAGTGTTAAAGAGCATATTTAGCATCACCGCCTGCTGGTCAGTTTGGTTTTTCATTAAACTTGTCCTCACTGTTGGCATACTGTGATATTCTGAATGATCTCAGGTTCAAAACAGCACCTTAAGTCTAACATTGGTCATGGCTTGTCATTGAGAGGAAATAGTGGGTCCTGAAATCAGACCAGTTGAGAACCGCTGGTGTAAAAGATGTCATGTTAATATGCATTTTTTAGTTTTACAGTGTTTAAATCTGTGAAGACCTTAACAACATGTACTTTATGTCATGACATCATCCAGGGATGAAGAATTTTCAGTCAGTTCTGTCTTGGCCTCTGATGTCATCCACGCCAGTCGCAAAGACATCCCTTGTATATTCAGAGTAAGATCTTTCACTGACTCATCCTTTCCAAATTCTCCTGAAGGTTGAATTTCTCTTCAGCTGTAATGAGCCTTTTTCTTTCATCCCATCAGGTGACGGCGTCCCAGCTCTCTTCCTCTAGCAGCCACAAGCCTTCCATCTTGATCTTGGCCGACAGCGACCAGGAGAGGAACAAGTGGGTGGGCCTCCTCAATGAGCTTCACCGTATCCTCAAAAAGAACAAGCTCAAGGAACGCTTTGTCTACGTCCCCAAGGAGGCGTACGACAGCACCCTGCCGCTCATCAAGACGACACAGTCCGCGACCATCATAGGTGTGAATCATATAGGAAACAAAAACACATTAAGAAAAGAAATAGGAGAATTTATAATCAGCCATTATGTCAAAAAAATGCAGCGCCCTGTTGACCCATTCCCAGAGAATCCTAAATGTTCATCCCCTTTATTAGCTCGACATTCACTGTGAGCGACGACCTGCATCCCTACAGTGTCAGTGTTAGTCATGAAAATAGAAGCCAACAGATCTGAACATTTTTTGCACTGAAATGACCTTCTTGCTCCATTGTCCTTCATCCTCAGATCACGAGCGTGTTGCCCTTGGCAACGAGGAAGGCCTCTTTGTCATCCATGTCACCAAAGATGGTAAAAAAATCCACTTTTTCCACTTCTCCACTGTTCACTCCTTCATTAATTTTGATGCTGTTTAAATAGTGTTTCTATGGCAGTGGATTAGTGACCCCTTCACCTCTGAATCTGTCCGTCAACCTCTCATCTTTTCTTGCTTTCACTCCTTTCCATCAGAAATAATTCGGGTGGGGGACAACAAGAAGGTGCACCACATTGACCTCATCCCCCATGAGCAGCTGCTGGCCGTCATCTCCGGCAGGAACCGCCACGTCCGTCTCTTCCCCACGCAGGCGCTGGATGGGCGTGAGAGCGAGTCCTACAAGCTGGCTGAAACAAAGGGATGCCAGACCATCGTCTCGGGTCCCGTCCGCAACGGCTCCCTCACCTGCCTCTGTGTAGCCATGAAGAGACAGATCATATGTTACGAGGTACAGATGGTGACTGTCACCAACATCCTCTGATGTTTCAGACGTGTTTTAACTAAGCCTCTATTCATTCAAAGTGAATAGTTGAACACCTTTAAGACTGTATCCGGTGACACATTTAGCATTTTACGTTATTCAAATTACCACAGCTGTTGTCATTATTGGTACATAACCTACTATACCACATAGTGTAGTAGACACTAATTACTTTTACCAGTGTTTTACTGAAGCTTTAACTGTTTGAGGTGAATTCATGTAGATAATTCTGTAATGTGTATATATATATATATATATATATATATATATATATATATATATATATATATATATATATCAAGCAAATTGCACCCAGTTATATATATGGTAAAAATAAGAAAAACATATTATATGAACGTAGATAAAATGTGAGCATCTAATAATGAGAATTGGTAATTAGACTTTGAAAGTTAAGTTCTTCCTGTCTGTCTATTATGGTACTTCTTATAGTGTTAAGCTAATGCCTTTTCCAACTCCATATTCATCATATCTGTCATAGAATCCAGTTGCTAATGTGTCCTTATGTGCTTCAGGTGAATAAGAGCAAGGCGCGGCACCGTCGGCTGCGTGAGGTCCAGGCCCCGGCGCCCGTCCAGTGGATGGGTCTGCTCAATGAGCGTCTCTATGTGGGTTATCAGTCCGGCTTCACCCGCTACAGGTACTTGACTCATGAACATGCATATTCCACATTGCTCTACCATGGAAACTCATTTCTACTGTGATGAGGCGAAAGTAGTCATGAGTTTGAGGAGGTGACTCATCATTTTGAGAAGTTTCTCAGTTTGACTTAACTATGCCAGTATAGTGAAATAGTTGGGCATTATTTTGAGCATGTTTGTCATTATTTTGATATGAGATGCCACTAATCTTACAGCATCTGTTTCTTCATCAAAGTGGAAATAAGGTTTGCTGATATATTTGACAGTGGTACAAAAAGCTGAATTCTATTTACTCAAACCAAAATATAACTGCCAAAAAACACACACATTGCTATTAACTTCTATATTAATAATGTGTCTTGTGTGTTTTTGACGTTCCTTAGCGTCCATGGCGACGTGTCTCCGGTCACCCTGCTTCACCATGAGGATCACACACTGGCCTTCATCCCCCAGCAGAACCTGGACGCCCTCTGCGCCGTGGAGATTTCTAGCAAGGAGCTGCTGCTGTGTTTCAGCTCCATCGGCGTCTACGTGGACTCGCAAGGTCGCCGGTCACGTCAGCAGGAGCTCATGTGGCCGGCAGTGCCCAACTCTGCCTGTAAGTGCAGAAACATAATTGAACTAGTTGAAATACATGATTTGGTGAAAATGAAACATGGAAAAGTATATATTGTAATACACACCTAAAAGTGTTAAACCTACAGACTAAGAATGTTGTGCATTTGTTGTTTGTACAGGCTATAACGCCCCCTACCTGTCAGTATACAGTGAGAACGCTGTGGATGTGTTTGATGTCAACACTATGGAATGGATTCAGACCATCCCTCTGAAGAAGGTTGGTTCTACGACACAGAAATGAGACGGAATAAATGATCTGAACTCATAAGGGTTAGGGTTAGAGCAGCTGGAGCCGCTCTGGCTCCATCTGCTGGTTAAAGGATCAGTTATTCTGCCTTCATGTGCTACGGAAATTAGGGTAAAAAATATAGGTTAAGTTAAATTACTCACAGGTGTGAACGTGACAGTGATTTGTTGTTCAAGAATACATTTCAGATGATGAATAAATTAAAAAAAAGTGGAGTAGATTAATTAACACATACAAAACCTATAAAATAAATTGTGCATCAGTAAGTTTTCATTTTGTTACGAAAACAAAGAGACATGAACACAACTAACTGATCATTTCAGATTCAGAAGGAAGGAAAGGTTCATCTTCTTGATGATACGTGAAGTCAACATTCGATATCATTATTATTACTCTAGAAATGAGTCATTTTAGTGGAAGAAGAGAGTTGGTACAAGTTGACACATTTCATTCACTCCCTGCAGGTGCGACCTCTGAATGTAGACGGATCTTTGAACCTTCTGGGGCAGGAAACTGTCCGACTTATCTACTTCAGAAACAAGATGGCTGGTAAGAATTAAGTGAAGACCTCTGGGATTATACCGACTCATGCTAATCCATCACTGACTGGTTATGTTATTGTTCAGTGATGTTTTTTTGTAAATATGTTTATTCCACTTTATTAACATAACACTGACTACAATATTGGTCTAGACACACTGACTGTGCACATAACCAGTGCAATGAAAGGGCCTTCCCTAATAAAATAAATACAAAATATACCCCAGATCATAATTCTGTAAGTTTCAAATGGCCAGGTTGTAAGTACAGCATTATGAGCAAGACACAGAGACACAGAGACTCAGACAAAGAGCCAAAGGTTAGCCAAGGACAACACTCGAAAACACTGAAGCTAGTGTAGAGCTGGAAAAGTGAAGACATGGAGTCCAGATGTTCATAAACTGTCCTTCGGAAGAGTGAAGCAGACAGGTCAGAACCTCAAGGGGAAAACATTCCATAATTATCTTATGTCAGTTTGAGTTAGTGGGCAGTTTGTCACTTATCCAAGACAAAAAGATGTTCTTCCTTGTTGTGTATGTGAGGACATTACAGTTAGTTAGTGTCCACAATAGAGTCTTTGACTGGAGTAAAGCAGGATTAAATCAAAGAGGGTCCATGTATAACACAACAAAAACTATATTTTCCAGATCTTACAAAACATCCATCCAGTATGTTTGAATTTTAGGACAAGGCCAAATTTAATAAGCATAGAGGTATGATGCGTGGGTCGATGTATAAATGACCCAGAAACGACCGCTTTTTTAACTAGCCGCAAGAAATATATTTGAAAAGGACAGACCTGAGCCGCTTCTCGACCCACATTTTTAAAAAGTATTCAATAGTCTTTATGAACATGACCTTACTTGCATTTATTTTTGTGTCAAAATCCAATGTCATCACTTGGGCGCTGCATCTAAACCAGGGGTCGACAACCTGTAAACACCCAAAGAGACATTTGAACCCAGTTTCCACGGAAAAGAAAACACTGGGAGCCGGGAACCAATGAAATTCATTGATATTTATCCCAATATTAAACTATATGAGGACTATTGTCATTATTGTTTTGTATCCCAGACCCCAGTTAGGAAAAAAACCCACCTGAATTCAACATGGCCCAATATTTTGGGCCACATTAATTATGCTTCGAGGCTAACGATACGTACGTCATCTTTTCATGTCTTACCATTTTTTCCGCCACCACACTGTACAACACGTGCGCGTACATTTGTAAAGCTTTACAGTCATTCTTGTAAACACGCTCCTGGGTTTGTTGTGATTTTCCAGAGGGTGATGAGCTGGTCGTCCCGGAGACGTCAGACAACAGCAGGAAGCAGATGGTGCGCAGCATGAATAACAAGAGGCGCTACTCCTTCAGAGTGCCTGAGGAAGAGCGACTGCAGCAGAGGAGGTCGGTATATGACAGGGTTTTGTTTTTGGGTTAATTCTATGAAATTAACTTACATAGCTGGATTCTTCATCTCCTAACTCTCTCTGTAAACTCTTCCATTCTTGACTCCATTAGACACTGTATTTGACCATAATTAATGTTTCCAAAATACAGAACATAAACGCTGTCTCCTCATTCTGTCTTCTAGTTTATAGTAGTGCTGTCTTCTACTTCCTTGTGTAATTGTTACTTAAAGAATATGTCACTGTGGTGGACGTTAGCATCACATTAATGCCTCCCATGGTTCCTACTGTCCTGTCGGAATGTAAACCCGAAGGTTCCCTAGGAACTATATAGTTCTAAGAACTATTTAGTTCCTAGAATTGAGTTCTTAGAACTACTCTGTGGGAAAGCGCCTTTTGTTGCATATTTGGATCAGTTGAACTGAACCGTTAGCACACTTGAACCATCACCTAAAAATCTACAGTAAAGTTTGTTTCAAGTTTCATGTTTTTTTTTTTCCTGTGCGTGTTTTTAATTGCAGAGAAATGCTACGAGATCCAGAAATGAGAAACAAGCTGATCTCCAACCCCACAAACTTCAACCACGTGGCCCACATGGGACCAGGAGATGGGATCCAGATCCTTAAAGACCTGCCCATGGTATATATGTATATATATATATATGTAGACTCTCATCTATAAGCACACAAACACAGACTGAAGTAGCTTTAGGCTGTTTGTGTTTAAACCTGCTGCTTGTGCAGAAACACTGTCCTTGTCTTTTCAAGTGACGCATGTATCTAAGCTGTTCTGACTTCTTTATTCTCACCTGCAAACCTCAGCTGATTTCAATAATAAACTTCAGTCAGGCTCCGTAACCCTCCCCCCCCCGGCCATCCCACCTCCCGACCTACTGTCAAGACAACACATCGCATCCTGACATTTCCACTAGTGTTGGAAGAGCATGCATGTGTTTTAGCTCAGTATTCAGTTACACAGTTGAAGTGTGTGTTTGTTCGAGCATGTTGTTGTGCTGCCTCCTCACGCCTGTCCTCTGCATCGCACTGTGTCTGTCTGTGTGTCTGTCCGCCCTCTGTGTTGGCTCCGTGTTTGTTTAAACCAGAACGTCCGTGTTCAGGAGAGCCGTGCGGGTTTCAGTGGTTCAGTCAGCATCCCCTCCATCACCAAGAACCGGGCTGAGCCGGGCCGTTCCATGAGCGCCAGCAGCGGACTGGGCATACGTGAGTAACACACAAAACCTGTCAGAAAGTCGCACCTTTTTACTTGTATTATTGGATGGAAAAATACTTGAGTTAGAGTCATTAGACCTTGCATTAAACGCTGCACGATATTTGAAAAAAAAAAACCTGACATTGCATTTTTTTTTTTTGTTAAACCCCGAGTTATTTTAATGATAAGTATTCAGAGAATGCCTAATCTCGCCCTTATTTTGTGCCAATCTCAAGTTTCTATGACAAATTGTGGACAATAAAGATTTATTCTGTTCTATCTTTGAAGCTTTATTACGATCTGTGACGGATATTTTTTATGTGGCACCAAATAGTTCCTGTATTTCTCAACTGGATTTTAATCTAGTCTATAAATATTTGGATAAATCTTGGCTCAAAGAATTTGAAAAATGAATGAATGAATGAATTTTTAAAAATCACAGGCATGAGGGGTAGAGGTTTAGGATTTTCTGAGCTCCCACAAGCTTCATATACATTTCTGCATAATTGTCCCTTGTTGTTACTTGTTTTTATCTCATTTTGGAAAGCACCTCGTGCAGATTATGGTGTTGTAAGTGTTGCTATATAAATAAAATTTGATTGATTGATTAATTGTCCCTGGTTTCTTTGTTCCCTCCTCCTCTGTGCTGGTGTGTCTTCAGGCTCGTCCTCTCAGAACGGTAGCGCTCTTCGCAGGGAGCTGTCAGGTGGAAGCTACGGGTCCAAACGGCAGACGATGACCTCCCCATCGGAGAGCTCCCTGTCCTCTGGAGGGGGCATGGACTGTGGAGACGCCCCACTATCACAGTTCGACAGAGAGGTGAGTGACTCCATTAGAATCGTCCTCTGAGTGCAGGAAGCATGAACAGCTTCATTGACTCTAACAGATTCCATGTAAACATCTGAGGCTTGGGTTTTGGAATGATTGGCCTTAATGAGAGCTAAAGCACTAATCCTGTCTGAATACTTAAACTGTTCCACTGCTCAACCCATGTGTGTGTGTGTGTGTGTGTGTGTGTGGACTACTAGAGTCACACACCAGAGTCATTCCCCTGCTGTATGATGGTAGACGTTAGACATGTAGTTACAAACAGATCACATTCTTCCCCATCGGAAAAGAAACAATCCTCCTTCTATCCCATCCTTCACAAACATCCCGACTGCGTGCAGGCGTTTCACCTCATCCCACCCCGCCGCCTGATTGGTTAGTTCCCTGTGATGCCCTTCCAGGTGCTTCGTAGTCGCCTCTGGACGCGGAACATGTTCCTGTGTCTGATAAGACCGTGTTCCTTCTGGCTGTTTACATTTGTCCAAGTTTCCTTCAATCAGATCTGAATGATAAAAAAAAAATAAAAAATAGTTTCACATAGAAAACATTTTCACAATTACAATACGTACAGCGTACCTAAAAGGAACATTAAAAAAAAAGAAAAATATAAAAGTGAATCAAAGAGATGAATGATAGTACAGTATCTCAACTTACCAAATTGATTCGTTCTAGACGTGGTTTCGTACCGTGAATTTTTCGTAAATGGAGTCGTATTTTATATGTAAAAGGCCTCATTCGTTCCAAGGCCCCCAATAGGTACGTGCAATCTGTATTTAATACCTTAAAAAGTATTTTAAAAAGTATTAAATTTGATCTATTATGTCTGAGGTGATGTTGCCATAAACTTGTCGGGAAAATGTCCAAGCTGCAAAGAAAGTAACGTTATACTATATTCAGTTCCACCTGTTCCAAACTCCAAATGTATATTGAAATTAGGAACAGATTATTAATAAGTTTGAAGCCTCCGATAAGAAATTAATTAGTGGGAATCAAGGCTTCAGAGTAAATGAATGTTTGTAATTTCTAGGCGTCACAAATTTTGCTGTGAAAAAGGAATTAAATTCTGTCTTAGTAGTTTTACAAAGGTCTTAAAAAGTATTACATTTAATTTGTAGAAAAGTGTAGGAAACCCTGTATTTAATTAATAATCTAATCGTCTTTACATTAATGTAAACAATCTGTTTAATGACCAGTCAAGTATCTTTTCTATTTATTTTCTTTAAAACCTTATAAAGTCTCATAAATCATACAGGGTTAGTGTTGACCAGATGGAGCATTTTCACACCTTTGTAGAACAAGTCAAATCCACGACCCTCTGTACGTTTACACTGTTCTTTAGGCTCATGTTATAACTGAAGTCTTACATCACACACTGGACCAGATGATGGAAACGCACCTCATTCACATGTTCGTTATCGTTGCATTCTCAACCTTAACATTCACAGTGATTATATATATATAAAATGATAATTATTAAAATACAAAAAACCCACATTTTTTTCAACGGTTGAGTGGGTCTGTCGTATAAGGAAACACCTCTCTGATAAAAGTTTCCTGTAGCGTCAATTTTGGACGATTATCACACAAATAAAATGAAAACAAGCAAAAAGTTCTGGGTGCCTTCTACCCCCACCCACCCACCCCCACCCTTCCAATCGCCTTCCATCCCCATGGTGGCCCCCGCAAAGCCTGGACGCTGTCAGATCCATCCCTCCTCCCCAAATCATTGGGCCCCCCCCCCCCTATTTTTTTTCCCTCCTTCCACTTCTACCCAGCTGTACGTGCCCCTCCCCCTCCCCCCCTCTGCCCACCCCAGCATGTTGTCTGTGGGCCGGGCGCTCAGTCTGAACTCTCCTCTGCAGTGGCAGGCAGTCTCGCCGTCGGAGAAGACCCCCGATCTGAAAAGGGCTTTAAGGACCCTGCTTAGTAAGATGAAGGTAATGTTGAGCAAACACACGACAGAGACGCACGGCGCCTTTGAACACACGCAGAGCCACGCCCATATTCTGTCCAAGTAGCATGGGGTGCATTCACACATACAGACACGTCGTCACAGTTTAAGACAGAGGCCGCCGTCCCACACTCCTTCGCTGCATCCTGTGAGCCCCCTCCACCCCCACCCCACCCCCCCGGTCATATTGGCGGTCATCTGATGGCTGCTCACGTGTGTTTTCAGCTGCGCCATCAGTCCGCCTCCACTTCACCGACTACACCTTCTTTTGTTTTTTGTTTTGTTTCTTTATTTGTGCTGTTTGTGTTGATGGAATGACGCTCAAACATCCCACATTCTGTTTCCACCTGCTGTCTGTCCACCCGGCCAATCACAGAGCACGTCTGCTTCCATTCCGCCCATGTACCTGCCAACAGGAGCGCGAGAGAACAAGGACGCTGCGGAGCCTTTTCCACCAACTTCCCTCTGGGTCCTGAACCAGTTTTGGTTTCGGTCTGGGTTCTATGTCACTGTTGTTGTTCTCCATGACAAGATGAAAGATATCCAACTTTTAGAATTCAAGATGTTCTGCACTTTTGAAACTTTCTGTTAATTATCACTTTACCTTCATGAACCAGAAAATTATTCTTTTTTCGTCCAAATGCGATTGGGTTCAAAGTGCTGCACCATGTGAAGTGGGTGGAAAAGCTTCCTGTGGTTCGTGCTCACAGCTCTGTCAGTTTCCTGCAGTGTTCTCTCCTACGTCGATGTCATTACTGAGTCAGATTGATTGGAGAGCGGTGTGGTGGGGGCGGGTGCATGGCTGTGTGCGAACCCTCACAGCGCCTAAAGACCAACACACACACACACACACGCATCCCCACTGATACCATGACGCCTTTCACACAAGCTCAGTACTCGATGTGAAGGCGTGGTCCTCCATAGACCCACTGTGCTTTACTGTGGAGTCCAGCTGATGGGGGGGGGGGGCAGCATTTACTTCTAACATCTGTGAACTGCAGTATCACCTGATGATGGGAATCAGTAGGAGATAGGTGTGTGTGTGTGTGAGCGTGCTTGTATTCCTATCTTTATGGGGACATTAGCTGGGTTTACATGGGAATTTTTAATCCCTATTTAATTCTGAATAAAAGTTCATTCTGCACATAAACACCTCATTTCTGGAATGAACTTGTCCATGTAAACACGAAAGGAATAGGTTTAATTCTGAATTACTTTACTTGGAATAAATTATTCGGAATTAAAAAACACGTACGTATGGGTTGATGTGTTTACACAGTCACCATGGGGTATTTACCTCCGACACTATGGGTACCAAAATTCAGGTGTCCACGAGGGTTAAATATAAATAAAAGTCCCCACTACTCAAATAGAAATGATGTGGCCTTATAAATTAATTAGTTTTTTGAGGAAGTCCCCATAAAGCATGAGGGAAACGGGTGTAAAGCAGAACATCCATTTTTCAAAGGTTTGAAGATACGTTTACTTATATGTTGATTTTTATTTTTTTTTTATTTCTAATAATTTTTTTAATGTAATTTTAGAATTTTTATTATTAATATTTTTTTTATATTTTATTTTATTTAAAAAATTTCTTTACACTCACTAAATACCCAAAGGCTACTTGATTACAAACTTGGTCCTCATGAGACATGGAAACGAGTGTGTGTGTGTGTGTGTGTGTGTGTGTTTTGTAGGTCAGATGATGTCGTATCGAGTGCAGCATCATTGAACTGTAAACGGATGAGTTCAGCATGAGATAAATACAATTAAAAATAAGTGAACTGGAAACACACACACACACATTTAGTTTAATACATTTAAGACAGTTGTGTCTTTGTGTGTGTGTGTGTGTGTTTTTTTTTATACTCCCACCAGTGGATTCCCAGTGTTGTCAGTCATACATTTCTCAGGGATAAGACCCCCCCCCCCCTTCATCTGCAGCGCCTGCATGTTTGTTTTCCTGCAGTTCATCGTTTCTGCTCAATTGAGCCGTGGGTTCATGTGCTGCTGATGTGGAATGTAGTGTGAGCTGGGGTGGGGGGGTGGTAGGGTGGGGTGGGGTGGGGGTGATGATTCAACCTGACGTTACATGTCGACTCCGTCCAGATCAGATGAGACTAGAACGAGCAACGAGAGGAGTCTTTAAACACCTTTAAACATATGCATGAGTGGACAACTGGTGGCAGAGTCAGTTAAACTCAAGTGTTAATTTTCTGGACAAACATTAACGCTTGTTCTTTTTTCTCTCCAAACCTTTTTTTCCTTCAAACTCATCTTCAATTCTACCTTTATTTTCTCTCCTTTTTTCCTTTAATTTCTTCTCTCCTTTCTCCCATGGTTTCATCTCCTCGTCTCCTCTTTTCCTTCTTTCCTCCCTCTCCCTCTCCCTTTCTATTTCTCTCTCTCTCTCTCTCTCTCTCTCTCTCTCTCTCTCTCTCTCTCTCTCTCTCTCTCTCCAGGACTCAGACTCCCCCCGTCACTCCACAGCCTCCAACAGCTCCACGTTCAGCAGTCCCCCAAGTCCAGCCTCCCCACACAAGACCAAGTCCCTGTCCCTGGAGAGCACAGACCGGATGGGCTGGGACACATGAGCCCCTCCCCCCTTCCCCCCCTCCTTTAGCCGCCTGACCAACAACACAGGACTTCAACCCCCACCCCACTCCTCCCACCACATCCACTCGGGACACCCTCATCCCCCACGACTCCCCCCTCCCACCACAGCCCAGAGAACTGCACCTCCTATCCAACTCGTCCCACTCCTCACCTGGGTTCGTCTCTCAGCGTACTTCTTCCACGTCGGGGGCAGAAGCTTCTTCTTCTCGAAAGTCGTCTTTATCTTTTTTTTTTTCCTTTTTTTTTTCCCTCTGGGGGAGAGTTCTGAAAACACTGTGGTAGCGTTTTCTGTCATGTTTGCGAGCGCATCCGTTTGCGCTTTCACCGGCGTGCGTGCATGTGTTCACGAAGAAAAAGGCCAGATAGAACCGGCGGGGGGGTGGGGGGGGGGGGCTCTACCCTTTGGCTCTAGTTCGCAATCGACAGTTAAAACCGAAGAGCTTCAACACCCCCTCCTCATCCTCCCTCGTTCAGAGACTCGAACGCCTCACGATGCAACAAAAAAAAGAAGAGGATTATTATTGAAAGCGAATGATTTGTACTTGTACATAGGACCCTGTGGGTTTTAGGGGACAATATTTTAATTTATTTATCGATCTTAGACAAGGAAAAGGGAGGTTTGCTTCACAAGCCCTAAAGCAAGACGGGTGGAGTTGAACCCCTCACTTCCCTCACACGCTTTCTCTTTAACAGAAGCTGCATCAGTTTGAACATGGATTAAAAAAAAAAAAACAAAGAAAAGAGGAAGAGAAAGGCATTTTTTATTATTGTTTTTGCTCATGATACTAAGTGCAGTGACTTTATATTTTTTATTTTTGACCGTCAGCGAAAAAGCTCGAAGCAGCGTTAAAGACGTTCTTGCCGGCTCATACGACATCACCCCCCCTCCCCCCCAGCTCCTGTCTCCTCATTGGTCCAAGCGCAACCAATCCCCCGGCAGCCTTTCAGCTGAGGGCGTGTCCTCAAGTTTTTTTTTTTTTTTTTTTGGTAGCATAGACGTTCCATTTTTGCTGTACAACCAAACTGACCAACTCACCGATTTTCTGTTTTCCCCATCACAATAATGTACATAAAAGTAGAGAGTAATATATGATAAGGAAAATACTATAGAGAACTACACATGACGGAGAAAAATCCTCGCTTCTTTTACTTTGGATTTTGTCATTTTGAGTGATTTTTTTTTTTTTTTTTTGAGGTTGTATTCACACGAAAGCCATTTTAGAACACTTTCCAGTTTGTTTTTTTTACCGATTGATTTTAGATTTTTTTTTTATTATTATTGTATGTATGACACTAGTTTTCTCCCCTCCCCCTCCACTTGGTTTGCATTTGAGTGCTTGTTAACGGATCGACACTACTGCCCGTACTGTAGAGCAGAGGTGTCAAACTGGTTTTAGTTCAGCACCATATGATCTCAAATGGGCCGGATCAGTCAAATAACAGTGGGAGAAAAAAAGTACAGTTACATTATGGTACAACGTTTCCTTAAAAATCTGAATAACATAAAAAAAACTTGAAATGTCTGGAGAAAAACGAGTGCAATTTTAACAATATTTTGCCTCAATTGCAACTTACATTACAATTATAAACACATAACATATTTAGTAATAGACACTACACTTCCGTCTCTTAAGACATTTCAGGTTATTCACTTTTTTGTGAAAACATAGTTTGTCGATAGAAAGATTTTCATGTAATTTTCCCTTTTTACACTAAAAGATCAAATCTACAGTTTTCATTATTTCTAGGTTATTATCATCATATTTTACTGGTCTGATCCATTTGAGATGGAACCTGAATGAAAAAGATTTTTTTTTGTTATTAATATATTCAGTGTAATTTATCCCATGGGCCAGATTGGACCCTTTGGTGGGCCGCATTTGGCCCCCGGGCCTTACGTTTGACACCCCTGCTGTAGAGTGAACAATGAACGTTGTTATTACTCTTATTATTCTTCTTATTTACCTGCCACCGTAGCTCAGTCTGCACACCTCTTATTATCAGTATCAGTTGAGGCGGTGCTTTCACGCAGCAGAATTGCCTTGTCCTGCTCCTGTGAAGTAAGCGGGAGACCAAACATTTAATCAACAGTTCTAAAGAAAAAAGAAAAAAATACTAAAAATAAATCAAATAAAAGTGCGAGTTTCTAGATTTCACTGTGGTACCAGGATGGAAGCAAGAGGCCAGAGCAGCTTAATGATCCAAAAAAAATGGGAAACAAAGTGGGATGCTTTGCATCTTTACAGTTTAGTCGCTTATGTTTGAATGTTTAAATTGATTCCACAGCAGTAAAAAAAATATATATACGGTATTTTCTGGACTATAAGCCACTACTTTTTTCATATGAACCACACAAAGGTGCTTATTTTTCTTCCACCGCTAGGGGGCACTCTAACCAGAATTAGAATCAAAACTACTACGAAAAATCAATGCAAAGAAGAATACGTTACTTTTTCTTTAGCAGATAGAACGCGGACGACAAATTAGCAACTGTTAATTATTTTTCAAATCCTCAGCCCTTCATCATGGAGACAGATGTGATGAAGCTCTTCTGAGGTTGTTCAACTGGGACACAGAAGAAGACGACTTCAGGGGTTTCAGTGAAGATGATTTAAGTGATTTAAAATACGGGAGAAATTAAGATAAATACAGTTTTTTTTTCTCTCGGTTCTGTTCCGTTTTAATCAGGAAAGTTACTGCCGTGTTAAAAGGCACAATCTGTAACTACAATTACAGTTCAAAATCCTTCTGTACATTCAGTAAATATCAGATTTTTCAACATATACATTTATATAGTCCAGAAAATGCAGTAGAACGTAATACTGCGACATGAGCTCCCTGTGGGTGGTGGTTTTTGTGTGAAATGAGCCGGACGGGTTCTTTGCAGTTTTGACTTTTGTTTTTTTGTTTGTTGACAGAACGGGGGGAATAAACACAAAAATAAATGTTCTATAAAGACATTTTGTGGCTGCAGATTCAGGACATTCACAGCCAATCACCTGTTACCTCTGCTCATCTCTGATGCTAAAATTATGTTGTCGAGAGAAACGCACACATGATAAAAATGCTAGAAGGTTTTACTCAGTATTATTGGAGGCCGGACAAACAGCTCTTGTCTTTTTTTTGTTTTTGGTTTGAACCCGGCACACCAGTAATGTCTTTTTTTTTTTTTTTTTTTTTTTTGTGCTGCTGAAATTGAACCCAGGCTTTTTTCTGTTTGGGTCAAAATCCTCAACTTTATTCCGATTGTTTGTTCGAAAGGGAAACAAGAAAACAAAACTAAAATAAAAGCTTCATTCCTACAGATTGTCACAGTTGTTGAAATCCAACAAGTCGCTCGATCCGACCCATTCCAAGTGTTTTTGTTTGATTTTATTTGAATTCCTTTTTATTAGAGTGAAGGCGGAGCTGGTTTTATTCCCATCAGCCCCTCCCTCTCTCCCTCCTCGTAGACATGTTTTTAAAACTAGCCAGTCTGGAGTTTATCTGTAGAATGTATTAGCCGAGGGTGAGGGGAGAATCGTTTTAGTATCGGAAAAGTTCTTAATTTTTTTTTGTACAGAAGATGAATCCCGGCTAAACCCAAGTTCGAGGAAAAAAAAAACTCAGGAAAACGTCAAGAACCAATGATTTGTTTTTTATTTTTTCCCGTTTCGAGTGTCGTGAGTTTGACGGACGGACGATAGGAGCGAGTGAGGGCGTGATTTCAGGGGTGAAAGGTGACAGGTGGTTTGATGGCTGAGGTGCCACAGTGGTAATAAAAGGAGGAAAATAAAAATTTAAATAAAAAAAATAAAAAGTTCAAGACGCCTTTGCATTTCAGTGAGGTCTTATCTACAGTACCTTCTATATTATTTTGCTCTTTCATATCATATTACACTTGTTTTTTTTTTGTTTTTTTTCTAGGATTGCTTTGTAATAATTTGTACAGTTTTGCATGTTATAGATGTAATCATTTTTGTTTTTTCGGTTTGTTGTTTTACTTGGACTTGCTCTTTTTTTTTTTTTTTTTGAACGGTTTGGGCGTTTTACTGAGGATAACCCACTACAGGTGATGTAGATTCTTTTTTGCACAAAAAAAATATTTAAGGTGTAAGGTCAAAACAAAAAAAAATGTATGGAACTGGCTGCCACACTTATGTGGAGAACTCATATTAACCTGACTCCGATGTATTTCAATAAAGCGGAGGGCTGTTACAAAGTTTTTGGTTTTGTTTGTGTGGTCATTTCTTCTGACAGTGTTCTTTTAAAAACAAACAAAAAAAACTTTATTACAAATTTCACATGTTTTTACATCTATGCACAAGTTTTGCCACTAGAGAAAAAATGTGGGTCTAACATTTTACAGTTTGTTTTACAAGTAAGGACACATTTGTAAACAGGACTACACCTATTGAGAATTTCCACTAATTTCCGGGCGATAAAACACTTGTCTAAGGCAGGAGTTTGGATGTAGCTTTTCCCTGTATTTCAGCCCTTTAACATGAACCCACAATAGGAACAAATCTTCAAACTTTTTGAGTTGCGATTTATCGTCCGAGTGCAGACTGTCCTCTGCGTTGAACTGAGATGAGGCTTCTGTTCGCAAACTGGGAAACAAGTTTGACCAGATGTCGCTAATGCTTGGCGTCTTTTTTCAGTCAAAACGATCCCTTCGCATTGTTGGATTTCAGCGATGACTGAAGGAGCCAATAGGATTTGACTCCGAAAGGCAGGTTTTTCGTTGTTGCAGCTGGTGGAGTCTTCATCACATACCCTGCTAAAGACCCTCCCTCAGGAGGTGAATGTAGTCCGTCATGCTCCTCGTTATCCTGTCGAGTCCCTTCGTGAAAAGTACACACAACAACACAAAACACAGTCCAGTACCGGTACGGTCCGTCACGTGGTTCTGGACCAGGTTCAGCAGGTTTTGAAACCCTTCGCTTCAGATTTGGGATCATCTGGTGGATCAGGTAAAGCTTAGGACATTTTAAGGCATCAATCCACAGTCAGTTGAAGCCATCACCATGGTAACCAGTTCGTTGTCCACTTCCCAAATGTTCTAAAGCCATCTGACAGAAGAATGTTCAGATGATTTTCACATTCTTTTTACTTTTAGAAGGAGTTGTCTGTTCTTCTTTTGATTAAACCCCTGAAGTCCCCGTCTACAGGGAGGTCAAAGTTCACCTCCGCTTCAGGCTGTGGCACCGTCCTCCTCCAGGACTCTGTGAATCCCGTTTCCAGGGACGCCGAGAACTGCCTGGGTGTTGCCACTGAGGTCCCGGATGCTGCTGTGCCGCGATTGGCTCTCCAGTCGTAGGGTGGAGTCATGTCGTGACAGGCTGTCCAGGCGGTTGGTGCTGCAGTGTCTGGACTGAGGCTGCTCATTGAGGCGGGACATGCTCCCGTAAGGCAGGCGGTCATCTGTGGCCCGGAAGCTACACGCTGTGTACCTGCGGAAGACGGAGAAACTGGAGTGAGGAGCAGAGTTAAAGGGATAGTTCGGTAGCATCTTTACTCTAGTGCACGCACAGTGACTTACCCCTGACAGTGTCCTGTGAGTTGAGTTCTGGTCCGGTTTTGGTCAAAGCGAAAGTAGTCCCGACAGGTTTCCTGGGGTCAACAAAGTAGAACATGCGTCTTCTCAAAACACTGTTTGAATGACTGATTTATTTGCATAAAAAACCATCTTGGAACACACACTTGGAGCTACTTTCTCTTAATAGAGATCAATGCGCATTGTCACTGCTAACAGCTGTGTGCCTGCACATAGCAGCTGCAAACACTGCTGAACAACTGATGAAAGCAGTTTGCTAAGGCGCACAGCTGTTAGCAGTGACAACACACATTGATTGCTATTGAGAGAAAGTAGCAATTACGAGGTGCGAGTTTTTGTTCTTTGATGATTTTATTATGCAAATAAATCACTCGTTCGAACACGTACTGTTTTGAGAAGAAACACATTTTATTTTGTTGACCCCAAGAAACCTGCCGGGACTACTTTTGCTTTGACCAGAACTGGGCTCACAGGACACTGTCGGGGGTAAGTCACTGTGGGTGCACTAGAGTAAAGATGCTGGTCCCACACAGATTCATGTGTAAAATACTGAACTCTTTTAGGTTATTTTCAGTGTGACGAGATATTTTAACTGGAAATGACAAAAACACACTTGTTTGCAAAAGGAAAATGAGTCATCCCATGTCAATTCATCCAATTTTTTAGACAAATTTAACCTTACCCCTTCAGATTTTGCTGAAACTGGCAGGAAAAGATGATTATCCAATTTTTATGTTAATCGGACCAACCATTTCTGAGATACGGCCGCCAACATTCTGCCGATGTCAGCGATTTTTGCCGTGGCCGCCATTATTTAAACTGCAATAATTTCTGAACTACTGGTCCAATTTTCATGAAATAGGTGTCATTCTGTCACAAACCTTTTAATGAATCTAAATCTGAAATCAAATTCAACATCTGCGCAGGTTTTTCAAAAATTATTGCAGTTTGAAAAAAAAAAATCACTTAAATTGGCAGAATGTTGGCGGCCATATCCTGGAAACGAGATATTGGACATTATGTTAATGTTCAATAACATAAAAATTGGAGAATTATCTTTTCCTGCCACACTTATCCCTAGGACAAAGTTTCAGCAAAATCTGAGGGGGTAGGGTTAAACCCATTGGGTGGATTGACATGGGATGACCCAAACGCTTCTGTGTGTGTATAGCAGAAATCCAGCTCTAATAGTACTGGACTACAACTCGACTGAATTCTATAGTAGCTGAGTGTTTCTATGTTCGCTTGGCGCCGGTTTCTTCCTGGTCCAGTTTCTGCTTCCATTAAAAACTCTGTGTTGGTTAATTCTACTGTTAATGTCAATGATCACAGTCCTGCTGGAGACCTGGGGTTGGTCCTCAAGTCCCTTCAACAGCAGCTCACTGATGCTAATGTGTGCTGATGCTAATGCTAAGTACTGTGGGTGTGTGTGTGTCTTAGGATGGATTAAATGGGTTTAAAGTTCAAGACTGAATTTCCCACAAATGGTTAACAAGTGAAAAAGCAAGTGGAGCTCACTAATACCCCCCTGCTGACAGATACCCTGTCTACCCAGGGATTCAGTTTGAGAAATAACTTATAATCTGCTGAAAAACTTTTAAATTTGACATTATTGTTTGGGGGGGGGGTTAGGTTAGAAAATATTTGAGAAAAATGTTCCAAAATGCAGAAATTGTGAAAGGAATTAAGTGAATAGTGTCTGAGAAATTGGCTGGACACAAATCTCAGAGAAATTCATTAAATAAAGTGGTATTAACTTAACATATGAAGCAGACATCTGAAAACATAAGGGGGGGAAATTAATCGGAAAATTGTGCTGCTGTTTTCCATGAAAAATGTTTGTGATTTCCAATAAGAACTGTTTTTCAAAACAGCCAAGAAACACAAGTATTAAAACATGTTTCCATTTCCATCATGTGATATGATATAAAATATGATTATAGACACAGGTAATGACTCCATACCTACTGGAATATTCTAACAGGAATTCCATCTACTGCAAATACTGCTCTAAATTCAGAGGGAAAACTACTGCTGTTATCCTGTTAATGGATTCACTTCATGTTTGAATGTTTTCCAGTCCACAGAGCATAACACATTTATTAGACCACCACCCAATGCAAGCTTTATTCCACAGCTGCGCTACATGAACAGCATTGCTAAAGTCCAACATCATTTTATCTTCCTGTAATGGTTCATACACTGGTATGCAGAGGTGTTAAACGTACTCACATTCTCTACTAAAGTATATATATATATATATATATATATATATATATATATATATATATAGTTTTGCCATGAAATTAATTAAATAAATAATAATAATAATAATTAATAATTATTTAACCAGGAAAAATCTGAAGTTTCAAAAGTTTCTAAAAATAAAGCCTTTAAAAGTGAGTTACTGTGTAGAAATTATGTTTCATCAGGTCAGTTACTCGGTTTTGTGGATATGGGGAGGAAATTTAGGAAAAATTAAAAAAAAAAAGTGATCATGAGATTAAAAAAAGTTAGAAATATGAGATACAAATGCATAATTTTAAGAGGAAAAAATCTAAATTGTGAGATAAAATGTTAAAATGGTGAAAGTAAAAGTAAAAATTGTGAGATAAAAAATCAGAATTATGGGATAAAATGTCAAAATTATCAGATAAAAAAATTACATTTGTGAGGTAATAGTCAAATAACTATAATATATAAAGTCACAGTTTCTCTCCTCCAGTGATTTTTTTTCCTCTGAAGCCATTTTCCTACTGACAAATATTCTGAGAATGTAAAGAGTATAAAGTACAAATATTTATGCAAAACTCTAGGGAGTAAAAGTAAAAAGTTGCCAGAAAAATAAATACTCAAGTAATGTACAGATACCTAAAAAAAATCTACTTAAGTACAGTAACAAAGTACTTTTACTTAGTTACTTTCCACCTCTGCTAGGATGTAAAAACTCTTTAATCCAACTGATATTTGAAATGCCAAAATATGCTATCCATGAAATTTGAAATGTACTGTTTTATGAAACAAAGTGCATTATTATTATTTCTTTTATAATAAGAAAATAATTATTTACTTGCATTTCTGAACAGGATAAATAATTATCTAGTGGTTTAACATTAACCTGATCAGAAGGATTTAAAGAAGTGTCTGAAAGTGAACCTGTCACATTAAATGTCTTCATGCTGGACGGTGTGAGTCAAACAGGGACAGGTGGTCTAATAAACTGCTCCTCATTGGTCATTGACACTTGACCCCAGGGCCCGACACTGACCTGCCGTCTCGGGAGCGGTGCAGGCTGCCGTGGTAACTGCTCATCTTGGATCGGCCACTGCGGACCGACCCGGCCCGGCTGGTGCTGGCGCTGGGCGGTTCGTCCAACATGGCCAGGTGGGTAGAGGAGGCGTGGGTGGACGTCCCCTGAGTGGACGTGCCCCGCGATTTCCTGACGATGGGTGTGTTGGGGTCCCTGAGCAGCAGCTGGGCGAAGTCGGGCTCCTGTAGCACCTGGCGGCTGTCGTTGACCATAGCACTGCAGCGCGGAAAGGACGGGGAGGACGGGGAGGGGGACAGAGGGGGCGGGGGCAGGGAGGGGAGCGAAAGACGCAGGAGGGTGGGGAGGGACAGGGGGAAGGTGGTGGGGTAGCGGGTGTGGTACAGGAGGATGGAGGAGTGTGTGGAGCAGGCGGTGGGAGAGGGGGTTAATGCTCTGAGTTTGGAGGGGAGGGGAGTGAGCACAGAGAAGGACTGTGTTCACACAGGAGCACGCCGTCACATCTGTCTGTCCATACACCTGTCTGTCCATCTGTCTGTATGCATGCATACCTACAAGGAAGTTATTTTACTTCCGCCAAGGAGGTTATGTTTTTGTTGGCATTTGTCTGTCTGTCTGTCTGTCTGTGTTTCCATGAAACTTTCAGGACAGTTTGGGAACGACACAAGGATCAATCGATTAGATTTTGGTGAAGATCCCAGAGAGATACTGGATTCTAGATCGATTTGAAATTTTACATTGTGGTAAATCGATGGATGTCAAATCCAGTCTTTGTGGTCCAGTGTCCTGCATGTTTTAGATATCTCCCTTTTCTTCTTATTATTTTTTTAAATACATTTTTTTAATAATAATTAAGAAAAAATAAATACATAAAATACAAATTAAAAATTAAGAATTAATACATTCAATTGAATAAAAAAATATTACAATTTAAAATTAAAGAAGCAAAAAATTTAAAATTACAAATAAAATGAATTTAAAAATGAATTACATTAAAATAATAAACAAAAACCTGAACAAAAAATAAAGCATGTTTTTTAATTTTACAAATAAAAAAGAAATTAATAAATTAATTAAATTTAAAAAATAAATTTAAATACATTTTTAAAATATCTCTCTCTTACATCACACCTGGAAGCCATTACATCATTATCATGCTTCTGAAGAGCTGGTCAATAATTGAACAAAGTTGCTTTTGTCGTTCTGTGAAAACTTTGTTGAAATCCATCAATAACTTTTTGAGTTGCGTTGCTAACATACAGACGGACAGACAGACTAACAAACCCAGATGATTACATAACCTCAGCTGGTGGAAGTAAAAAACAACCTAATAGTAATAAAATAGGAATGGGGGCCCATAAGAAGGTGACGCAGGGGCAGGGCCTGGCCGTGTGGAGCTCAGAAAATAAGCACCAGAATTTTAAAATGGAAACGGTACAAAACAGGAAGCCAATGGAGGGATTTAAAAACAGGGGTGATGTGAGCTCTCTTGTTAGTACAGGTCAGAAGTCTTGAACGTGTTTTGGATGAAGTGTGGACGGGCCAGCTCCTTCTTGTTCAGACATGTTAACAGGCGGTGACAATAGTCCAAGCGTGAAGACACAAACGCATGAGTGATCATCTCCACTCAGTGTTGGATACCATGGCTCTGAGCTGAGAGACGTTTTACAGATGGTAAGAGCAGTTCTTAAAGAGACATTGATGTGTGTCGAGCTCCTACAGTTTTCTTCCAGTTAATTGTATTTTTTTAAGACCTTTTAAAAACTATTTGAAATAGAAAGTCCAAAAAACATTTCCAACGTCAGCCTTCTCTGGCGCCGTGTCTGTGACTAAACAGAGTGTTGGGCTGATTGTTCTGCAGTCGTTCCTCACTGGAGGCTGTAAAGTTAGCGATAGTTGGTTCGTAGTTTCAGTATAAATTGTTGGGTTGAAACTGAGTCAACCAAAGTTACTTTCTTTGAAACTAGGAGTTTTAACAGTTTAAACACAGTGCAGGAAGGTTTATGGCAAGATGACTTACGACCTACCATATCCAATATTTTTAAAAGTATTTTCTGTTAAGACCCCGTGGGGACCCTGTGTATGTCCGCCTGTCTATCCATCTCATCATTTTTCGATGTTAGAAACGTATGTAAAAGCCCCAAACCTCAGACTTATACTCTCCAAGTCACCAAGAAGGATGTGTAGGTTTACAAAGGTGATAAAAGCTAAATTATAATTCAAGGGTCACGTTCAGCTCAATCCAGTCTAACGTGGGTCAGACCAGTCAAATAATAACTCTAGTTGTACACAGTTTTATGTTTCCCAAAAATCTTAACACGAAAATCCGGAAACATCCTTGGACGACCTGCTGTTACCAGTCAAACGCCTCTGTTTTTCTACGAAATGACTACAATTATTTGGACGTCCTTGATTGTTAATATCTTTAGTGTAACTTTTGAATTTCATAAATTCATCCAACAGG
Source organism: Siphamia tubifer (assembly GCA_020466265.1). Taxonomy (NCBI): domain Eukaryota; kingdom Metazoa; phylum Chordata; class Actinopteri; order Kurtiformes; family Apogonidae; genus Siphamia; species Siphamia tubifer. The sequence continues at coordinate 31,487,438 of CM035805.1, read as the reverse complement.
CTGGAATGAACACTTTAGTGGTCTGGTCTTGGCCTGCGTGCCATATGTTGGACACCTGTGTACTAAAGGAACACATGAACGTACATGTGGTCAAAATACATATTATTGAATTTCCACCAGAAGTAATGGAGTTGCACTATTTTCAATAGTATCAACAGAAGTGCAAAGGTGCTAATGCTGCCTTCACGTGCCACTGGGAATATGATCCTTTTCACATTCTAAATTACAAGTGTGTTGTGTTCAAGTGCTTTTGTTGTTGTAAATGAAAACCGGCTGAAAAGGTATCGTGACCTGCTACTAGACTAAAACAGTTTTGGATTCTCTTGCTACAGCAATTTTTTTTTATTTTTGCAAAGTGTATATCCCAGAAGTATGCAAAATCATTCGCTAACAGCAGTGGAACGCTAATAAAAACAGTGGTTATTAATCCATCAATGAATCCCACCATGTTGGTGAAGGTTATTTTAATCCCAGAAGCTTGTGTATCCCAATTTTTCCCAGTTCTTCAGTGGAAAATATCATTTTTAAGATCGAACCTAGGACTTACCTTCATTCCCATAAGCACATGAAGGCAGCATTCGTATGGACTCCACAGCTGTTTTATAAAGTTATTTATCAAATACTATTGTACCCTTTAACTCCCCCAAAAAACACTAACTACCACTAAACTACTACAAAAGCCCATGAATGCAGATTTCTGTAAGATCCACGACAGAGTCAACTGTGGTTCAATAAATTTAAAATACGTACTCTTTGCGTCTCTTCCCATGAAAGAAACTGGCCCACTCAAAGCAGGTCTTCTTGCTGCCCACCCAGAAGACCGAGGGGATTCCTACGATCAGCATCATCAGGTACTTGATAAGAAACAAGGCCAGGTCAGGACGATTGGTTTGCTCCACCTAAACACACAGAGGGTTATACTGGTGAGGAGACGCTACGTCCACATGTAAACCTCAGGGTCAGACAGTTAAGGCTAATGCCTCCACGACCTCCAAATTTACCTGCATCATTTAGATCAACAAATAAACACATGTACATACAAACAGCTCACGTTTACAAGAGATTCAACGAAACAATGAAGCGGTGTCATCTCCTGACAGTAGCCAGGGTGTGGGACTGTGTTCCTATGAGTTGATTACAATGTTCACACCTCCTGACAGTGTTCAGATCTCTTGTAAACTCCTCCACATCACTGCTGACAGCGGAGCCTCTTTGCTGGAGGCATAAACAACCCAGCAGCCATCACAGTGGCATCTCTGAGCGCTCACAGCTGCTGCGCTTACTGCTCAAACGTCTAGAAGCAACATGAACAACCTGTGACGACATCTGGCCGGAGACTCCGTCACACCGCGTTACACTGGGACGTTCCAGGGACATCTCTGGGCACACCCCCCCCCCCCCCCCCCCCCCACAACAGGTCAGTTTTTAATATTCAGGAGATTAGAAAATGCTAAATGCTTTTCATGTGCAAAGAAAATCTGTCTGTTGATGCATGGTATGAGCAAAACTGACAAACCTGAATAACTACAGTTCAGGTTAAACATGGAGAAAATATGGTCTGGATTTGTCGAGTCACATTCACACACACACACACACACACACACACACACACACACACACACACACATCAGTTTTAAATCAATATTTTTAGTTAATGTTGTCAATATTACTAATTTTAGTAAATAGATGATAATGTCCAGGGACGCCGAGGCCAGACTTGGTGTGCTCATGCTAACGCTGTACACTGTACATTATTCATTACCTCTTGCCCTGTCTGAGAACGGATGGGATGCATTTTTTATAAAATGTCCTCATTTATTGGATGATTATGAAAGATAAATCTGATGAATCTGATAAATTATTGTTTGTTACGTCTTGTTGGGGAGTTGTTCACTTTAAGATGTCATTATCAAAATGTCACACTATACTAAATATCATCCTATGTGTAAACTATCATTGTCATGTGTCTAATGCATCCCATAAGCACCTGACAAAGCAACATTTTTAAAGGTTGACAGATATCTCCTCATAATGAACGATGGTTTCCTCTTATGTTCTACCTCTTGATTTCTGAAATATTCTCACATTATTATCTAATATTCATCGTGACCATAAAGAAAAGTAAAAAAAAAAAAATACATACATTCATCATAATAATTATCCATATTTACAACATATTTTTGTCTGTGGTCCAGTCTGCAACGAGAAGAATGTTCTCATCATTGAACATGACACCATTTACCCACTTCATATTTAACAGAATCAAACTAAATTTCAAAGTGGATGAAAATGCTATGTTCTCGCTCTGCTTTTTTCAGCAGTTATTTGCGAGTTTCAGCATGAGGTCATTTGTGTTTCATGCAGAGTCACAGCATCAGTAGTACAGCTGCATGCAATGAGCCACATAAATACATCTCTAACTCACTCCTTTTCCCGCTCTCTCACACACGTGCACTCATGCAGTCACACACAGATGTAGTCATGATGGCCTCATTATGAGCGGGGCTGGGCCCTGAGGCTCAGCCGTGCACAGATCCACTCATTACCGCACAGAGAAGAAACTCAGCTACAGCCAACATCCTCATTACAGGCCAAGTCCAACCTCAGCAGCCCAAGACTCAGATGTACTTTATGAACTCAGAAGTCATATGACTGAACAAACAGTTCAGCTTCTTGTTAGTTTCACTGTGACAGCATTGCAGCATCTCACTCTGTTTTGTGAACATCGGTGGAGAAGTGAAGCCCCCAGCCTCAGGGAAGGCTTTTAAGATAAATATAGTCAAGTACTTTGACTCGAAGCTTTCTTTTGATGCATCTGATGGACTTTGTAGAAAACTGTAGAGATGGATGGGGGGAGGGGAGACGAAGCTGAATCTTTGTGATTTCACATCTAGTAGCACCTCTACAATTCAGTGTACGATAACAGAGCAGCACTCAGCTGTGCAGCACAAGTAGATCTACTGTAAACATGATGTGGAGCAGCTTGACCCTGAAGACCCCATCCCAGCGCACATACACACAGGATTACTGCGCTGCACTATTACACAATGTCAGTGTTTATGAGAAAGATTAAGAGCAGGACAGTGCATCTATCACAGTCTAACTCAATACTCCTCGGTGTTCATACACCGCTATGGTGCCTTCCGGCTCCAAGTCAGCTCAGCTCTGCACCTTGAATCTGTGAGCTGTTTCTATTGCTGGAAAGAAAACAAATGAATACAGCCACTACTGTTCCAGTGGTGCTTAACAAAGCCAGTAAAAATCTGTGTTAAAGCAACTGATTAAGTAAGAAACAACAGACAAAACCTACATACATTTGATTTAATTGTAGAATTACACTTGTGTTCTACTAAAGCAGATGTGTAGATGCTCACATGAGAGGAGGTACCTGCCTAAAAGGAATGAACAGCGAGAACAAGTTGAATTATTAACCACTCTGTGATGAGCTGTAGTGTGCGTAGTGATGCTAGAGGCCATTGCAGCTCTGTGAAGCTACAGAACTACTAAAAACAAGCAGACACATTCTTTCTGCCCGGTCCTGCTAAGTGTGTTACTAAGTTTGTGTTCAATATTGGCACACATGTCATTTGGTTGATGTCTCCACATGTATTCACATACAGTGTCCTGCTGTCGAATGTCTCTGTATGTTAACACAAGTGGCAGCTCAGAGCCTCCTCCCAGCTGCTCCTCCTGCTCCGTCTTCTAGTCTCTATGTAAAAGTCCCAGCTGTATATTTCATATGAGCAGCTGTTGTGTGCTGTGAACTACACAGAAATATGTCCATGTCACAGCAGCTATCGATTTAATCAAATAATCTTGTATGTTTGCAGGTCAGAATGTCCACTAGTGTGTAATTGTTACATTACTTTTATGCCTTTGGCAGACGCCATTTTCCAACGCTGCATAAAGGAACTCTTCAAAGGAGACAACTGGTTAGATGTAAATGCACTAGGTTCTGTAAGAGCTTTATAAGTGTAATGCACTGTATTAAACAATTAATCTCTCTTCACCTCACATCACCTTCATGATGTGCCTTTGTTTCAGCTTGTTCTGTGTACCTCTTATCATCCTCTTACCTGGTAGGGACAGGGAATGTGGTAGTCTTTACACTTTTCCTGGACCCAGGTAGTCTCCCAAATGGTTCTGTAGCTGTTCTCATACAGGTAGCAGGCCAGAACAGTGAGCAAAGGCACCAGGTAGAGCACAGAGAAGACGCCAATGCGGATCATGAACTTCACCAGTTTCTCCTGGTTCTCCTTCTCTAGAGGGATCTCCATGCGGACTCGGTTTAATGCTGCAATGCCCGCCAACAGCAGTGCCACACCCACCTGGGACAGAAGGATATCATTTTAGTTTAGAGGAACCTCATTCCCCCCCCCCGAGTACTTATTTTGAAAGTACCGATTTAAACAGTTTCAGAACCGTTACCGTTTTGAAAATACCGGTTTGGTATCAAATGAAACCCTTTTGGTACCCAACCCTATTTTTGCATTACTCAAGTACTTCTTGCCATTCTAATTAGTTCTTATACTTTGTATTTGTAGAATTAATTTTTCAAAATATTTCTATGTTTTTAAACCATAATAAACCTGCTGTGAATACAAATATTGGAATTGCTTGTCCCAAATAGAGAGAGAAAAACAGTACTTCTCCTAAAAACCAATATTCAACACTTAAACTCCAGGGAAGTTTCATCTGTGACACCCTGACCTAAATGGTCAAATTGAAATGTAAGCGTGTGTCCTGAGTTGTTGTCTTACCACTACATCCAGTCCCAGTGGGGCCAACAGGAACCAGCGCAGTGCTGTCAGGTTATACAGTCCTACGAAGCAAACGCCACTGACACTGTCCCCTTCGATCTTGTTCATAGCGAGTAGCGTGACAGTGAGGACCCCAGGGATCCCCCAAGCACAGGCGTGGAAGAGGAGGGCCTTCTTCTCAATTGCCTCACTACCCCACTTGGGAACGGCAGCCAGGAACCATGTAATGGTCAGAATGACCCACCACACACTACCGGCCATGGTGAAGAAATACAGCACCATAAAGAGAAGAGTGCAAGCCTGGGAAAGAGAAATGAGGGTACAGCATCAATATTTATATACATGTAGGAGAAAAGCCTCAGGGAGTATCTGACAAGTCTTTTTCTTACCTTATTATGGGAGCCTTGAGTGACAGTGGAGGCCCTAAACCGTCCTGGACTCGCTGCATTACAAGAAACTCTGTCCTCCAGCAGGAAACCCAGGAAGAACACTAGTGACACCATCATGTAGCACACTGCGTAGAATATAATTGGCCGTTCTGGGTAACGGAACCGTGACACATCAATGAGGAAAGTTAGGAACGTGAAAAGAGTAGCGGACAAGCAGACAATGGACACCACCCCGATGAAGTAGCGGGCGAATGTGAGCTCCTCGCGTGTGAAGTACATGTTGGGACAGGGTGGCGAGCAGTCTCGCACTCCCATGAAGGAGTAGCCTAGCTCTGGATCAATTTTGAGTTCTCGTGGACACCAGAAGCCGTAGTCTCGCTGGACGGAGATGGGAGTGTCTGTTGTGTCTGTGCTGGATAGGAGGTCGACGGGACGGGGGTAGGACTCATCACAGTCTGGGAACCTATGAGGCAAATGGAGAGACTGTGACTTCAGGATTCATATTCACAAAACTCTGTGTAGTTCTAATATTTTGTTACTTTTTATTCTTTTTAACTTCAAAAACTACAACCAACAAAGTCAGCAGCTTCACTGGAACCAGGCTTTTGTAGTTATATAGTCAGCATCTTCTACTCTGAGGCATCAACCCCTGAATAAGAGCCTTAATAATGAGCCGAGACATTTTGAAGATCACACATTCTCTTTATAATTATCCACTGACTTTTGCTTCTGATTCACATGTTTAGACTGTTGTATGGTATTGAAGTGGCCTGTCCCTTTGTTGTAATAGGGGTTTGTAATTTAATGGTGACACAATCACTTAGAGGTTTGCAAACCTAATTTGCCTTAAAATAAATGGGGTAAGTAGCCACTAGTTAAGCAGCATTGTGTTTTTTTACTGCTAAATACAATCCATGTAAAGATTAAAGCCTCTGCACTCTAAACCATAAAATATTTTACTGGTGACAAAAAAAAGCATCACGAAATACAGCTCCTATTTAAAACATTCAGACCTGATTAAAAGTACCTTTTCCTAAACACGGGTGCATCTTCAGCTCTGGTCCACTAGTTAAACAAATGTTTACTGTACATAAAAGACCCACAAGCAGGAAACAAACACTGGTAAAAATCTGAGATTTCTCAGTACAGTTTGTGCATGGTGCACTGTGCTGTAAACACCCACCTGATAACAAGAAAAACAATGAAATCGAGAGGCGTCATATCTTGCTCGACCAGAAATATGATCTATCTCATGAAATGCCTATGGGGTCTAGAATATATAGGAAACACAGAGCAGCAGAGTAGAGCAGATGAGCTGCATCTGGAACCAGAACCAGCAGAACCATATCAGAGTAAAAGCACATTAAAACGCAGGGAGAGGAGGAGAGGTCAATGCACTCAGACTGAAGCAGAAGCTTTATACAACAGTATTAGCCTGAACACTGTTTTTAAACAACAAAATGTATGTTGATGTACCCTTAATGATGGGTCAATGCTATTTAATAAATACACCTGCCACCCTACAGCATCTCAGCCTCACATGTTTTTTTTGTCATTTATGTGACAGTGGACACAAGGCCTCCAGGCCAACAGCAGGCTATTTTTCTTGGTTATATTTCAATTTGTGATGTTAAATTACATACATTCTGCACTGAAAATGTGTTTGTTATTTTTTAAATAGTGCAATAAAGTTCAGGTTTTTTTTATTGCTGAGTAATCGTGATTAATAATCGTGATTTCAATTTTGATTCAAATAATTGTGATTAGAATTTTTTACATAACCGTGCAGCCCTACTTGAAATCAATCAATCAAATTTTATTTATGTAGCACCACATAATGACATGGATGCCTAACAAAATCTTGCAACGAGCAATGAAAAACTTTGTTATAACTGGCAGAAACCTGGAGCAGATCCCGGCTCTGGAGGATAGTCGTGTGCCTTAACCAGTTGGGGTTAAACAGAGCGAAAGAGAAAGAGAGAGAGAGAGAGAGAGAGAGAAAGACTGAGAGAGAGAGAGGGGGAGGGAGAGCAATAGAGAGAGACTGGAGAGTGTGTGTAACTATAGCTATTAAAACTAAAAACTAAAAATGAGATTAACTTTTTCCTGGATGCCACATAATATCCATGTACGTCCACTTTTTTAAACACAACACATCTTTCAGCTGACTGAAACCATCAGATATCAGTTACATTCTTTTCTTTTGTACTTTTTCAGAACTCCTGGGTATAAATCACTAATGCTGTTTGACTATTACCACCAACATAAATCAAAGGGAAAAAAGAGCTGATGCGCCACTACCAACCTGCTGCAGTCCATCTCCTCAGGCCAGCTGACACCAAACATGTCCATTAGTTTGTAACAGTCGCTCTTGGCCTGCAAACAGAGTCGGCGGCAGGGCAGAGTCATGCGCCCGTACTCTGTACACACCGGAGCGTAGAGCGCACACAGAAACATCCGAAGATCTGGAGAGCACTGCAGGTTCACCATGGGATGGAAAGGCTGCACAAAGGAAACAAGACAATTAGATGACAGTTCAGTTCAATAAGATAAACAATTGGAAGTAATACCTGCAATTATTATTATCAGTCATTTAATTTGATTAGTATAGTTCATATTTTTTGACCGTTTGTTAAAGCTAAACATGGCATCCTCAAACATTTGGTCTGATCCGAATACAAAGATATTCAGTGAAATGCAATAGACAATGAACAAGGAATGAACTCAGGAAAATATTATATACGGGAATATTTTTTATATAATAATAAAGATAGAATGATTGAGTAATTATCAAAAAATTTGATTAATTTACCATTTGATGAGTAATTAATTAATGGACTAATCATTGTAGTTCTAAAAACAGTAAAGTACAACGTTAAGCCCATAACCAGAATGTTTTAGCAACAGAACAGAAAGACAACGTGTAATTTCCTTATTCAAATACGCAAGTGAACATCATAATGCTCCATTTGTAATATATATATATATATATATATATATATATATATATATATATATATATATATATATATATATATATATATATATATATATATATATATATATATATATATATATATATATATATATATATCCTTACACTGGTATTACATTACATTTTGAACACAGTTTTTAAATAATTACCTGATTGCTTATATGAATTGATTCAAAGTGGTTAAGTGTAGTAATATAAAAAAAATAAAAATGAAAAAAAAAATATGGTCAAACTCTTGCAGCAGGTTAATTAAACGTAAAACCCAAAGGCTTTACATAGAAGCAGCACATTTGCATCATTTGGTATCATTTGGTATATCAGCAGACAGTTAAACTCAGGTATCAGATCAGGACTGAAGAAAAGTGAATGAGTAGGCGTTTAGTTTATTGGAAACAATAGAGAGTCTTCAGAGCTACAGCGGCTTCAAAGTGTGTCAGATCCTGAGCCAAAGAGAAGCACAAAGAGAGCAGTAGAGCATGTCGTGTGACAGTTTCTGGAGATGAGTCCAGAAAAACAACTCTGGCCCCTTTCCTAATAATCCCCTCCACCCCAAATCATTTCAGCTCCCCCTGACCCCATCTTCTCTCTCCCTTCCCTCAGACCTCCAGATTGGTGGAGCACAAACAAACCCCCACTACACTCACAGGGGCTGCTGCTGAGAGGGCTTTTGTGTTACAGGGAGGATCACACTGTGACTGACTGACACAGTGTAGCAGTGTGCAGACACTTGCGCAAAAGTACTGACGGAAGTATATTATTTACATGCTAACACACCCACACGGCAGCACAATAATGTCCTCACACATAAACTGAGCCAAGAGGCGTCTGCAAGTGCTGGGAGCATCTGTGGGCCACGTTCTCTATATGCAAATACCCTGGGAGACTGTAGTGGGAGTGAAGCATACAGTACATACATATGTGTACATGTGTTTGGATGTGCCGTTTTGCATATTTGTCTACGTGTACATTGTCGGTTACAACCACACCCAAGGCAAGCACACACACACACACACACACACATAGACAGCACACGCCCTCCCCCAAAATTTAAAGACAGAGGCCTGTGTGACAGACACACACATGGAGGGGGAGGGGTGGAGAGAGGACAGGCGGGGGACAATTTGTCAGTCTATTTGAGGGGGTGGGTATTGTGGGTATTAAGGAGGACATGTCGCTGTGGTTTAAACCAGTTGAACATTTAGATCTGCTTATTTATTGCAGATCAAATGGGAGGGGAAAAAAAACTGGCACCGTCTATTAACGGATGACTACTCCAGAAACTGTGGTAATTGTCTGAAATCTAAAATGCAACAATTATGTCTGTTTATGACACTTCAAGAATAAACTAACAGGGCCATTGAGCAACACAGGGGTCTTTCAGAAGCTGCTGCTCTGACAGATACAAAGGAGCAGCAGTACAGGTCACACAAAAAAGTAGAATTCTCAGCTTACACAGAATTTACATTCTCTGAGTGACCCAGATATAAGCATGAAATAAAACGGACTTGAATGTCATTTGAAAACATTCTAATAACAAACACTATTAAAAACCCTGAAAGACGCTCTTATATAACTGGTATGTTAGGCTGATCCTCAGATATTTGGATAAAAACAGATGTAACACAGTTCACTCTTCTTAATCCAAAATGTAATGCAGACCATAAAAAAAAAAAAATCTGCGGCTTACAGCAGTTCTACAAATATATCATTTTCACGAACTGCTGATGCAGGATTCTTGACATGTGCTCGCTGCCACCCACATGTCATTTCCTTTATGTAAAAAGGATTAGAATGGCTGTTAGCCTTGGCCCTCAAAACACAAAGCATCCACATAGCTTTTGTTATTGCTTCTTCACTTGACTTTTCTGGGGGAAAAAAGGACATTCTGCCAGTGAGGCAGAAACGGAAATGGTTAATGTTGGAATGTAGAAAGTGACTTGTTGGAAATACACGGACAAATCACTTCCAATGAGCGGTATCACAGAGGGAAGAATAATGGCAAAAATGCATGTTGGCGTGTAGAATATAGAGAAATCATATGCTGTCGGAGATGCAGAGGATCATTTAGATAACTTACAGGCTGTCATAACTGAGATCAATCAACTAGCGGATCATCACAAATGGGCTCCTCACGTTTCACTGCGCACAACTGTATGAGGATACAGCAGTCCAGGCATCGAGTATTAGGAGCCACAATTATCCATGAAGCATAAACATAACTGTTATGACAGTGAGTTGTCTTTAAATGGACCCGTTACTGCAGAACCTCCATCAATAACAATGTAGGCCAGGATTTCTCTTACATGGACTGCATAGTACAGTGGTACCTCAACTTATGAAATTAAATCGTTCCAGAAGTGGTTTCATACTGAAAATAGAATTGCATTTTACATGTAAAAAGCCTCCTGATTTGTTCCAAGGCCCCCAATACTATCCCTCAATCCTTTTAAAAAATGATAAAAGTATACCAATTTTGTATGAAATATGTGTTAAAAGTAAAAGTGAATTTAGAATTTAGATGTAATTTGTTGGTCTCAGTGGGGAAATTTGTCTTCACTGACTGAACATTCAACCATTAAAATGAACCAGACATGCAAATCATATCCATACCATTGTGGTTGTTTTAATTGTCACTTTCACCTTCAGCAATGTTTGTTGATGGATGTTTGGTGAAATATCGATCCAAAGACGATTGCCTTTAATGACTTTTGAGAATCTTCCTAAAATGTGGAAGGCATACGTCATCAAAGTGGGTGATAGCAGGATTCGTGAACATTTGTTCGGGATGGTTTTTTTCCACAAATTCGGAAAGTTCATGAGATTTCGCCACCATGTCTTTTATTCATGCTGATGGTATGGATGGTGGTTTCCTCCTCCTTTTTTTTGTCATACATAACTGTAATAAAGTTTAAATGAGTACACTGGGAAAAACTCACCAAACAGCAGTAATTCTGTCCTTTAGGCCTGTTAGAACTCTGTGATGAATGAGGCTCACCAAAAGCATCATGGGCAACTCCCTCATAGCCAATGGGATGCTACATACAGTGCATATTTACATACAGTACTTTATTTATGTCTCAGGGGTTTCATTTCGCAAAATGAGTTTTCTTTCATATTCAGAGACGAATAATTGACATAAAGGTTCTTCGTAACTTTGATTATTCATTAGCTGAGTCTTTCGTAAGTCGAGGTATGACTATAATGTACTTAAACATGAAGTCCTGCAATCACATAAACCATGTCATCCATATTCCGTATTTCAAGGTTCCCATCAAGTGCTAGGTAGGTAACACAGCATGTAAGCTGAAGAGAGAAAATGTGGTTGAAATTCATATACCATAATGGAGAAAAGAATGGATAGATGTCTGGTCATCACAAAACTATGTATATCACCACTTTCAGCAGGTTTGTTTGGCATCTCCTGCTTACTTAATCTAGATTCTTATTTGCTTGAATGTCTTTTAGTCATTTCTTCACCTCAGTCAAGAAAATGACAACAGGTATGGTGGAATTTACAGCTTACAAAGTTATCCTTCTACAGATACAAGCAAGATGGGTTGCTTTACAAAGCCAAAGAATGTCTGAAAAAACCTGCCAAACCATAGTACCACAACAAATAAAACAATTTGAGTCGTAAAAACTGACACTTTTTGACCCAGTTACTCATCCAGGTTCAACCAATCAATTAATACTGAACCCTCTTGGCAAATCCACATCCATCCTTGGCCCCTACATTAGAAGACAGTGCCAACATTAGTGACTGCTTTTAAAATGAAATACTTCTGTAACAGCACACCACACTATCGACAAGAAACAATGAGGTGAAAGAAGCACAGAGAAAGAAAACTAGGAGCGATGGTCTCCTGAGAGAAAACACTGGCGGTAAAACAGGAAATCCTGAATTTTACCAGGTGTAACTGTCCTTATTCTCTGCCTGTGACTTCCTACGAGTGTGCAGTCTTTGACTTCATCAGTGTTTCTCTTTCAGTGGATCTAAACAACTCAAACATGATCTAATTCAGTTTAAGCGCGTCTGCATCTTTGCTTTACTGCCGTGTTTTGATTCCCGCAGGCGACTGATATGCTCCATAGAGCACAAGTACTATACTGTGGTGTACTACAAACGGAAACGCCATGGGAAACGGTTGAATAAATATATAGGCTACAAGGAGTGATAATCTACTTGGTTGTCTCTCTATTCAGCCCTCTTCCTATTCATCATTTTTCTATTTTTATACCTCTCCATCATCTACGCCTCACTCTCCCACCCCTCCTCCTCGCCTCCATTCAGCCATTTTACTATAGTGACCCATCATGTGATTCTGAACAGGCTGAAGTGCTGGTAGATAGCACATCTGGCAGCTCAGAGCTTTACCCACACAGCCTAAACAACTTCAAACACCACCATGTTGAGCCCCAACAGAGCCTTTTTCCTCCCCATAGGGAGACGAGTGTTAATGGGCACACTGGAAACAGCTGGTGAACCACTGGTCCCATCAATGACCAGGCGTTTGTCATGGTGGTTTCTGCCTCGAAGCCGCCCATGTAAGGAGAATCAACCGTGTAATACACAACTCTGTCAAACACTGTGGGCCTGGGGGGCCAGTATGCTAATGTAATTTCAGCTTCAGTCCCACTGCTGCTATCATTATGTATTCATGGGAGTTTGTTAGAGGATTTTTGATCTCTAAAAATGTGGGATAATGTGCCACTGTGGAAATAGTGGGATCACACACAGTCAGACACATCAGTTAAAGAAACGGTACATTTTGGGACTGGAAAGACAGTTGATAAAGTATCCACGCTGGGGTAAATTAAGATTTCTATTAGTGTTCACAAAGTAGGATTTCACTGACAGTAAAAGTATATAATACATTTACGATTTTAAATGAATAAATAAAAAATACGAAAATGATGAAATTGTCAAGTAAGTCTAAATTGAAGAGGTCTTATAAAGCCTTTCCCATTAGCACTTTATTGCAAACCTTCAAAATGGGCTCTAAGTTCATACTGAAGCAATCCATAAATTGACATGATACCCAAACCTTATATGTAATAAATGTGTAATAATTGCAACTAATTACGCTTCATGTTCTTGAATGATGAGAGATTCCAAAATTGGATTTGAGAATTTTCCTGGAGATTTCACTAAACTTTGAAATCTGCCATTTATTTAGTTGTATTTTTAATAGTGATACCTGATTCTGAAATTTAATAAAATTCTGCCTTACTGAAAATAAAAAGCAGGATATCTTCTTTTACTATATAGTTCATCTTAATGATTGCAGATTTGTTTACTTAACATGTCGTTTTCCATATTTGTTGTATATTACTGTTGTGTTAAAAGAAAAACAGCCTTGACCAGGATCTGACCTCAGTTTGGGGATTATCTCACATGATTTGAACACAAGATTATTATAATATTATTTATTAATGATGCAGAGTCCAGTCAAGCCCATCCTACTGTGTCTCTAAGTACCCTTCTAATGCTAAAGTAATTAGTGTTTAATGAAGGTTCTGAGTCAGCTGCTAAGATGCTGTGACTGATGAGTTTGCGACAAAGAAGCCCACCGTGGCCAACTGGTCTGTGTTGACTTGCCCTTTTAGAAACACCTCTCTTCCCATCATCCCCCACCCTCCCTCTCACCTCTTACGTTTTCTCTCCCCCTTTCTCCTCCGCTGCCATTCCAATTCTCTAAATTTCCAAGCTCTGCACCATGGCGACGAGTGATGCATCACCAGAGGAGGAGGAAGAGGGAGGAGAACAGGGTTCGAGGAGGTCAGGGTGCGGGGCGGAGGGGACCACCTCCCGGGAGGCAAGAAAAGCCTCTGCTCCCTTTGTTAACAGCACAATTGGGACCGTTTCCAGGGCAACGGGTGAGTCCTGCGTAGGGGGAGGGGGGAGGACAAAAGAGATGGATGGGTGGGGAAAAGGGGGGAGAGTTGAGAGACTGGAAGAGAGAGAGAGAGGAGGGATGGGTCGACCGAGTCAGCCGTGTCATTCACCGCTAAGAAACGTCTGAAAACCTTGGACAGTGTAATGTCTTACACACACACACACACACTTGCAGAGAAGAGGCTGTTGAAGACCAGCGACTTGCTCTGTGGATGTGCTGCTCATTCAGTCTGTGGCCAATAAACACGGTGTTGGACATTAAATAAAACAAGAGGCTCTTTCATAGCCCAGGTCACGCTGGGTAGGATTTATCAGACCATGTTGTGTGTCTATACATGTGGGTGTGTATTTGCCAGGATACATCTTCACTAACAAACACAAAAAGCAAGTTAAACGCTTTACTTTTTTAACTTCTCGCAGCACATTTTTAGACTCCCAGCCATCAGAGGGCTTTATCAGCATCTTACAGAAACTCGCACCTCGCCTGGTCTTTACAAATCCTTTCACACGCTGAGGGTGGGGTATCTAGGTTATTCTGTATAGCAGCTGTAACATGACACAGTTTATCTGGACGTGCTGTAAACCTGAGACAAGAGGCTGATTTAACGACTGGGGAAAAGAAGTAAATGTGTGTATGTGGGACTGAGCCGAAAAAAAAAAGATGAAGTTGATGAAGTTTGTCACTGCTCAACCTTAATCTGAAAGACCACACTATATTTTATTTATACTGCAACTTGAACTGAAGGGTTATTTGAAATAACTATGTGAACAAGAGCAATATCTAGTTTTTGTGGAGCTAAAATGTACCACATTATGAAGTACAGGTACAGTTACAAAGGTCCTTCTGCCTAGAAAACACTTGTTTAATACAGATCCCTTGTTTTTGCGATTTACTTCCCTGTGGAAAAAATTACTCTTCCTATCCAAATAAAATTGCAATATCTATCAATCATCTATCATTAGGATTTGCTTGCAGAATTGATTCAGCAACATAGCTTGTTGTAACAGTACCCACACAGATAAACATCATCCTATTAAAGACATAGACACAGACTGTGTAAGCATGTTCACAAATGTCTGAATTCCCCTCAAAACAACATTCATATGACTTCTGTTTTTGTCTTACTGTGGTTAAAATTATTTCTTGGCTTTTCCTGCACCTAAATGCCTTAATGTAATTAAGATCTACAGCAAACCCAGAGCATGCACTGTCTGACTTTGAAAGAACTTGCTTCAGTGCATTAACCTTTTCGAAAAACAGCCCCTGCCTCTCCTGCTCCTTACTCTACCATTTATTTGCTTTGGTAAACACCTAAAACAAGACAACAGAAATATGAGAAAACTACTCTCTTACTTGTCAAAACAGGACATGTTTTACTAGATTCCCTTTCATTACAGTATTCCCTGGTTTCACATTCAGGAAATGTTCTGCTCTTGGTCGACGTGTTCTTGCTAGCTGTCAGAAACAAAGAAGATTATCTACTTGGCAAGAAAAAAAAAATCTATAGTTTTCTTCCAGAGGGTTCATTCGAAGGGCATAGTTATCCTGAGGAAAGTAGAGTGTCCCAAATATCACAATATATATTATGACTGGACAGGGATATTGGTGCCATCTGCTTTTAGATACCAAGGACAAATCTTCCCATCTTAATTGATTCACGGTGATGAGCCTGTGCTGCTTTACATTAACCCTGTAACTACAGTGTATGTTGATGTCGTAAAGGGGATTTTATCCCGCTTTTTTCTTTTTTTTTTGTAACGCCAGTCAAATCCGCCACGCTACCACTTATGAGAATGTGGCACATAAATAGCTGATTCTCATCCCTGAGGCCGCTGGCCCACTTTAGTTGTGAGGTCATTCGGCGGTCAGTGATGAGTGACTGGGTGAGGATGAGCAGCAGAACAGAAAATCCTGTTTTTAGGAATAATTGCCTTGATTGTTTTCATTTCTGAGCAGCCAACTGTGACAAAAAATGGCGGCGAGACTAAGAAAAAAAAACATTTGTCAGGTTTCAATTCAGTTAAATAGACCGAGTGTTACCTGTCCCGCAACAACACTTGATGAAAAATTATTGTGAGCACATCGCTAGTTAATGATTTGGAAAACTTTCACCTAGACAAAACGGTAAAGTTTTTTTAACGATATCAAGACAAATTGGTCCTACTTTCCCAAAAACCTTGAGAGTACCATGAAAGCTCCACATGAAAGAAGAAACTCAAAGAGACACCACTTCAGGGGGTTTGGACAAAACGGCAAGAACGGCAGGCGTTGGTCCTCGTCCAACTCCCCGTTTCTCCACGGTGCAAGGCATTCATCATCATTATCATGGCTATTCACTGGACCTAATTCCTTTTCAAATCAACTGTCAATTCTCATTTGGCTGCCCTTGACATCTTCTAAGCTTTGAATTCTCCCATGAACTGGATCTGGAAAACAAGAGCCGAACAGGGCCATAGACTCTGTCATTTAAACCTACTGAGTTTCCATGTGTTTTTCAAAAACCAAAACGAGCATTTCTATACACTAAAAGAGACTTAATTGTGCATCCATGACCAATTGAAGTGAACACCGTCAAAACCAGTAGCGCCTCTCTCTGTGCAACTGGAACCCACACACTTTGATTAAGAGCATAAACCTAACCTGGCTTCGATATAAAAAAGCACTGGGTGAGCTACAACTCATATGTCTGTGTTTTTAGGTTGAACTTTTTGCTTTCACTTAAATCCTACAGGCCTTTTATGGAAATTGTGAAATGTACTTTTTAATTTGACAATAGTTATAAATGCAATTAATTGTGTCTCAAGATAGTTTGTGTTACCCAGTGTGATCTGACACTAATAAGAGGGTTAATAGCTGCAAATATCTTGGTTTATATCAATGACAAAATATATTACATTGATACATCACTTTAACACTTACGAGCAAGCTTGGTCAAAACCTTTAGTATTAAAAAAAGACTATAATAAAAGAAACATGTTACAAGCTTTTGTGCTGGAAAGGCTTCAGACATTTTACATAATACAGTGGTACCTCAATTTACAGAAGACCCAGCGAATGAATAAGCCAAGTAATGAAAAACCTTTACATACATTTTTCGTCTCTAAATATGAAAGAAAATTAGATTTATGAAATGAAACCAAAATCCCTCAGATGCAAATACAGTACTGTATGTAATGCATGTAAATACACACTGTACATAGCGTCCCATTGGCTATGAGGGAGCTACCCATGATGCTTTTGGTGAGCCTTTGACTCTCATTTCTCACAGAGTTCGAAAAACAGAGTTACTGTTGTTTGGTGAGTTTTCCCCAGTGTGCTCACTGAAACTTTATTACAGTAAGTATTCGTTAGTCATCATGAACCTAAAGAAAGTGATTCCTGGTGCGAATGAAAAGAAGAAGCGACTGCGTTATCAATAGAAGAGAAACAGGAGATGATAAAAAAAGGAGGAGGCAGCCATCATTCCATCAGCACCAATAAAAGACATGCTGGACAAATTTAATCAACTTTCCGAATTTGTGGAAAAAAACATCCCGAAAAAAATTTCACAACTCGCTCTGTCACCCAATATGATGACGTATGCCTTGCGCATTTTAGGAAGATTATGAAAAGTCATCAAAGGCAATCATCTTTGGATTGATATTTCACCATCAACAACCACAATGGTATGGAAATGATTTGCATGTCTGGTTCATTTTAATGGTTTAATGTTCAATCAGTGAATACAAAATCAGCAACATTTGGCTATAATAGAAGCTGATGCTTCTAGATAGAAGCTCAATTACAGTTTATTCCACTTGTAAACTGGAATTGAGAGGGGAAATAACTTAATAGTCAGTTCTGGATTTAATAATTCATGTCTTTTTGGGGCTGATTGGGGTTCAGTCGTACCAATTCATACATGTGTTTTTATTATGGTATAAATCTTCATTTTAACAGCTTCTAGGAATATCAAAGACTGCTTTCAGGTGTTGATAAGGACAAATGAATTACTTCAACAGTTGCATTACTGTCTGTTAGATATCTAATGGCCACTTCTTCCTTCTATGACTTGAGTCTTGACTGAATAAGTCATTTTTAAAGATGAAAGGAAATATTAGAAACATCCTTGAAAAACCCCACACTGATTGTCTTCAAAAATGACATATCAACGCTATTAAAGGCAGCAGATGACAATGAATATTCCAACAATGTCAAAGAAGGACACAGTATATGGGCGGGTAAGCAAGACAGGAGGGGAGGGAATGTATGCATCTTTTCCAAATGCCCAAAACAAGTCCAGCTGTGATGTGGTCTGTGATGCTGTGAGCTCCCAGAGCTGGGCAGGGCTTGTTTGGTAATTACATAATCCTAGATTTTCGTGGCGCACACAACTCACTCAAGCCTGCTCTTGCATCTCACTCGATATGTGAAGCACAGTGTAGTGGAGCAGGCACAGATGGCCAGCAGGGCCCTGAGCCGCAACACCATCACTGTGCCATGCAGGGTGGGGCAGGGTCGAAAGGGAGAAGTGATAGAGGGAATAAGAGCCAGCAGAAACATGATAGTGAGAAAGGATAAAGTGACATGAATACAGATGCATGGGCTGCTGCACACAAATTGACAGTTCCACCAACGGAGCATCCAATCTAATGTTTTGGTGCAGTTTGGTTGGTAATTGCTCGATAGATTGAACTTGGAGAGGGATCAGGCTATATAAAAGATGGGATTAAGTTAACGAGGTGATGCATCTGCTCTCTGATTGTGTTTAAATGCCCAACTCACTTCAAAGAGGATAACGCAGCCACAACACTCAGATGCCTCGGCGGGTAAATCTATAGATAATCTAACAACAATAAAACATCAACCAAACACAAGACTTTGGACTTTAATCCACTGGCTGAACCAAACTCCAACGGTTTAGTTCAACATGAGTTGCTCAAAAGCCTGTTATGTAAAATGTCTTTGGTACAAAACAAATGATGGGAGGACTCCCTGCATGTTGTGGTGAATTTCTCAGCCTGTCAAAGCACCACATCTGTGGCCAGAAAAGCATTTTAGGACAACACCCCTGTTAAATTAGATCAGTTTAATAATGCACTGTTCTTCAGGCCCCCAGCGAGAGGGGATATTAAAACTTAATTTTCTGCTTAATGTTTTGATAATATACCCCCACTCCCTGAAGCCAGAGACACAAAATTAAAGTAGGCTAGCACTTTGATATTACCAACTCTCAGCATATACACAGTTAGTTGTGATGGGAGCGATGTAGGGTACTAATGTCCTCGAGTGTTTCAGTGTGTCTGCAGAGCAGCAAGGCCACTGAACCAGTTTGATACCATGTGGAAGCCCAATTATTCCACAAACCTCTGTCCCAAAATATGCTAAATGACTGCAGAGTAGGATATACAGTATTTTTTTTCAGGATACAATGTAGTGGAGTTGTCAATTCATCACCTGGAACAACATGAATCAAAGGATTTCCTTTTTATTAAACTAAAATATTTGTTTTTATGATGTTCATCTTTAAAGGTGGGGTGGAAGATCTTGGAAAAAACGGTCCAGCAATTGAACACAAGTAAGATTTTCAAAATATACACTCCCACCTCTTCTTTAGCCTAGCCCTCGAAACCACACCTTCATGATTCAAATACATGAACATGCAACGCTGTCTCAAACGGTCACAGAAGTTTATGACCATTCATGAGAACTTGCGTCGATTAGCCAACAACCAACAGCACAGTGGCTAGTTTCGTCAACATCTTTCATTTTCTTACTGACAGTGTGAATACGATACCCATGACTGATTAGTATGTTAAAATATTATATAATCATAACAGTATCAACTTACATATTGAGTATAAACATGATCACCTTAGCATCAGTTTCGAACCCCTTTTCCTTTTTCAGCCGACGCCAGTGCTGGAAAGCCGGGGGGGGTGATATTTGGTGGACATATCAACAAATCAATCATTGTAAAGATGATCAGTACAATGATTGGCCGGAGTTTTCCTCTGGTTCCACCCTCTAGACTGGACTAAGACATTTCAGGGTTTTTATTTTTGGAAACATCACACACTATTGCGTGCGTGACATGGGATCGTTCAAGCAATATGGTTAAAAAATTGTCCAAAAAAAGATCTCCAAACCCACCTTTAAAAATTAATTTAGGCGTTGGACTTATTCAAAGTTGAATTTGAAACTCTTCTATAATGGTATGATTGTAAGTAATTTGGTGAATTGTTCTTGTCTCCCAGCCTAAATTACATTTATGTTAAGCTTTATCCTTTATTTTCAGGCAGATCAATGAGACATTTGTATTAGGGCTAATGTGAGTCACAGGAGAAGCCCATGTATAAATTTAGGAAAAACAGTAGAAAATATAAGCACTGGAACGAAGATCCTTGGCAGATAATATCAAATCTTATATGTATAATGCATGTTCATATGAAATGACAGTCAAATATCTCTGTTAGCCTGAAAAAAACAACACTCTACTTTCCATTCTGTTTCTGTATGGGATGCTTTTTATATGTAATAATAATATATGTTTTTTTAAAACACACAGGACATATACAGGTTTCACCAAATTACATGCAAGAGTGCATTAGTTCTATTGTAAATTCAATTTCTAATCCATTTCACATCCTGTGACATGAGAGCCTGACTTTCATGATGCACCCAGTGTGAATACTGAATACCCTGATAATACTGGGTGTTGCCAGGCATTCGTCAGTGGCTTTTTACAGTGGCTTTGTTTTTTTTCATCATACATCCACTGTGATTCTTAAGCCTTTATATGTTTTTCCGATCAAGTCTCAACCAAGCTCTAAATCCCATCAGTGTCACTGTGAAAAACATATTTAAGGTCTTATATTGAGATTAAAAAAAAGAGTTTATATTCAGTATTCTTTGGATTAGGTATATGAAGACAAAAAAAATGAAAATTCCAGTGTACTCTCCAGTTAAATAATTAAAATCACTTCAAGTTAATGATGGTCATGTGTTTCAAAAAAGAAAAGTCACAATATTTGATTTCAAACATTTGGATACCTGGAGAAACTATGTTATTTTTTTTTTATCTTCATTGTTCATTTTTATTAATTGTGAATATTTTATGTGCAGTTCTGAAGATGCGAGTCAAATACACTCATATCCAACCAGAGGAAAAATGGTCAGAAAATTTCAGGGACAAGAAACTGGAGGAAAAAAGAAATCGAAAAAAGGAAAGGACTAGAAAAGGTCACATTGGAAAACATATTAAGAGTATGTCTACACATTAATGCAATGCGCATTGGTTTAGTACCAGATAGAAAAGATATCACGTCCACAAAGGGGACGGATCAGTAACGTATCACGTAAAGATAGCAACGAAACACGTGCTGAAAATGATGCAATACACCTCTATAGATGTGCTGTAAGACAGTCCCACCAGGTACACCAGAACAATAGAATAAGTAAAGCGCATGCACAAACACCCATTCTTATTCCAACACGGAGCGCACATCGGACACAAAACAGAATGTAGATGTTAGATTGGAACAGCCGGACAGACAGGGGCGGGACTAAGGAATGGGCGTTCTGCACAGCTGCCGATTGCGTTTCTATGGCCTGAAATATGACAGTCATTTCTGAATCAGGGTGCATTTCATTGGACATATTTCTTCGCGGCATGCTTTTATTTTATTTTTTTCTTTCATGTGGAGTGTTTTGGCAAATCTAAGCACCACGAGGAGAGAATATAGTTTTTTTAATTTATTATATTCATCTGAATGTTCTATACTGTTTTTTTTTTTTTTACTCAAAGTGTACACCACTGAAACTAGACAGAGAGGAAGACCATCGTGATGCAAAGTGACATTAAAATAATAAAATGAGGCTTCACTGACTTGCAGCAGGATTATTTTTAACAAATCAAATGTGTTTGACAATGTTCAGTCAGTTATTAAATTTAAGAACATCTGCTGAATTATATTACACAGTCACTTATACACTAATAAATGAATGGTAAATGCTTTTGATTCCATGAACATTGCACACATCGTTTTTGTACATTCCATTCATCTTTACCTTTGTCATACGGTCTACTGAAAAAATAATAAACTAAGACCTAGAGTCATCCTCGGTGGTCTGGATATATTTTGCGAGATCTTCTTCTTTCAACAGTGCTGTCATCTTTCAAAAGTGTGAAATTTAACAATTTACAATGTTACGATCATCTTTGAACTATCTGTGTTGAAATCGCATCAAACGTCCTGAGCACCACCTCCCGTCCCACTCCCCAGTCCGTCCGGCCGTTCCAATCTTGCATCTATCCTCTGGA
Source organism: Siphamia tubifer (assembly GCA_020466265.1). Lineage (NCBI taxonomy): Eukaryota > Metazoa > Chordata > Actinopteri > Kurtiformes > Apogonidae > Siphamia > Siphamia tubifer. Next base: position 31,465,095 of record CM035805.1, on the reverse strand, counting down.
ACCCGTTTTCAAAAGATTTCGGTTTGGGGCACCCCGGATGCCGTTAACGTGTAGACGCAAGACCTAAACGATAACAAATCGTTTCGGATTCACTCAAAAACTGTATTGTCTGGACGGGACCTAAGACAATTTGAAAGGAAAATGACACATCTCCATATAACCTTTAAAATAATAATAAAAATAATAATTAAAAAAAAAACTATATATATATATATATATATATATATATATATATATATATATATATATATATATATATATATATATATATATATAAATGACAGATAGATGATGATGATAGATGCATTTACCTTTCTAGTGGCACATCAGCACTGACTATCAACTAGTTTGTGGTCTCATATTTCAGTGATACAAAAAAAACTGTGTTTGGACTAAGCTTATTAAACATTTCACATGTTACTGTACCTCCATGGCGAGCGCAGCAGTTTGTTGGTCATAATGGTTCAGTACATTGGGCATGAAGGTGGAGTTGTAAGGCAGCCCCTGGCACATTCTCAAGGTGATAGGCTCACAGGTGAACAGACTGTGACTCCCCGCTGCTGCGTCCATTGGGATGGCAACACAAGCCGTCAGCATGGAGATAGACAGCACCCACAGGAGATCCATGACTGGTCCGCACAAGAACACAAGAAGACGGAAGCCCCAGAGGACGGAGGGGTTAGGAAGACAGGTTAAGCCCTGCTAGCATCTGATTCATTTACCAGCGAGGGGAAATCACAAGGCTTAAGGCGCGTCTGGTAGTCTCTTCAATTCACAGAGAAGCAGTCTGGGTCGAGCGGCATAATCGAAAACAGCCATGGTGAAGAACCACTGCATCCATCACCATAGAGATTCTCAAAAGAAAACCTCCATCACCTGAGGAAGATGCTGCACCCCGACTAGCTCTCATCCCTCCACGGTCACAATGAACGATGTTTCAGAGAAATATCAGTGATGGAGATGATATTAAACCCAACTGTGGAGGGTAAAAAAACATAATTAGTGTAATAAATCAACACAGATAAGGTCACAATATTTTTTAATTAATGGCAACCCAGAAATGACTTTCCTAAAATGAAAATGACACTAATTATCTACCTCTAAAGGCCACACACAGGAAACACTGCCTATAGGGGCAGTGTGTTTTTTTTGTTTGTTTGTTTTTAAGTCATTAATGTGTTGTGTAGGTGGAGAAAAGTTAACACTAATAATACATTATTTTAAAAGCACTATTTCACTAAATCACAACCTTGGATCCTTCAAAATACCCTGTAATAGATTTCAGCTTTTGGTGTGAGCATGTAATATTTTATAATATATAGTGACATCTGTGTTATTCGTATTATTTAGCATAAACATGGCTCCAAAATAGTTTTAATACAGTTTTAGCTTGTTAATCTAACCTAGTTTAACTGCTTCGTTTACATTCAATAGTACACACCCTAGCGAGCTAAGAGCTTTCCATTCCCCAACAAGCGAAACATACTGATAAATAATAATTTCTTAAACACCTGCGTCTACTTGAAGACTAATGTCAAAAAACACAGCTGAATTTTAAATGTTTTTACAGCGATGTTGGTGCAGATGTTAGCATGTACCTGTGCGTCAATATTAACGGGCTCCTCCTATAGCTTCTAGCAGGGGATTCGGTAATTAATTGCTCCCTTTAAACGTGAATACGTCTATTTAACGTTACCGACACGGTTGTTAGTACGTCACTGACCACTGTAAACAGCCTAAGAGTCAAAAGTGACATAATTTTGACAGAAATATCAAGCTCCGCAGTAGAAACAAAAGATGACGGTTAGTTCATCCTAAGTGATAGGAACCGCGGAGCCTCGCGCTGCGCTGAACCGGCGTAGGGTGACAATGTACCGCACGAGCCGGGCGGACACTGAGCCGGGCCGTTGAGTGGGAACAAAACCGCTGAACACCTAGCACGAAGCGGGGAAATTCAAGTCAACTTTACCTGAATGGTGTGGAGAAAATTCACGTGTAGCAAAAAGGTCTCCGCCGCTCCTCGAGTTGATAACAATGAGTGAATGTCCCTCAAACACCCGCACCCTCCTCCGTTCATCCCCTCCCGGCCCCCTCCTCTTTCACTGCTAACCGCTCCGAGTTAAAGGGCCGACATTTTACAACATCGCTTCCGGTAGAGACTGTCAAAATAAAAGTCCTTCAAAACACCTAATACCAAAGGTGGTCAAAGTACTGACATTCTGTAATAAAGTAGAAGTACAGTTATTGTGGAAAAATACTCTACTAAAAGTAGAAGTACTGATTCAACTCCTTTACTGAAGTAAAAGTACAAAAAAAAGTACAACTTATCTATTGTAATAAAGTAAAAAGTAAAACAGCTTTTTTTTTGCTACCAGGAAAACTCTGAAAAAAATATCCAAATCATAAAGCCTTTAAATGTGAGTTAATGATAACTCACTTTTAATTTAGTTAATTAAAGTGTAGGTTATGTGTTTTATTGGGTTATGGTACTCAGTTTAGTGGGCATGGACAGGGAATTTAGGAAAAATTTAAAAGTCATAAATAGGAGATGACATCATTATGAGATTAAAAAATATCTAAATCATGAGATGAAAAGTCAAAATTATGAGATAAAAAGTAATTATTATGAGATAAGAAATGAATAATTATGAGATTAAAAAGTCAAAAGTATCATACGGTAGGTCACAATTTCTGATTTACAACTTATTTTCTCTTCAGCTTCAACTTCTGCAAGATCTTTATTACATTGAATGATAGGCTTTTATTTTGTGTTAATTATACAATAATGACATAGCTACACAAAAGTTAATATTCCATAATAATAATAATAATTATTATTATTATTAGTAGTAGTAGTAGTAGTAGTAGTAGTAGTAGTAATTTTTTACTACTACTAGTAACTTTTTTTGCTTCCTGCTTCTGTAGAGTGTAGACGCTTTTTCCTCTTGCTCCTGCTTCTGCTCTACTTTATGTCACTTTGTTTTTAATTCCGGTTGCTGCAACCTTGGGACTTTAATCCTACTGCTTTTATTATTATCTTATTTTTAGTTACTTATTATTTCTAACAATTTTTAAGAGTACTTTTTTTTTTTTTTTTTTTTTTTACTTTTCCTGGATTTGCTGCCTACTACCAATAGCAAGATGCCTCCCCTGTCCATAAATGACTACCACAAACTTCTGGAGAAGATCACCACACTGGAAATGAAGATTCAACGACTGGAGGTAAATGTGGAAGTGAATGGATTGTGTGGAAATGATACAACTCTTCCAGTGACAAAACCCAGCGGACAAGAAACTGCTAATCTGCAGCTAAATAGCACAGTCATCACTGAGAAGGGACAGGATGACAGCGCACAGAACAACAATAATTTTCCCACTGAGAAAAATCCCTGGAACACTCTTGGTGCTAGACCAAAGCATAAATCACCACAAAAGGAAAAGGGAGGACGGTTAACAGGGAGAGCGAAGCCGGCTGATATCAGCGACGCAACTGGCTGGCCCCCTTTACCGTCCAGACTCAACACAAACACTTCGACCCCCCGGCCCAGCGAGGAGCAGCCATGGCCAGCTATAAAAAGAAAAAGAACCAACAAGACACCTCCTCAACAACCACAAATAAAACTACAGAACAGATTTGCTCCACTACTGCGGGACTGTGGATCTACATCTGACGACTTGGATGACAACACGGTAAGATCAGAGAAAAACTCAAAAAATCAAAGGCGACCAGGAAAGCCAATAACTGGGCCTCAGACTCTGATTGTCGGTGACAGCGCTGTAAGAGATATGAGAGACATGTATACTAAACGCACAAAGGTCTTGTGCTTTGAAAACATTATGATACCAGACATGAAAGACAGAATCATACAAATTATGGACGCACACCCAACTGTGGAAAACCTCATATTGCATGTGGGGTCAAATGATGTCGTGAAACAGCAATCCGAGGTGTTGAAACTGGACTTTACTGAACTGTTGGACATAATCAGCTGTTTGGATGCCCACATATTCATCAGTGGCCCCCTCCCACCAATATGGGGAGTGGAGAGGTTCAGCAGACTGTTCAATCTAAATGCCTGGCTGTCAGCTACGTGTGACAAACACCCAGTCACTTTCATTGACAACTTTAACTATTTTTATGACAGAAGACACTTCTTTAAGGCAAATGGATTGAGTTTGAACAAATCAGGAATGCAGCTGTTCGCCTCAAATTTGTTTTATTTCATAAACAGACAGACTGCTCTCTCGACCAAGGACACCAGACAAGAGAGACTAAAACAACAGATAACACCACAGCCAGCCACCTCCGTCAGAGAAGATCTCCCTTCGTTACATCATCCCGCACCCCGGTCACCCCTGCCCCCAACCTACACCCAGGCCACCCCTCCCCCTCCCCCTCATATCTACAAACGAAGGCCACCAGCAAATATTCAGGTCACACCAAATCCAAATCTACTAGTTCCACCAGAGATAGGGCAATCAGCCCTGAACTCCTTCCTTCTTTTGTCTCCTCAGTCGGACGTTTAACGCATGTACAACCTGGGCTGAAATCACCACTATTTGTGTACCTAGTACAGACCAGGAACCTACACATAGGGGTAAGGTAACTAAACAAAAACCAAAGTCATTTTTAAGACCTGATATTCCTGTTTTGACTAGCATCAGGAAAAACAATGTGCAGCACAAAGAAAGAAATAGGTTAGTGACAAATCTAATCTACATTCCATGTCAGCCACAGTCTACACCACAACCTGGGAAAAATATGGATTTTAGCATGTTAAATTTAGCTCTCTTAAATATTAGATCTTTGATAGGTAAATCCTTCTTAATCAATGATTTTATTGAAAACCATAACCTTGATTTTATGTTTTTAAATGAAACATGGCTGGGACAAGATAATAGTGCAGCAGTTCTTATTGAATCAACCCCCCCTAACTACACTTTCATTAGTGAATCCAGATTACACAAGAAAGGAGGGGGCGTTGCCATTCTACTTAAGGATACCTTCCAAGTTAAGAAGGTAACATATGGACAGTTCGACTCTTTTGAATATGTAGCTCTCCAACTAAAATCTTCCTGTAGATCAACCTTTGCAACTATCTACAGACCTCCGAAATACAATGCAAAGTTTTTTGATGAGTTTGCCAAATGTCTGTCTATGTTATGCATCGACTTTGACTGTATTGTTTTAGCAGGTGATTTTAACATTCATGTTGACAACTGTAATGATGGAAGTGTTAAAGAATTTTTGAATATTCTGGATAATTTTGGGCTTTCTCAGCATGTAAAGGATCCAACACATAACAAAGGGCACATATTAGATCTAATTGTTACCAAAGGTATTAATATTTCTGAGGTAATGGTGACTGATGTGGCTCTGTCTGATCACTATTGTGTCCTCTTTAAAGCAACTGCCCCCACTAATCCTGACAAAAAGGAGAGTGAGATGATCAGAAAACGTTATATTAATGACAACACCTGTACATTATTCACCGAAGCGTTCATACCATCACCACTACTGCCTTCAGCTCCTGTCGATGACCTTGTCAATAGTTTTAGCTCCAAAGTTCAAATGGTCATTGATTCCATCGCCCCAATAAAGACCAAAGTCCTTTCACGAAAACCAAGGCCAACCTGGTTGCGTGCTACTTCAGTGAAGCTAAAAAAAAGGCTGTGCAGACAGGCAGAACGAAAGTGGCGAAAAAACAAACTACAGGTTAACTATGACACCTATAAAGAAAGTCTGCAGATCTATAACCAGGAAGTCAAACATTCAAGGCAGTCCTTTTTCTCTGAGATGATCAACAGACACAGTAATAATGCACGCACATTGTTTTGTGTTGTGGACAGACTAACAAATCCAATAGCTTCAATTCCATCTGACCTGGTGTCCGAAAAGTCATGCAACGACTTTGCTGTTTTCTTTACAGATAAAATATTAAAGATAAGACAGACAGTCTGTAGCTCCAGCTCAGGAAAGATGTTTTTATCATGTGTACCTTCTTGTCATCTAGAACACTTTGTCCTTGTCGATTACACATCACTGATGGAAATTCTGAAACAGTTAAAGTCATCAACCTGCTGCCTTGACCATCTGCCTACCAAATTTTTTAAAAGTGTTTTTAACTGTATAGCTTCAGATATAGTGCAGATAGTAAACAGTTCTCTTCAGTCAGGACAGTTTCCTCAGGCCTTGAAAACTGCAGTAATTAAACCTCTTCTAAAAAAGCCTAATCTGGATGCTTCAGTAATAGGTAACTACAGGCCCATATCAAACACACCATTTTTGGGAAAAATCATTGAAAGAGTTGTTTTTCAGCAAATTCATGCCTTCTTGGTGCAAAACAGTCTTTATAGTGACTTTCAATCTGGATTCCGAGCACACCACAGCACTGAGACTGCACTGATCAAAGTGTTAAATGACATTCATCTGAATAATGATTCATCCAGAACGTCTGTCCTAGTACTATTGGACCTCAGTGCTGCATTTGATACAGTTGACCACGACATACTGCTTGACAGACTGGAAAAGTGGGTGGGGCTTACGGGCACTGTGTTAAACTGGTTCAAATCTTATTTACAAGATAGGAACTACTTCGTTTCAGTTGGCAATCATAGGTCAGTGAGTACAAAGATGTTGTGTGGGGTTCCCCAAGGGTCAATTTTGGGACCGCTTCTGTTCAACATCTATATGCTGCCCCTGGCTCAGATCATAGAGCATTTCAACATTTCTTACCACACATACGCAGATGACACACAACTTTATATTTCTGTGTCATCACTCGATTACAGTCCTTTACTGACACTGAGTAAATGCATTCATCAAATCACTGAGTGGATGTGCCAGAACTTCCTCCAGCTTAATGCGGACAAAACAGAAGTGATTGTTTTTGGCCCCAAAAAAGAAAGGTCAAAGGTCAGTGCACACCTTGAGTCCATGTCACTAAACCCCACAAACCAAGCCAGAAATCTGGGTGTAATTATTGACTCTGACCTGAAACTTAACAAACATTTAAAAGCCATTACCAAATCTGCCTATTACCATCTAAAGAACATTGCTAAAATCAAGGGTCTTCTGTCCAAACCAGACACAGAAAAACTCATTCATTCATTCATTTTCAGTAAATTAGATTATTGCAATGGTGTCTTCACTGGTCTAAACAAAAAATCAATCAGGCAGCTACAGCTGATCCAAAACGCTGCTGCCAGAGTCCTGACCAGTACCAGGAAACTGGACCACATCACACCCGTCCTCAAATCCTTACATTGGCTTCCTGTGGGTCAAAGGATAGAATTCAAAATCTTACTCCTGGTCTATAAAGCTCTAAATGGCCTTGGACCCAAATACATCCTAGACCTACTGGTTCCTTATGAAGCATCCAGAGCCCTGAGGTCATCGGGAACAGGTTTACTGTGTGTTCCAAAGATAAGGACGAAACAAAGTGAGGCATCATTCAGTTACTCTGCTCCTCACCTGTGGAACAAACTACCTGGATACCTGAGGTCTGCTCAAACTGTCAGTTCATTTAAATCAGGCCTGAAAACATTATTGTTCACTGGAGCTTTTACTTAGATTATTATTTGCTTTAAAATGTTTTTATGTCTTGATTTTAATTGTCTTTTAATGCATCTTTATCATTTTAATTTTCTTCTGTTTCTGTTTTTGTGTAAAGCACCTTGAGTTGTCCTGTACATGAAATGTGCTATACAAATAAATTTGCCTTGCCTTGCCTTGCCTAGTAGTAGTAGTAGTATTGTTATTAATAGGCTAGTAGTAGCAGTAGTAGTAGTAGTAGTAGTAGTAGTATTGTTGTATTTTGCTTTTTAGAGCTTGTTCAATCATCCACGCTCCGTATACAAACCAAAATGCAAGTATTGTATTTTTTTATTGTATTGTATTGTACTTTATTTTATTTCAGTTAGCAAAATGAGTTCTAAAAAATGTACTTTCCCTGTACATTTCCCACTATTATTTTGCTTGCTGCCTATCCCTTCTTCCGCTTGTTCTGCGGGTTCCGTGTGTGTAACTTGACGCACATCTCCGTCTTCACAGCAGGTTTTCTGCCTGCGTTGCGCGCGACCGCTCTACCGAGGACGAGCAGTCTTTTTATGCTTTTCAATGAAAAACTTGTGTGACTGGTGGGTAAGAGTGTTATAGCCCAACGCCTGCAACATGGGCCAAAAATAAGCGCATTTACACACACAATTGTAACAACAGACGGGTAATTATGCAGAAAAAATGCCAGTCAAGTCCATTTCGCCACAGTGGTACTACCATTACAACAACTATGGCGAATTAAAGATAAAAAAGAGAGTGGGAATAATCATTTATTTATGTGATGAATCTGCTAATTTCCACAAGGTTGAACTAAATTCATAATTTTACATTAGCTGGTAATTGCAAATGCATATTTCTATCCTAAAAATGCATGTCCTGCATTACCAATGCAAATGCAAACTAATAACTGTTTTTGCAGGTTTGAAACATACTATCTTTAAACCCATTCTGCAAAATGAAAATTGCATTATCAGAGACAGAAGGTATCCACATTTGCAGAGTCAGACCTTCTCTTCTGCACTCCATTTGTCATCATTAAAACCAGTGAAGCCTGCACACTCTACACAGTCCACTGAGGTTTACTTTGCAGCACACACACACACACACACACACACACACCAGTGTCTGCATGCGACAGGCCGTCACAGCCAGTCCATGTAAGGAGAGATCACCCAGCGTTCCTATGGAAACAAGTAAACTGTGCACAGGGAAGTGGACACATAGAAAAGTGTTGGGCATACGGACACAAAAGCCCTCTGGAGAATGCACAGACTGAGGAAAAGTCTGTTGAGAAGAGGTGGATTTATTTCTTTTCTGCCACAGGAGGAGAACTGATGGTGAGTTAAATACCAGAGGAGTGTGCTGTACAACTTCTGAGAACTCCTGCCTCACACAAAACGTTCAGCTGTGGTATAAGCATGAGCCAGGTTGGATTGATGCCATTGAAAGACTTTGGATTTTTTTTTTCTGTAACTCAATAAATTTTTATAAGATGCATGAGTTAAAAACGAACAATGTTTCTTTGTGAAAAACATAAGAAGTTATTTGACAAGTTGCCAGAACTGTCACCTGAAACCATAAGACTAAAGTAATATCCCTATAAAGAGAGATGAAAGCAAATGGTTTACATGACTTTAACATTTTAGAGCTATTCTAAGCTTTTAAGCACTCAGGCTTACTCTGATGATGAAAAACTTAAAAAAAAAAAAATGCTGCTCAGATTCTTACAAATGGAACGAAACAGCATTAAATGTTCAACACTGTTTCTTCCAGTGATCGGCAGTGGAACAGAAAAATGCCACATCCACCAAAATTGACTGCAAGCTGTGCCAAGATGCAGACCAAACGAAGTGCATGGACACCCCTGAACCACCCACTGTCCAACACCAAGGTCAGAACAAGTCATTTCTCCTGGAATGGAATTAACCAGCCAGGATTTAGGCATTTTGGATTTTGAAAAAACACAGAATCAAGTCTATTCAGATACAGATTTGCTCTCATGCTGTCAGTGTCATTAATGTAAAATCTTTGCAAAACAAGTATTTCAGAGAATGCCTAATCTCCCCTCTATTTTGTGCCAATCTCAAGTTTCTATGACAACCCGTTCTTAAATTAGAGCCAATAATGTGATTTTGACCTTTCTGCTAAATGCGACCTTGACCTTTGACCTTTTGCAATATTGATAATTTCATTATATGTATATAGGCATCAGTGAGTGTAATATTATGATAATATATCCAGTATTAATTAAGTTATAGTGTGAGTACCGTGACCCAATAAAACACATCATCTACACATTAACTCAATTTTAAAGGCTTTATATTTTGATACTTTTGAAACTTTCCAGATTTTCCCTGATTAAATAAGTATTATTTCATCCATAGAAAAAAAAAATTACTTTTTAATTCATTACAATTGAGAAGTTATATATTTTTTTACTTTTACTTCAGTAAAGGAGTTGAATATTGTTTCATACCAGTACCTTCTAATTAAGTACAGAATGGAAGTACTTTGACCACCTCTGTTGTTTTGTGTAATGAATCTGCAGTCAAAAAATAAAACCCATGTGTATAATCTGCAGTGAACTGAGCTCAGCGTACCTTTGGGAGATAGTGACATGTGCAGGTGTTGTGGTGAAATCTACATTATATAAAGAATTCACCTTAACAACCCAAACTAACACTTAAGTGTAGTATGTTACTGTTGCTCAACTTCAAATCAGTGAAAACCTGTTTGTCTGCTTCAAAGTCTAAGAAACAGTGACTTGTTACAGCAGTTGCAACTCATTATTGCACTAAGGAACTGGCAAAGTGTGTATGTGTGTGTTCCTATATGAGGGGCTGTATAGACCAAAATTATCAGCTACTCTCATTTCACGTTATAACTTAAGCAATACTGGATATATTTTCATAATATTACACGCACTGACGCCTATATACATATAATGAAATTATCAATATTGCAAAAGGTCAAAGGTCAAGCTTTCATTTAGCAGAAAGGTCAAAATCACATTATTGCCTCTAATTCAATAACAGGTTGTCATAGAAACTTGTGATTGGCACAAAATAGGGGCAAGATTAGGCATTCTCTGAATACTTGTATTTCCTTTACATTCACTACATGTTAGGCATTCTGTGGACAGCAAAGTAAGAATTTATTCGTATGGGGATATCTGCTTCCATACTGTGGACATGACAATAAACACTTTGAATCTTGAATCTTTGAGATCGGACCCTATACAGGGCCTGATTTGGCCACCGAGCCACATGTTTGACACCTCTGGTTTAGTTTTTCATTTCTGTTTTGGTTCTTACTCAGGTGTTTGATGAGAGACGGAACCTTCTAGCAAAATGGGTTAGTAAAAATAGCACAACAGCAGATATTCATTCTTTTATGTCTGATTAAATACATCTGTTTTTAAGGTACACTGTGTACTCTGTAGTCTCCTTATTTAACATCAGCTCATACCAGACTGTACAGGATAATAAATGTTCTAGTGTTCTTTGATGTCAGTTTGCCAGGTGGTCTGACAGCCAGAGAAAAGCTGTGCTGCAGGACTTCGTACTGGCTTGTTCAGTGGATCAGCTGTGTTTTCTGAGCATCAGTGTGAGTAGACGGCTCCCCCTACAGGCTGCAGACTTTACCTGCCTGCTGCCCCGGACCCTCAGCCTCTACCTCTTTTCTTTCCTGGACCCCAGGAGCCTCAGCCGCTGTGCACAGGTAACCACGGTAACCACATTACACAAGAGGTATGTGGTATGTCTAATGTCCAGATAGAGGTTCTTAAACCACATCCCCTGGTCCCTGTCATTCTGTTATCAACCCAAAATGTAGATAACTACACCTTTAATCATTTGATGCATGAATTATGTAGACAACATTCATTATTATTATTTTCAATAAAGCTGTGAAAGTCTTGTCCCTATACGAGGACGCAGGGTCTGAGGAGGTTAATCTTTCCTCAGTGATTTGTCAAGGTTTACTATTACATTATACTCTGAATTTTGCAAAAAAAATTTTGTGAACATCAGGTATTTTTCTATAAGATTTATAAAAAGAATTGTCAACATGTAAATAAGCTAATTAAAAAAACATGTACATTCAAAAGTTATTGTATTAATGCACTGGAAACTGAAGCAGTTCAGGAAAATATATCGTTAATTGTAAGAACAAGTATTAACAACCACTGTCATTTGTCCAACTACATTTTTTTTTAGCAGTGAATCAATAATTCAGCAGATACTGGTATTTCTACTTTCATTACAGAGCCTCTGAGCATCCAAATAGGGCACATATGATGCAGCTGGAAAGCAGAGGGACTGTATTTGACCTGAATTATTTGCATATATTAATAGAATGAGTGGTTTATAAAAGATCAGTAGATGCTTTTGATGGCTGGTGCCTGTTTAAATCTTTAAGGGTTAAAATGCTGTGATCATATCTGATCAAAGTCATTTTTTAGTCATCAAAGCAAAACTTTAACATGAAATATTAGTGAAGAATTAATTCTAGCAACTAGGAATGTGTGGTATGCAAGGTATCATATCTTATGAGGTATTTTTTGCTCATGGTAGAGATTTTTGCCATAGTGTTCTACCATCCGTCCTATAGATGGTAGTAATGCAATGTTTCGAACGTCCGCTGGCTACCTCTAAGAAGCAGTTAGCACCACAGTCTTCCTAGATGCTATGTTAGCAGAAGCGTTTAGTTTAAATAAGCTACAAATATAAAATATATAGTTTATGTAGTGTGCTATCAGTTATAATGGTATGTGGTGCCAACATATTTCGATTCAGGACTCTACAATTTAATTTACATGGTGTCTGAAAAGCTAGCTAACAAGCTAACAGCCAAAGCCATGACAGCCATAAAGATTATGATAACAACAAAACAATTGTGCTAAACGTTAACACTGCCTTACATTTAACACACTGCACCAGCCTTAATAACTGTATGTTACTATATCCATTTGAGTTACTATTAGCCATGGTATCTGGCTGGTGTTATCAACTAAAATGACTGTTCAGACTTACAATAAATTTCATTAGTGATTTTGCTAAAGTTAGCATGCTAAGCGCTGCTACCATCGAGATGTGTTGTGCTATGAATATAAAGAAAGACTGCACTTGGAGCTATATGACTACTATATATATATATATATATATATATATATATATATATATATATATATATATATATATATATATATATATATATATATATATATATATATATATATATATATATATATATATATATATATATATATATATATATATTTATTTGGTTATGTTTTTGCCGGCGTTTGTCTGTCTGTGTTCAAGACCAAAACTTATGGACGGATTTTGATGAAATTTTCAGGATATGTTGGAGATGTGAACAGGAAGGACTGATTTTATTTTGGGGGTTATTGGGGTGGGGGTGGGGGGTCTACCTTGACGGAGGTCTGCGCTTTCAGAGTGCTTTTCTAGTTTATTTAATGATACCTTGTTTGGCACATTTTAACTTGGGTGATTTTATGTATGTCATCCATCCATCCATCCATCCATCCATCCATCCATCCATCCATCCATCCATCCATCCATCCATCCATCCATCCATCCATCCATCCATCCATCCATCCACCCACCCACCCATCCATCCATCCATCCATCCATCCATCCATCCATCCATCCATCCATCCATCCATCCATCCATCCATCCATCCATCCATCCATCCATCCATCCATCCATCCATCCATCCACCCATCCATACCACTGTGAAAAAATCCAGTTTTAAATTGACAGGGTAAATATAATAAAGAATGCAGATAAAGCCAAGTGAGGGACCTGTTTCTATCATTTTAATCTTGTCCTATACCATCCTGTGATTCAGAAATGTTGGGTGTAGTTTTATTGAACCTTTGTCCTGTGTGATTAGGTGAGTTGGCACTGGAAGAGCATAGTGGAGCTGGACCAGCTGTGGATGCCCAAGTGTTTGAGGCATGGCTGGATTATCCACTTCTCACCCACACCGTTAGAACAGGGCGTCTGGAAGAGACATTACATCCACACTGTGGAGGAACTGAGACACAGTCCACCACAGGTCAGAGGATCAGGCTCACATCTACCTCAGTATGGACAGCACTTACACATTCTGATTAATGACTGATTATTTCAAGTCTATGAAAACTGAAAGAAGTAGACAACAGGTAAAAACACAAAAATAACATAAGAAATGTAAACCGTAAAATGTGTGTGTGTATAATGCATTTTTGTCCTTTGGAGGAGACAAGCAATTATTCATTTATTTGGCTTTTGTTTAAAATTAATTATGGACAATTTCATCATGTTATGTCCTGAATGTTTTCCTACTGAAACATCCACTTTATATCTAGACAGTATGTGCAGAAGGAGCATGTGGGTTTGGTGAAGGGAACAATACTGGACAGTTTAAGAGTGATTCTTTATGCAATATATTACAAATACATGGGGTCTCCAATTGATTGTGCATAACTATGTAACTATAAGTAGAAGTACAAACTACTTCTGAATCCATTCTGTTTGTCACAATGCTTAGTATAAATGTATTTATCTGCTTGCATTCAGTAAGTATAACATATCACAATATAAAATTATATTACGACATTTGTCATTATTTTTTGTATCCCAGACCCCTGTTAGAAAAGAAACACCTGAATTCAACAGGTTCTTTGTGTCTGTCTGAGGCTAACGGTATACAGATTAAGTATATATTATACAGGTGAATATCAGAGGTGGTAAAAGTACTCACATTCTGTACTTATGTAGAAGTATATAAAGTATATATTTCTGTTCCATTTCTAGATGGCTTCATTTCAGCAGCAGTGTGTGATTCCAGATGTAAGCAGACTCAGCAGCAGACATGACGCTCAATCAGAACAGACCTGCCTCCTCAGTCAGGAGTGTTGTATGTCCACCTGCAGCACAAGCAGACGACTAAAGATGGAGAAGCAGTCCACTGCAACGCCGCCATGGAGGGATTCAGACAGATGTCCTAAAGATACGCTGCGTTTCAACTATCTGGACAACCTGGACCCCATCGAACAAGCCCTGACAGCGTAAGAACATATTCCTACATACAGTTAAGGGTATTTATCAGGTATCGTCAAAGCAATTTTACAAATATTACAATTATATCAGACTAAGAAAAACTTCTGATTAACAAGTGGTGCCTAGCATAACTAACCCCGCCCACATGAACACGTCTCTTATCTGTTATCATTAAGAAAACACATTTTTGGTGACTGTGACCTTTGACCTACATTCACCAAAATTTAATAGGATCTATTCTGGCAAGACTGAATGAGGGTAGGGGCACATTCAAACAAGTTGGCTCCCACTTCCTACAGTTTATTACCTCTGCTAAGGAGGTATTACATTTGAGTCAGTTTGTCTGTCTGTCTGTCTGTCTATCAGCAGGATTATGCAAAAAGTTCTGGATGGATTTTGATTAAACTTTCAGGAATGATAGATAAAGGGTCAAAGAAGAACCCATTAGATTTTGAGCAATGAAGGTCAAAGGTCAAGGTCACACTAAAGGTCAAAAGCTAAAACACATAAGTGGTCATATCTCAGGATTCAGAAAAGATAGAAACCCCCGTTTTTTTTTTCCCTCATTCACATCATCTCACCCATCAGACATCAGATGGGTCAACGCCTGTGGCTCCATCACGTCACGTGTGAATGAAAAATCAAGCCTTGGTGGAGGTCTGCTGTCTCTGAATGCCTTGTTTGTTCTCAAATGACAAGCGCCCCGTTGAGCTGTATTTTGTAATAACAGTGCATTTTGTAATAAATGTCCAAAAAGTAATACGTTTTTCATTTCATTTTGTAATAAACTGCCCTAACGCATTTTGTAGTCAATTTCAACACGCCCCATAATAAAAGTATTATCATGCAGAAATCCCACTTGAATTTTTTTTCTCCTGAATAATATTTTTTTTATTTTATGTTATTATTACTATTATTGTTAGTTGCTGATTTTTATTTGTGAGGTGGTCCAGAATAGATCCCATGACATTTTGGTGGATGTAGGTGAAAGGTCAAGGTCACCAAATGATAAGAGGGCAAATCAGGTAAAATGTGTGTAAGGGGGGCGGGGTTCATTGCGGGGCACCACTTGCTTTTATTTTCTCTTGTGTTCTTTATGTATATTGTAATTGTTTGCTTCCTGGAATTGTTATTTCAATGCTGTTTGTCGATCGACATCTCGTATCACTCCATATTTGAAATAAAAAAAAAATAAAGAAATGTCTGACAGTTGTGCGGATTTGATGAACCTTGCATCCTGTCCTTCCACCTGCTGACCCACACAACTGTTTATCTGCAGGAAAAGCAGAAGCAGAGGTAGCACCTGTCACAGCTCCACGCCAAAACCAGACGAAGGAGGAAAGAAAACGCTGTCTGACAACCATTACAAACTACGCAAGGCAAAATCTCTGGTAAACTGTGAAGCATTCGTCATTTGTGCCATAACCCCACTGTGACTGTGACCTCCTTGTTGGAATCAAAGGGAGGCGATAAATGCCGAGCGTCCTCTGGGGACCACGCATCCAGCCAACATCATGCATTATGGAGCAGCGTTTACACACACAGCCATGTTAATAATGAGCGGTTCAGAGTAAGAGCTGATACAGGGTAATGATAGTATGATGATGAGGAGGGGGAGGAGGGAGAGGAGGGAGAGGAGGGGGAGAAGGGGGAGAAGAGGGTCAAACAGAGGACACAGCATCATTTAATATTCTGCAGGAGCTCAGTGCTGTGTTTAATTCCACTCTCAAACCAAAAAGGGAGTTATATTGAAATACATTATTAACAGTTAATATATTATTCCCACTGATTTATGAAATTTTGGCACAAATATGCCCCACTAAAAAACTGCAAATTCTGTAGGAAAAAAACAGTTAAATATGATCAGCTCAGGGTTATCAAAAGGTCAAACAAAAGTGGAACTTTCTTTGGCAAGTAATTTTTTTCAGATGAAATAAAAAATTTTTTTTGCCATAAATAATTAATATTTGCCTATTACACTCAAGCATTTGCAGACACAGATTAATAGTCTGTCTTTTTCCATTTCTTTACAAATTTCATTTCAAATTTCTACCGGTAGGTTAGACATCACAAAAATCCGAAAAATAAAAACAAAAAAAAGACAAGAATGTTGTGCCATGATTGTTAACATTCTAATAACTCACACAAATGTAATAACCTGCAAACAGAATAAAAAATTAGCAGTTTTTAATATAATAATCCTGTAAATGGAATAACTTTCCCACAAATGGAATAACCCACAAACATAATACTCCTTAATACCTCTTACTCCACCCCCCTTTGGGGTGTGTTTAAGTCTGTTTGTTTGTTGATCTGTTTGTTTGTTTGTTTGTTTGTAAGCAGCTTTATGCAAAAACTACTGAACCAATTTCCCTGAAATGTTCAGGAAATGCACGAGGTGGTCCAGAATAGATCCCATTAAATTTTGGTGAATGTAGGTCAAAGGTCAAGGTCACAGTCACCAAAAATGTGTTTTCACAATGATAAGAGATAGGGAAAATCAGGTCAAATGTGTGTAAGGGGGCGGGGTTTGTTGTGCCCGGTTTCACACTGAATGTCAAGCAGCTTGGGTTCTGTTCCTCACTCGTCTTCCTCCAAACCCTTGGACCTTGGTTCCCCAATGAAAGGCACTTTAATGGGAAAAGAGGATTGGACCACTACGAGCCAACAGTCCAGTCTTTCTTCTCCCAGATGCGTCTGAATGTGTTGGTTTTTGAAGCTGTGACTCCTGCCTCATTCCATTCTTTCTGGACATCTGCCAGATTGTTGAATCTTCTCTCTTTAGTCGCTTTCCCACAGAGTAGTTGGAAGAACATGGGAGGGGTTAATGTGATGCTAACGTCCACCACAGTGATGTATTCTTTAAGCACTAAACTCAACAATCACACAAGGAAGCAGAAGACAGTGCTACTATAAACTAGAATAGAGAATGAAGAGGACACAGCGTTTATGTTCTGTATCGCAGGAATGTTAATTGTGTGTTAATTTCTATGATCGATACTAACAGTTGTGATAGTAGTGTATCCACCGTTAGTACTTGTATTTGTAGTAGCAGTATTAACAGTTATGGACATTTGTTCTGACTATTGGTAGTTGTACTAGTTCGTTCTCATTTTTAGCAGTTATGGATCCATTTGTCTTTTAATTTATTGCTTTTAATTTAGTTTTCACTTCTCTTTCAGATGTTCCTCAGCTCCAACTGCAGACCTCACCATCCATCACCTTCTCCTCATCATCATCACCACCATCATCATCATCATCATGACTATCATCACCTCGATCATCCGCAGAATCCACCACTTGTTGCACACAGTTCTGTTAATAATGCCCCTCAGGAAGAGCACTCTGCCCAGACCCTTCTGAGGCTGGCCCAGTGGAATGCTGGGATCCGTCCAGGGCCGGTGAAGACCCCGGTGCCCAGACTGAGTGTAGAGGCTCTCAAGGCATCCCAGCGCTCACACAGGAGCCTTCCTAGTAAGTATTCACAGCAGCCCAGCACACTCCTCTGGGCTGAATATGATGTAACCACACAGCAAGAAACACATTAATGGCTCAAAGTGACTGAATCTGCAGGAAATTTGCAAACTCTGACCTTATTAGAAGTGTTTTGTGTCTTTTAATTCAGGCGCCATCAGAGTGAAGTTTTGATTTTGTACTTTCTGGAGGATTTTATGCGAGTCTGCTTTTGACTTTTGGAACTAAACAGGCCTGTTTTTCTGATTTAGGTCTATGTTAGTTTCATAGGATGTCACATTAAAAATATATGATTTCACAAAAATTATGTATTGCTGTAGATTAAACATACAAAACAAAAAAATAAAATAAAAAAATGTTTAGTTAAAACAAGGTCAACCTTAAAAATTTACAGCCCTGGATACAATTAAGAGACCACTGCAATTTCCTCTAAATTCATGTCTGCATGCATGAATAATGTGACATCCTTAATAATAATGCATTAATTCTGTAACATGTTGATTTGACATCCTTAGTAAAAAATATCATTTCAACTTTATGGACAAGGGTGTATATTGGAAATATTCAACCTATAAAATTAGATGTTAAACTTTTCACAGTGAAATCTTTGGAGAGTGAGCCGCCTCTTCATTGAATGCATCGTATTGCTAAGGTTTTGCTCATTTCTGTAGCATCAAAATACCAAAAACGGCCACAACTGATAAAAGTACGAACACAGATGGGACAGAATGTTGACCAGTCATTAAAGAAACTCATAATTTCATGCAAAAAAATGAATAAATAAATTCTACATTTACTTCATTCACTTAAAAACTGTTCCAGGTGCACCACTGTTTGAGATTTAACCTTGGACTGGAAATGAAGAGCACTCAACAGCACCCCCTGCGGGAAACAGTCTGAACTGCAGGACCATGATTCAATAGATGAGAATGAGAACTGGACTTCCTATCAACCATCGCCAGTAAAAAACAATGAATGTTTTAAGATATTACACTTTTTATTTAAGGTTTATATTTTGTATTGCTGTTAACACTTCTCTGAAAATGGACACATAAAAACTTCTGTTAATAAAACATACAGTAAGTGCTGATGTTGAGTATATCTTTATTAATTTCACCCGACATTGGTTGTGTGAGTTTATTGTAATCACCTTGTGTGTGTGTGTGTGTCTGCACACAGATATATCATACTAAAACTCAATAAATACTTGATATATCACCATTAAGTTACATGGGCATATACATACAGCTAATGTGCATCAGATGCAATGATCCATTTTAGTAAAGGTCAAAATTTGATTATTGGTTATAACTCAAGAACAGAGGGTCACAGAACTTTCAGATTGGTACCAAGTGATGCGTAATGAAGATTTCAAAAATTCTCAGAATTGGTGTTATCACCTACAACCAATAGGTTTTGAGACCTCTGGAGGTCAAAAGTGGAAACGTGGCAAAATTAACTTGTGTAACACTGTGTGTGCCAAGCATAGGCGTATCACGCTATAACTTAATCAATACTCGATATATTATCATAATATTATTACACACACAGATGCATATATACATATAATGGAATTATCAATATTGCAAAAGGTCAAAGGTCAAGGCCGGGTTTAGCAGAAAGGTCAAAATCACATTATTGGCTCTAATTCAAAAACGGGTTGTCATAAAAACTTGAGATTAGCACAAAATAGGTGCGAGATTCTCTGAATACTTTTTCCAAAGCTGCATCATAAAAAACAAAACCATCTCATACCAGTTCTGAATAAGAAATGACCACCTTTATTATCCAATCCACACATCCCATTCAGTTTGCAGTACAAAGCCAAGACCATTATAATAGAACCAGTGAGTCAGGGCTCCAAAGATAAAACACCTGTCAGTTTTAGACACAAAAAGCAGATTTTTATATCAGTATTTCAAAACATGATGAATTTAAAAAAACAGTAGCATATGCCAGGCAAAGATAGGTATGTACATGGATCATGATAGAATCTGTGGTTTTATTTTGAAAACCACTTCAGTCTCAATTCTCAGTGTTTGTATATATATATATATATATATATATATATATATATATATATATACATACACAAACACACACATACACACTTTAAGTCTCAGACTGCAGTATTCAGTTGCTGCAAATAAAACATCAAAATATGGCTCACATATATTATATACTGCAAATATATATTACAAAACAAAAGACCAAATATTAGATCTAATTATAAACAGCATCAGTCAGTCAGTCCATAACTAACTGATTGTTAATATGAACGCACTTCAACAGGCAGGAGTCTGGATGCGTATATGAATATTACAGCTAGTGGAGAAAAATGAATGAGTGTAAATTGTCTTAACAGGTAATATATTTGAGTTTATGTAAAATGATGTTTTACAAGCTAAAGCACAGATAGAAGTAAATTTAGTAAAGTTGATGCTCATGATCGTGGAGGGACGTCTGCTCTGATTGGTTGTTATTGGCAAAACTACCCAGGAATTTTTTCTAAATTGTGAAAACTTGCTGCTTTTCCTTTCACTTTTTTCTGTCAAGTTGGATAAAGCATCTATATAACCTCAAAACCATGGGTGACAGGGCCGCCTTTGAGGCTGCTGTTGCTGGTACAGCGTCCCTCTGACTGATCTATGCTAGCGCCAACCATTTAGAAATGTGGACCTACTTAGTTATTATGAGACAAATGAAATACAAATATTTCATTCACTTTGGATTTTTCTGCTCATTCTTTAACCACTGACCTTTGGAAATGCAATAATTGACATCCACATACATTATCACAGTCACATGACATGATTGTCTGAACCTTTGGGAATTTTTAACGAGTTTGAAGATGGTACAAGTAGAAAATGAATGTTTACGCACACTATATGTCACCATGTTAACTGTAAATCTCTGGTATGTGACAACTATTACATATGCTAGAAATCAAAGGCAAATTGCCTCAATATTTTACCAGCTCACTTTAAGTACAGTTTAAACCAGGGGTGTCAAAAGGCATTTCGGTTCGGGGCCACATTAAGCCAAATTTGATCTGCAGAGGGCCGGACCAGTGAAATAATAACTGTGAAAAAAAAGTATGATTATTATTATGACAATGTTTACATCTACAACGTTTCCTTAAAAATCTTAATAACATGGACGACTTGAAATGTCTTGAGAAAATCAAGTGCAATTTTAACAATATTTTGCCTCAATTCTAACCGACATTACAATTACAAATACATAAAACAGTAAACAGTAAATAAAATTACACTTACGTCTCCTCTAAGACATTTCAGGTTGTTCATATTTGTTCAGGTTATTCAAATTTTTTGTAAAAAGATAGTTTGTCAATATCAAGATTTTCATGTAATTTTCCCGTTTTACAATAAAACAAAGATAAAATCTACGGTTTTCATTATTTATAGGTAATTATGATCATATTTTACTGGTCTGACCCAATTGAGATCTAATTATTCTCTATGTGGAACTTGAACTAATAGGATTTTTTCCACTGATATCTTCATTGTTATTCATCCACCGGCCCAAATTGGACCCATTGGCGGGCCACATTTGGCCCCCGGGCCTTATGTTTGACACCTGTGTTTTACACTGTTATGAAACTTATGACATGTAGAAAAGTGATTTGATTTTCGTTGCTTTAGAACAAAGACTTTTAAACGGGATGGAGAGAAAAATAAAAAGTACTAATCTTTGGGATCATTTAAAACATGTCTTATCTTTTTAAGAAACAGATGTCCTTTATTCAGAATTCAACTTTTTTTTTTTTTTTTTTTCTCTTTTCTTCAAAGAACATTTGAGTACAAAAGCCACACAGATTAAGAGAAAAGTCATTTAAAATTTAAAACATGGCAAATGACACACAACCATCATTCAGAGCACTGCGAAATTATTCAATAAACACGTGGAAGGTAGATTCACACACTGCGTTCGATTCATCATCACCTCTTCATTTAAGCACACTTTGACACACTGGCTGTGCAAAGTTCAGTTTTATGTTCACAGTTGATTTATTTCAACAGGTGCACCAGGATGGAGCTTGAACACAAAAATAAAAAAAAGAAACTTAACAAGTAGACCCTCAAATACGGGACGCGACATACCACACTATTCAATCCCTTATCATTTTATGCTTTCGATATATTCTATCCTACAAAGCAAACAGGCAGTAACTGCGTTTGTTGGCGAAAATGAGTTATTGCGTTTTTTGCAACATTTAAATCATTCTTTGTCATGTAATAAAATATCTCGCCTCAAATGTCTGTAGTCTTGATGAAAATTGGTGGGTGTTTGTACAGTAACTGCAAAAAGTACTAGTAAAACAAAACAAAAAGACAGTCAAGACCATTGCTGTGTTCTTACCAATGTCCATTTAGGACCCTACCCCAATAGTTTACAGTCAATCACTAAATTAGACTGAAAGAGATTATGTAATTACTGTACTTTCCACACAATAAGGCGTACTGTCAGTGAATGGTTTTTATGAAGGTTTATATATATAAAAGGTATATATATATATATAAAAAAGGTCAAAATCATGAGATAAAAAGTCAAAATAATCATGAGATAAAAAGTCAAAATTGTGAGATAAAATGTCACAATTATGTGATTAAAAAGTCAAAATTATGAGACAAAAAGGCAAAATTATGAAATAAAAAGGCAAAATTGTGAGATAAAGTCTAAATTCCCAGTCACTAATCACAACCAGAATTAATCCATACATAAGGCGCACTGTAGTTTTTGCAGAACAAGGTAATATGCAGTAACAATAACTGCCTCATGTCCAATAATCTACCTACAACTACTGGGGCTGAACAACAAGAGAACTTTAAGGAAATTTTTCTCATTTTAGTGTCTGTGCAGTTACTGCCTTTTTACTTTGTAGAACAGAATAGCCCTTCACTACATTATAAATGTCCATCTTAACTTTTTTCTTTATACTGATCTTGAAATGTGTCACAAATCTGAGAAAAACTACACTCCATCTTAGATAAAAGAATGATAGGATTAAATGGCCAAAGGACCTTTTGCTCTTCATCTGAGTGGATTATTTCCATGTGCTCCTTGTGAAGCTCTGTGATATAAGGCTGACTGGTATCCATCATTTGTGCTTTGACAGCTGTTATCAGTAGAGGCAAGTCATGTGATATGCTCTTTTTTTTTCCTTTTTCTTTTTTGCAAAGTAGAAGGTAGACCTTATGCAGGGGTTCAATAACTTGGAGGGAATGACTATGCAAATACACACAAGTATTAACATCGAGTCTTTAAATAATGTAAACATATACATCTTATTTGAGGTCACAACACTGATCCTCTTCATATTGATTTATATATATATAAAAAAAACAAAAGAAAAACAACAACAACAACAAAAAAAGAACAAACATTACTGGAGCATCGTCCGGATGTTTTTGGGAGTGGACTCATCATTCAGGTGTTTTGTGGTGAATCTGAGGAGAAGCAGAGAAGGTTTTATTAGGAACAATGGACACTAATTTAGGCTATGTCCTGAGGGTTTAGTTTTGAAACTGTGTCAAAAACATGCTACGTAAAAATGGAAATGTTTCAGTAAAAAAATCTGTGTCAGCATGGGGGTGAAACGCTTGCTGAAAATGATGCAATTCACATGCCACGCCACAGTCTCAAAAGACACAAGAGAACAATAGAAGAAGTAAGTGTGATACCCCTCCTCTCATGAATATCTACTGGGGGAGGGACTGACTAACCCCAGATAGCATCTGCACTTATTCTTCTGTATATTTCCTGTCGACCTTGTAAGTGCTACACTTATTATGTCCTGTACTTTAAGTCGCTTTGGATAAAAGCATCTGCCAAATGCAATATAAAAAGTAGTGCACATGCGCCCACATCCTTTTTCTACCGGCGCAACACACACACACATACACGCTGGACATAAAAAAACAACAACAACACTACAATGCATTAACCACTGCTACTGTGTTGTTCACCGTTGTTACTGTCTTGTTGTTACAAGAATGAATGCTCTGGGGACAAAGCTGCTGTTTTTTTCCAGTCATGTGGTCATGACGTGGGTGTGAACGTACACATTTTACTTGTCGAGATGGGTGTGGAAACGGCACTGTCTCCAGATTTTCCCACTCTGGGACCTGTTTTCCAAAGATATGGTTTTGGGGTTTCCATGACACCTGTCCAATTTTGACAAAAGGCCAATCCATTAAGAAAGTACGTCGGTTTCATGCTAATTTGTTTTGGATTGGGCCTTAGTCAGCACCATAAGTGTGGGGTGAAATTGGGGCTGACAAAACCTCACAAACACAAGAAATGTGTTTTATTCACAGCCAATGATTCACGAACAAGCTCATTGCGTTTTGAAAAAGCAAAATGCCATTCACAACAAATGCACTTAAGTTTGTACACAAACAAAAAATGCTCCACAATTTAAGAAAATATATTAAAATATCCTTCAAGTACCAAACAAAATCTTTCAAGTTTACCCCCACCCTGAGTACAACAAACAATTCTGCAAGTTTTTTTGGTGTACAAACTTAAACTATTCCTGTTCTGGACAAAGAGCTACTCCTGCATCTTCCTGTGAACTAAACAGACGAACAACCTAGTGTTCATACGCACTTGAGGGCATTCAGGAGGCCTTCTACGTTGTCTGCTGGCTGGTCCTTCAGGACTTTTATGCAGCCTTTCATCTGAAAAAGAAAAGTCAGAGTAAGAGATAACACTAACACCAGTGCTGCTGCTGTTGTTTCTCCCCCTGAAGTTCTTATGGATTCTACTTGTGTGTGTCTTACGTCTATCTTGGATGATTTATTGAAGGCGCCGTTGGGGTGGACGTGGTCATACAGGATAATGACACCAACCATGACCCTCATACAAAACAAGAGTGTGTCCTCGCTGCTAAAACGGCTTGAATATTCCCTATAGAGAGAAACAAAAGGAATGAAAAAAATGGATTATTCTAGCTTATTGGTACTGATCTCTTCAAGGTCTAATATCAGAGGAATAAAAAGTTTTAAGTCCGTATCAACATAAATATCCGCCATAATATGAAGCTTGTTTGCAACCATAGAGACAGATGAGATGTGGTCTCTTCTGAAAATCAATCCATCAACTTTATTTGTTTATCACATTGAAAAGATCCACACGGGAAACCAAAGTACTGTACATAAAAATAGGAAAATAATAATCATAATACATTTAATGCCTTTTTTGTTAGTAAAACTTAAAAAACAAAAAGTATCTCGCAAACAATACAGATATTTAAGCACATTTTGCATCATTTTTGTCCCAAAACCATCAGGACATTTTTAGTCATTATGAAGTGGCAGAGATAGTTTCATAATATGGAAATTTTGTGGTAAAATGACCGTTCTTGCACTTGAAATTGCCAATTTTCTGCTGAAGTGAGCACTTTGCTTAATTAAAAACTATTGATGATGCAAAAATTGTTTCAGTTTGCGAGATGGGTTTTAAAATTTTTTTATTTTACTAACAAAAAAGTAATTTTTTCACCCCAAAATGGCTGTTACCATGGTAATTTGTCAAAGTTAGCTCAATTAACATAACCTAAAAAGTCTATAGGATCCATACTGTACGTCTAATTTCCAAGTATTAAAATTTTGCTTAGGTGGCCGATATATTTTCTAAAAACAAAAATTCCAAAAAATTAGATTTTACCCAAAGAAAGCATATTTTGAGATAAAACCATGTGACTGGATTTTTGGCACCGCTTCTGAAATGATGTGGTATGTCCTACAGTAAAGTTCATCCCTACCAATTTTGTTCCTTTAATCATTCCTGTAACGATTCTCCCAAATATTTGCATTAAGCTGCTACACTAATATGTGCATGTGTCCAAACTCACGGCGTCTCCAGCATGACTTTACAGACACTGGCCATGGTGCTGAGACAGTCTGTCGTATTCTCCAGTGGAAGAGTCTTGTTCTGCACAAAACACAGATAGGATGAATATGAAATAAAACCATAATATAGACATCATTGCAGATCACCGTCTCAATTCTTAAGTTAAAAATTAGCTGACTGAAGTGTAATGTGACACAGTCCTATTTGTTTCTCAAGTTAAAATAACTTGTACTTTTATTAGCACGACATTGATATAAAATCTGCAAAGTAAAAACTAACTCTCTGACAAAACCCAAATAGTTTAAATCTCTTTGGAAGACATCGAGGTAGGAAAAATTAGTATAAAGTGTTAAGTGTTGAGCTTTTTATTTTTGATATTTTTGAAATCCTGCTTAAATAAGTATTATTTCATCCGTGGTACAAAAAAAAGTTTTACTTTATTACAATTCAGAAGTTGTACTTTTTTTTTTTTTTACTTTTACTTCAGTAAAGGAGTTGAATCAGTACTTCTACTTTTACCAAAGTATTTTTTTCACAAAAGTAGCTGTACTTCTACTTAAGTACACAACGTGAGTACTATTACCACCTTTGCCCCTAACTTTTACACAGTGCTTGATGAAGTTTTTCATTTAACAGAGATTGTTACATAGAATTTAGCTCCCCTCCGTATAAAAACTGCTTTTCGAGTACAACATTTTTATTCATATTTTTTTTCCCACTACGTTGGTTGATATATTGATGATTTTGTGTGCTCAAAATAACTTGAACTGAACTGAACTCGTGCACCTGGAACTCATTTGTCCAAGTAGGATTGCTCCAAAAAGTTGGCAACAACTAAACTGTACAGTAGCAACTCTAGAGGGGAAAGTCAGAAACCACAGTAAAAACATTCTCTTTAAAAGAAAAATTTATTTATTTATTTTTTTAAATTATACAATAGTCAGTTTGTGCTCACCTCTGTCACAAAGTTTGTGGTTGCATTGCTGAGTGTTTTCAGCATGGGCGTGGCTTCAGCATAGAACAGAGACATCCGGTTTGCCATCTCATTGTTGACTTCATTTTCGATGTCCAGCTGTAAATGTGGATGTAAGTGTATTTATTTAGAGAATGAAGCACTACCTTTCTTGGTTATTTTTTTAATACTGTAAACAAAAGAGCATCAAACACACTATGAAACAAATGAACTCCATCTAAAATAATTAATACTACATCTCACATTCATGTTGTTTATCCGATTTCGACTGATAGTTCTTCTGTAGTAACTGAAGTCGTTCTGAATGGCAGGAATTCTCATCTGGAGGAAAATAAAACAAAAGAAATTCACAGTCACTTATTCATTTCAAACCAGTGTGAGAACAGCTGTGTTTAACTGCTCCGTGTTTGCGGGCCGACCTTGAGCTCATCGAAACGCAGAGTGAAATGGAGGATCTCGGCGAACTGTTTGGCCAGCGCCTGCTCTTTCTCCAGGTGTTGAGTGGGTGTGTAGGGTGGACACGTCAGCGACTTCAACAAACTGTGAAGAGCTTCCTCTGTACATGGACACACAAACAGGGGGTTAATTATCAGCCTTGTACAGAGGTCCTGGAAATCACTTCCTGGTCACATTTAAGGCCCCCACAGAGTCAGGCTGACTGGACTCCATGGACGTCCTTGCGTACTCAAAGTCTGCAGAACATGTCAATGCTAAGGTCAGTTGCTCAATCACATGTGTATTAGGCCTGGGCAATATATTGATTTTATTGATTAATTGAAGTTTTTTTGCTTGCAGCAGACTTAAAAAAAAAAAAAAAAAAAAAAAACTCCTCCTACTGCGCTCAGGAACTACCTCCTCTAATACTGGCATGTGCAACACAGATTCACGGTTTCGAGCTCTGGTCCGGTTCAGGCATGGGATCCAATACCACCTCTAGCTCGTACCCCAGCTCCAGTCCACACATAGTTCATACTTAATGCACTGACATTACATTTCCTTATAATTTATTTTCATGACTAAATAGTTTTTGGATGAACTTTACATCCCAATATTGCTAATATAATTAGCTTAGCTCTAGCTTCATTTGACTGTTCGGTGAACTATAGAACTGATTTTAGGATACTACTCCTCACTTATAAAGCTGTAAATGGAACTGGGGCGAGTTACATTGCAAAATTACTGATTAATTATGTAAAAACTAGAACACTGAGGTCATCAAATGCAGGGCTACAAGCGAATCCCAGAAATATTACAAAGAAAATGGGGGACGCAGCCTTCGCTACCTATGCACCAAAGTTATGGAATACATTTCAAAAGACATTAGAGAAGCCTGTTCACTGAATATATTTAAAACCAGATTAAAAACATTGGTATTTTCAGCAGCCTTTGAAAGGAATGTGCACTGTTTTTATATTGTTTATTGTATTCCATCTTATTCTATTTTACTGACATTTTATTAATCGATGTAATCTGTGCAAATCTTATTTCATATCTTGCACTTTTTAAATCTTAAAATGTATGTACAACTGATTTTTCTTTTCTTCCTTTTTTAAAATTTATTTTAATTCTTGTACTTTTGTAATTTTGTGTGTAATCATAATGTAATATATTTTAATGTTGTATTTTAATTGTCAATCACTGCGAAGCACTTTGGTCTATACCTACTGTATGAAAGGTGCTATAGAAATAAAGATTATTATTATTTGCTGTAGTAGAGAAAGGTAAAAAATTATTAAAATAAACAGAAAAATCAGAAATATAATTTTTTTGTTAAAAAATAACACAGCCCTAACATGTATACTAGGTGTCACACAATGTAGGATGATGTAAATGCAGGAAATTGTCACGAGAAATGTAGGAAAATTCATACGGTCGACTATGAAACCTCAAACTCCATTAACTACATCTGTCTGTCTGATCAAAGTCTAGCAGACCCCTTTGAGATGAGCCACATCCTACACGAAGTGCAAAAACCTGACACAAGTCATTCCGTACCTAGTCGGAGAGAGAAGCAATAAAAGGTCTTGAGTTTGATGACGAGTGGGCAGACAGAGTTCCATGCTCGCTCCTGATGCATCATGTCATTGGGGTTTTGGATGGCCTGGAAAAGACAATCAATCAGGAAAACATCCACAACAGCAGCAACGTCCTAAAGCTGGTTTAGAACACAAAACCTGCACATATTTGACACAGTGAGAATAATGATCATTAAAACCTCAAAAGATGTGACAGAAATGCGATGGTACGGCGACTTATGAGTTTAATTAGTTCCGTGACCGAGTTTGTGACTCAGTTTGCTCGTATATCAAATCAGTTTTCCACATTGAAATTGAATGAAATGCCATTAATACCTTCTAGCCCCATAAGTTGAAATATATTAAGATAATATCTAGCATATCTAAAGTTTATTTCTAAGATTCTTTGAACTTATGAGTAACTTATATTGAACTTATCTCGGACGCATATTGACATGTGTAAATATATTTGACATGTCCTGGAAAACCTCTTTTCACCTCGTCCAGACATGTATAGCAAAGCATTTCAGCACCAGAAGGAAACCCTCCGCTAAGAAGTGCCCATTCACTTCCATTGTCATCTGCACTGACCCCGCTCTTATTTTGAAGGCGTGGAGCAAATTTACAGACTGCATCTCTATCAATCCTTTGTAGACACAGTGCTATTGTTATGCATAGTTTGTTTTCACACTACCTTATTGTTGTGAACTTACAACATATCCGGCCATTTCTTTCTCCACAAATACATTATTATTATTATGTTGTTGTTTCTGTATTTATTCTTGTATTCTTGGTTTTCATTTTAAATGTATGTATGTATGTATGTATGTATGTATGTATGTATGTGTGTGTGTGTATATATGTATCAGAAATAGTTCACAAATGTAGTGTTTTTCTTTTTCTTGTGGAGGAAGGGGATTTGTTTTGTTAGAAAAGTAGATAAAGTAAGAAGGGGTGGGATTTTATAAGTTAACTTCCACCCACTCATTTTGAACATGCTTGTGTTGTTTTTTACTGTATGTTTTCTTTTTTTGATGTTCAAATAAATCGAATAAATCAAATCAAATAATGTCTGTAATTTCCGTGAATTACAGACTTATGTTTATCCCATCTGAATGCGCCATACAATAACAGGTAATTGTGAATTACCAGTGGTCCACAGATAATACTTATCCTGTGTGATTAAGGCATTAGTGTGTCAGTTTATGTATGTAGTCCTCACATCTCTGATTTCCTGACCAGCTCCTTTGTATGCCTGCAGACCAGACAGGATGCTCTCAGAGTCCTGTAGAACTGAGTTCACCTGGTTCCAAACGTCCCGCTCTGCCTCTGTCGGCTGTGCATCTGCCACACAAACATACAAATAAATACACACATCTGCACAAAAGCACATTTACATATTAAAACTGCAAATTCCCAAGATAAAGACATATTTCATAACACAGAATCCATGCCTTTTCACAACCAATGATATTTACTCTGGTATCATTTTACTCAATGATTAAATAATCTGGTTTTATATATTTCATAATTCCATCTGAATATTTTTATCCTTAAAAATGTCCTTTGTCTTTCTTTTTTTTCCCCAGAGGTGGAAGTAACTAAGTAGAAGTACTTCCTTTACTGTACTTAAGTAGATTTTATTTAGGTATCTGTACATTGTGAGCATTTATTTTCCTGGAAACTTTTTACTTTTATTCCCTACATTTTTGTATAAATACCTATACTTTATACTCTTTACGTTCTCAGAATAGACTCATTACTGTACTTGTGTGACAGTTTGAAAAATAAGTCATAAATCACATTACTTTTTATCCCATAACTATCCATTTCTTGTCTCATAATTATGACTTTTTTCCTCATAATCTTGACTTTTTATCTCACAATTCTGATGTTTTTTCTAATAATTTAGATTTTTTTTATGTCATAATTTTGTCTTTGAATTTTCATGATTTAGATTTTTAAAAATCTCATAAATAAAAATTTTTTTTAAACCATAGCTGTACTGTTGCAGGTTACAGAAGGAACACAAAACCATTCAGCTTATTAACCCTGTGCGTGTCAATGTTGTGAAATTACACAATTTCATCACATCCAGTTTATTCACATATTCAGGTTTCATTTACAGTCAGCCACCAACACTCGAGGCCTCAGGCGTCTACATCAATATGTTTAATGTGAAATGCAAACATGCACATGCAAACCTTAGGAACATCACAGTTGGCAGATCAGATAAGAATCCTGAATACAATCTGCTGTAGGCTGAATGGATCTAGACTAGTTTTATAATATGAACTATATATTATTGATGGAGGAATTTGGTCACATTGAGGGTAGAAAAAAACTTCATCAGGAGTCAGGAATTAAGTCTATATATATAGTGTGCATGTGTAATCATATTGAGACAGAAATGTCACATTATTGTGAGAATAGTTATATTATCATTTATAATATTTAAAGAAATAAAGTAAAAAAAAAAAGGATTCATTGTTATTATTATAACTATAAATGTAATGCTAAAATATTGAACAAAAAAATCTTGTAACAATATTATGAGAAAGTCAGAAATATCTGGGAAAATATGAGAAATCAATATTTTTCCATTGGAAATTTCTCAATAAGAAGAAAAACAAATAAAGAATTAAAATGATGTGCTGCCAAATAACTGAACAAATCCTATCGTCTGTTTTAGGAGCATTGTGAGGCTTTAGTACTGACTGTAAAGGAAACCGAGGACAATGAAAGCATGGCGTTCATTTAGAAAATGTTCCACCACAATGAACTAATTGGACTTGATAATATTAAATAGATATTAAATGTTGAACTACAAACATTCCATTTTTATTGTCTGAATTAAAATGCCCAGAAGGTTGAGTAATTTACCAGACTGTCCATGCATCTATTGATGTCGACAGGTTTGCTCACTGCAGTTTTTAGAAAATATTTAAATAGCATGTGGCTGATGTGTCTGTTGCATGAAAATAAGACTTTTAAATAGTTCAGCTTTGAATATTACAGCCACTTCTAAATATAGAGCATTACTGACATTAAAACTCTGTAGTCTGGGGTCTGTTTTGCATTTCAAAACCTTTTCCACTCCCATCATTTCCTCTTTGCTGAATAAACACAGCCCGAGGTTGGGTACATTGTGAGAGCAGCTGAAATGCCACTATGGAGGCGTATTGTTTTCTTTCCTGCAGGTTTAAAAAGAAGGCCGAAGCAGATTTAATTGGTGTGTGTAAAAAAAGCAATAATTTGTCTCCTCTGTGTGAAAACGAGACAGCAGACTCACACCAGTCATTTAACTAATTTCATATTTTACCGCTTTAAGTAGAATTTGGCATGTGACGAACATTTTCTAACGGAATGTAAAATAAACCACAGTGACTTAAATACATAACCCATCAAGACGTAAGGATTGTTCGAAAGCAAAAATGTTTTCATAAAACACACATGTCAAGGTAGAATCATATTATAGGCAAAAAACAAAACAAAAACAATTGCATCTAGTTTTAAAAAGCAAATACATGTACACATCTTTGCATGATACAAACATCACATTCAGTCTTAAATGCAAAAATATGCAAATGTTGCATATTTTTACATGGTTTGCTTGTGAGCCATGCAAATGTTGTCTTGTTTTTTTTTCATTTCTCTTATTTTCCTGTGTGCCATTTCTATTCTTTACTTATGACGCTGTGCTGCTGCTAGAGCCTTAATTTCCCAGGGGGCCTTGGCCAAGGGATCGATAAGGTTCAATCTGGTCTAATCTAATGATGGACCATGTTAACAGTAAAGGCAAAACTATGCAAATTTTGCTTTGGGTTTTAACTGTATGAACATGCAAATATCACATGTATTACATACATAGTAAATGTCACATTACTTTAAAAGTTAAAAACATACAAAACACAATGGGTAAAACAAAAAAAAATCCAAATCTCATGTTAAAAATAAGAACATAAAACAATTCAATTGAGTCTTAATAGGTGACAATCCAGTCTTGATGGGTTTAACTTTGTCCTGATTAATTAACCCTTGTATTATGTTAAAACTCAATTTGACCCATTTCAGTTTTTGAGTTGAACAAAGTACAGGTTATACTTTATTGTTCTTCATCAAATGTTGTGACTTTTCTTCATCTAAGGTCGTGAACTTGTGTGTGAAATCTGGACACTTTGATGTGTAGTGTAGTGTCTGTGCAGTGTTTGTAAACAAAGATGATGTTACTTTACTGTACTTTAATGTTGGTAAATATCTGCTCAGATCTAAAATAAACATGTGTCTTTGATGTGCTTTGTTTTGATTGGCCAATTATTTGTATTTTGATTTCCTTTGAAGTGTCGTTCAGACCCAGGTGTGTGTAGAGGAGGAACTTTCTCTCCCTTGTCCTTGTCACTTTTCTCATGTCGTCTCTTTGACAAACGCCATAAATGAGCTCCAGGAAGTTTATTATTGAAGAGGTTTTTATCACAGACATTGAACTGATCCAGATTTTCAATTTTCCTATGATGAGGATGAATCAGAGAAGTGTTTGTGAAGATAAAAGTTTGTTCTTCAATTTAATGTTGGAATTTAAAAATGTATTGCATGTATCTTTTCTAAATGTTTATATCATCTAAAATAAAGCTATTGGGTTTAACTTGTATTTTGGACTGTTTTTTAATCAATGCAATTTTTTTTCAACATAATACAAGGCTTAATATTCTTACACATTTATTATCACACATTTCTCAGTACACATATAGGGCAGAGGGGGGAGGGGGGTTCATGCAGGCAAGCTAGTAAATGCAAAGGTCAAGGGTTAACTCCATTTTTATTCAACATGACATGGAGTGAATGAATGAATTGTTATTTTAGTACTATATTCAAATCAATCATGACTCGTAACGAAGGGCTTCAGAGTCAGCATTAGAAATTGAAAGGATGAATGATCACAGTTGAATAGTTGAATAGGTTGACCCTTGGCCAGAGAAAGAGAGGTTAGAGAAAAAAATAATAATTTGGGATGTTAGAGGAGGGGGTGGAATAAGCAGAAGGACAGGCGCAGGCCATGCTCACTTTCAAAGTCAAGGAAAAAGTTTGGCCCCTGATCGAGCTCAGTGCAAGTGAGCACTTTTAAGAGATTCCCCATTTGGTTTCTGCAAGAGAGAAGGGAAGAAAAAGGAAAAAGAGAGAAGGGAAGAAAAAAAAAACAAAAAACAATGTGATGTTAAAGAGTCATTAAATAAATAAAGTTATTTGAACAAAGGTTGGAGCAGCAGCAGACCAGAGCTGAAGCAGATCGTGACTGAAAGGAAGAAAAAGGAGTTTTAAATAAAGGAGAAAAATGCAAAAAGGAAAGAGAGGAGTGAAAGCAGACTCCTTCATGGCATCGACGTCGGAAGCAAAGACCTGCTGACGGAGAGGAAACAGCTGAGCCCCCCCCACCACCACCACACACACACACACTGCTCCTTCTCCGTCTTTTGTCGAGCTCCTCTGCCACACTTACTTTCAAAGTCCAGGAAAAAGTGTGGATAGTTCTCTATTTCCCTTGTTAGGACTTTAAGCAGGTTACCCATCCCAGCAAACCTGAAGGTCAAAATACAGTGGTAAAAAAAACACAGACACAAATACAATGTAGAACAGAGGTGTCAAACATGCGGCCCAGGAACCAAAATCCGGCCCATGTAAGGGTCCGGTCCGGTCCTTGGGATTAATTTGTGAAATGCAAAAATAGTTATTAAAATATGAGCAATCATGTTAGCTCAGGTTCCAGATTCAGACCAATTCAATCTGACGTTCAAAGTTTCAAGTTTTATTTGTCACATGCCTGATTTTACATGTATGTTCGCAGTGAGGCAAAGAATACAGATAGAAATATTATATGATAAAATTAAAAAATACTATAGGTAAAAAGAAAAAGTAAGAATAGGATAGAGGTAAATCAACTTTATTTAAACTGTACAGGTAAGTAAGGCTAAAAAAAAGGAAAATAAAAAGAATAACTATAACTCATATGTATAAATAAACAAGTATACAAGTCAACAGAGTAAAAAAAAAAAACAAAAAAAAAACGGGTAAGAACAGGTAAAGTGTGTGATGGGTAGCGGATGTAGACTGAGGTGTTGTACCGTCCTTTATTGGGGGGGGGGGTTATTAGTGTTCAGGATCTGAGTGGTTTGGGGGAAGAAGCTCCTTTTCAGTCTCTCTGTCGTGCCTCTAACCTGGGTCAGAACCAGTAAAATACTATCATAATATTCTATAAATACTCACAACTACAATTCTTTTTCTTTGTAAATGTTGCTATTTTCACATATTTTGTCAAAAATTTAAATAATCTTAACAATATTAAAAATCTGAATTATAATTTTTTTTTTTAATTCAGTGCAATATGTATCGTAATGTCATTTTTTTTTTTTCCCCCCAATATGGTGCAGCCCTAGTCCACATTGTTCTCAGATGTTCATATGGTCAAACAAAGACAACCAGAGAACAGACTTCTTGTCCTTCCTGGGCACAGCTGCTGAGGCTCTGAAGTGGTTTTCTTCCTCCTCTCTGCCCTAACTTTTATAAAAACGTGGCCAAACACAGAGAGGTCGTCTTAAATGGCAGTTTCATTCCATAAAGATTTTTACTAGAGGCAAGAGGCAGAAGGTAGGTAGCAATTTCCAGGGAAGAGTCTGCACCTCCTCAGCTGTGGAGGGTAGTCACAACCTCTGTAATCACATTCAGCTTAAATTTACAGGGGCAGAAAATGAGGTCTGGATTAGAGTAAAAAAAAAGGAAAATGCCGCAGTACGCCACGGAGGTTCAACTGAGAAGAGTTTCACTTAAGACTCATTCCTGACGGTGGGAAACGTTCTACCTGGGGGTTATTAAAAAATGGCACAGGTTCATCAAATGTGTGGAATGTACGGCATATGTATGGAGCATGTAGCTGCACATTCATTTATAACCCACTTCAAAATGTGCAAGGGCAACAATACGCATGTCTATTCCTCACACTCATGCACACATCCAACTTCCTTTTACTTCAGTCATAGTGTGAAGTGACAACAAAAGAGACACTGTTCAACAGCATGCACATGATAATCACACTGCATTTCTCTGCACAGCCTGGAGCGAACTACCGTCTATTTTCTATCGGTGTATTCATTCGTCATCTTGCACTGCTCATAAATTCATACACAGTTGACAGTTTCATGTGTACAGTTTCTACAGTAACAGCTTTAATTTGGGATTTTTTTATTTTTTACAAAGCGTTGGTGTGTTGGACTGCTGGTTCTATGCTGTCACTTTCAAACAGGTTACAGGGTGGTACCAGGAGGGGGCAGTGTAGGTTTGGTATTTCTTTTCAGCTGTACTGTAATAGCCTCATGTTGGTGCATGCGCAGTAGCAGCAGACCCTGCATTATTTTTGTCATCCAAGTCTTAGAAAAAAAAAAATAACTCTGGAGCTCTTCAACAAAAAGGACAAAGGAAAAAAAACAAAAAACCTATGTTCCTCGTAATGATAACAAAACATGGTTAAGTGACAGCTGGGTTTATGATGGGATGTGCTTTTCTCTCAGGGATCCACGGCAATAAGCCAATACATTTTGTTGTGAGGAAAAAGGAAGCAGAGAGAGAGAAACTGTTACTTCCATTAATACATATTAGAGATGTGGAGATTTGATTAAGCTTTTGTTAATATAAATGATGTATTTATTCAAGTTAAGATGGAGATCTAGATGTGACAGATGTTGGCGCAGATGTAAAATTGATCACATTTTGAAGAAGCTGCAAACTATAATTAACAACCACCACCCTAGCACAATAAACTAAATGCCACCAGGACTCCCAGTATAGACTACAGAGAAAACTAAAACAATCCAGTTTAGTAAAACAAAAATAATAAATTCTGATCAGAATTTTAATGTGAAGATCGAACCAGCAAGAATTAATGTATAAACCTCATTAAATCATGATTTAACCATTAATTATATTACATTCATCTCTAAAACTAATAAAAAATTAAGAAAACCTTGTCTCTCAACCTTTTTAAATTCCGCTTTAAACTTACATTAATTTTTTGGTGGAAAACTTCTAACTCCAACTAAAAATGACCATCCACTTTTGACTTTAAACATAGCTTCAGTTTGTGCACAAACGTTCATTTTCCCTGCACAGTTGCGTACAAACAAGTGAAAATGCTTTTATTCATATTTTCATCATATGGGGTGCTAACTTCACACAGTTCTTTAACCTGGTTCAATTTTAAAAAAGGGAGCCTTTTTGTGATCCATGAAGTAAGTTCCTCTAGAATGTCCCTCGAGATATTAGTTCAACATCATCTGCTGTTGAGTTGAAATGAGTATTGTATGAATTGATTAGTTGTCAACAATCAAATTAATCCCATAATCCCATAATTAACCCACTTCAATGATGGTTCAATGATTCTGGGCATAGTAACATGATTGGCCATTGGGAAGCCATTGTATTCCAAAATTACCAATATCTCCCAAAATATTAGTTTTATGAACTTGCCGTTTTCACTGGTCTGTTTGCCAAACTGCAGCAGTCAGCTCTTTCCCGATTTTCTAACTTTAGCTTCTTAAATTTGAATATTTTTGTCTTTTTGATGTGGACTACACAACATATTTGAGGCACCGGGAAAGACTGACCAATCATTTCCTAAAATGTCCCATTCCAAACAGCAAACAGATTAATTCATAGAGTAAATAATAGGTAAATTGATAAATTGCAGCTCTGGTGCTGGCCCTGAGAGTTTACACTGCTGAATGTGTCTGAATGAAGTCTGGAGAAGGTAGTCAGTTTAATGTTAGGTCTATTAACGCAATTAAAATCTACTGTACTACATATATCTGAAAGTAACAGTATCTGTGTGACTGGACAGAACATCTAGTTTAAAGTAATAAATATTATCCGTAGGTAATTTATCAATAAATATCAGATTTAACATACAACTAAAAATACAAAGGGTGGATGGAGTTATGGGATGTGAATGAAATTAAATGTTAAAAACTTAAATCTTCAAAGACAGTTTTCTATGGGATGCCAAGAAAAACTAGTTTTACTATGATTATATTTCTGACCCACGACCCTGACCAGGAAAAATTTATGTTCTGAGCTTAACCACGACCTGCAGCAGCCTCATTTTAATATTCATTGTTGCTTGTGAAACAAAACAAGGTGGACATGAAAGAAACAGGCAGATCTGTGTAAATATAACCACATATCCCCTCGAGGAATGTACAGTAAGAGAGAAACATGAAGCCATGCATGGTGACATCATGAGGTCTGTTTTAGTCTGAGTGGAGCTAAGCACAAAATGTTCTATATCAGCTTCATTATGGTAATTAAGTACAATATGCAAGGGGTTAAAAAAAAAAGTACATCAATGCTTACATGCTTGTTTTCGTCCTGTTTAAGTTGTTGAGGCCATATGACATATAGTCACCATGTTAGCTGTAATAAACCCTATTATTTCTGTTATTTCACAGAGTCTTTTTGATTTCGCTCTCAAATTTCCAACAAATTTCCCATGGTGTCAAGAAAAAAAAAAAAGAAAAAAAAGAAAAAGACAACTTGCTTCCCTAACCTGGGTTTCACATGTGCTGGTTAGCTTTGATGAACAAACCTGCTCGTAAAGTGATGGAAATTTGAAGGCCGTTATCCACTTCCAACACATGACTCAACAAAAAACAGCAATTGGCCTGGGAGAGCGTGAGCATTACAGCAAAAAAAAAGAAAAGAAAAGAACTGGGGCCTGACATTAACTTGTAATCTTTGCAGTAACTGTAGCAATGTGGTACATAACGCTACTGCTAGAGTCTCTGAATATGACCTGTACAAGATTAACCTTTGAACAGACACTTCATATCATTTCATTTTTTATTTATTATTTATTTGTTTATTCGAACAGGTAAAATAAAATACGTAAAACATACAAAGTATTTAATCCGAAGTTAAAACAACACCTCTTTAGTATCCTTAATAGTTATACCTTGTTCGAAAGGGTGTAGGATGAAGTTAACAAAACTTGTCTAGTCCTACCCCTTTGTATTACTCAGTCAGAGCATATATTATATATATATATATATATATATATATATATATATATATATATATATATATATATATATATATATATATATATATATATATATACATATATATATATATATATATATATATATACACACACATATATACACATATATACACACCTACATACATACACATACACACACATACATACATACATACACATACATATACATATATATACACATACACATACACACATATACACATATATATATATATACATATATACATACACATACATACATATACACATACATATACACACACATATACATACACATACATACATCCATACACATACACATATACACATATATTTTCCTGCGGCGCTCTGCTGGAATCAAACTGATATCTTCTATGTGTCGATCTGGTACACATCTGTCTCTCCCCTTCAGGCACAATAGCATATGAGGAAGGAAAAACTACACATGGAATTTACTTTGCCTCTTCGGTTCCTATTTCGTGTGTACTTATCTCTGTATGGTCTGAACTGAAAGTGTAGAAACTACTGGAAACCCAGACCCATAGTATTTTCTATCAGCTGACATGGGTTACATTGAGGGGAAATTCTGCAATACCGATATATATATATATATATATATATATATATATATATATATATATATATATATATATATATATATATATATATATATATATATATATATATATATATATATATATATATATATATATATATATATATATATATATATATATATATATATATATATATATATATATATATATATATATATATATATATGTATATATAGTTCATGCAGAATGTGCTGAAGGTGGCAATATGACCAAGATAAAAGCACATATTCCTGGAACAAGAAAAAAGAAATGGCAGTGAAACCAAAACCACAGATTTCCATGGCTTAGGTCCAACTGTCTGTAAAGTAAAGTAGTGATAAACATCGGTTCTGACTGGCACAATACAGACAAATATGTTACAAACCACTGATAGCTGTGTGAATGATGACATACTACTAAATAATGTTGCACCGATCAATCGGGTGCCGATCATCATTGGCCGATATTGCCTAACAACAGCCTGATTGGCGATTGGAAAAACAGGCCGATCATGTAACGTAAATTACCAACGACCATTTTCAAACTGCCAAACATGCTACAGAACAGGTGCATCTCATCTTGATTGTGTCTGTACTTTTTAAAATAGTTAATCAATAGGTAGTTTTATTTATATTCATGTTCCACCATCGACATATATATATATATATATATATATATATATATATATATATATATATATATATATATATATATATATATATATATATATATATATATATATATATATATATATATCTGGTCACATCACTGACCTAAATGGGAACTTATTACAAGTTTGGTTATGATGAAGATGCAAAGGTATTTTCAGCGACTGAAAACAAACTGCTTAAGGAGGGTGTGATGATGATGTCACTGTCCAGTGTGTAGTCTTTGTTTCTACATATTCAGACTGTGATGATTCAAGGGTTTTACAACAAACTACAACTTTCTCAACTTGTCAAACTTTCTTGTAAACTGGCAGAAGCTGGAAGTAAAAATAATTGTGTATTCCAGAAAGGATTAAAAAAAATATTTGTCTGTCCAGTTTGGAATGCATTTGGTTTTTTGTTGTTTTTTTTTTCTGAGATGGAGTCCAATGGAACAGAACTTTCATCTCTATATCTGTGCATTCCTACCATTTTTATGTTATATACTGGAACTCTATTCAAACACTCCTCATTTCTCAAAAATGTGGTTGTGAAATAACCTTAATCTGAAGGTAATTTCTGCTTCATAATGAAAGAAAACTACATCTAAGAACCAAATGTAAATTACCTTTCTTTCTGTCTGCAATTCTGAAACAATAAACATGACAAAAATATGACTTATTGGTCTGACCTATACGGGTCATAAAAACCTTTTCCATTATCAAACCTAATTATTTCAGCAAACCCAGCAGGAGGAAGTTTGTGAAGCCTTTGTGCAGTTTACAATGAAATAAATCCTAACTGAAAGTACACCATTTCCCTTTAACAGCCCCAAGGACAAACAGGCTGTGAAAGAGAAAGTTTCAGGCTAAATTCAACAAGTATAGGCTAATCCCCGTTGTAATCATCCACACCACAGAGCTGATGTGCATCAGTGGAAGCTTAAAGTGTAGCCTTAGTGAAACAAGACTGTACAAGCCCATGTGTGTGCTTCTGTGTATGCGTCATGTACCTTCTCTGATGGAGGACGTCAAGGTTCTGTCTATATCATCCGCTTTGTCTTTGCCTCTATAACAAAAAAGAAAGAGGACAATATGACAATCAATTCAGACTTCTACATACAGACACATGAATTAAAAAGAATCACCCAGCACACTGTAAAAATGTATGCCACACATTTGCAACACGCAGACATGCACAGTTTCAGTTTTCCACCAACTTCCCCTTTTTTGTCGTAAACACATAATTAAACAAATACAATCCTCCCCCATCTCATAGCGCACCGCTGAATTATTCAATGGTGAAATCTACACTGTGCTCTGTTATATCTGAAATAAAGCTGATTAAGCCTCTTGTCTGTTGCATATGTTCAGTTGAGTATTAAATATCCTTTGACATGCTGGAGCTGTTAATGGTCAGTGGGAAGTACTGGACCATCCTACGAGACTGAGAACAGATGATAAATAAATACATGGCACTGTCATTCTGTCAAACAGGCACACATGGATAGATATATGTACACACATGTATGTATCCACAACTGGTTAGTTTTATTTTGAAGGAGCTTTATATTGAGCAGTAGTGGGGGTGTATGTTTTAGCCAAAAATAAAACCCTTAAAAAGGAGTTAATAAGAAGACGATGTGTTTAATCACAGATCTGGTTACAGGTCTGTTTGCGGGTATGAGCGGGTACAAAAACTCGTTCAATCACACGTGAACACCTATGAGTGATTTCGATTGACCACTTATCCTAGGCATGTCTGTGGAAGGTGGGAGGAGGCTAAAGTACCAAGAGCAGTGGTTCTTAACCTTGTTAGAGGTACTGATCTCCACTAGTTTCATATGAACATTCACTGACATTCCCTTCTTTATTAAAAAACTTTTTGTTTTTTTCAAATTCAACATATAGGTATAGCGTTCTACTGGTGCCACAAAATGAACTGTGTATTAACATTGCTGTGTTCAAAGAACAAAACAATGCATGAACTGCATGAATAACATACCTTACCTAGGTCCTAGAGGGAACACATAAGCTCCCAGGACCTCTTCACTGTGAGGCAACAATGCTAACCAGTGCACAACTGGCACTAGCATATAACAATGGTAGTGGCAGATATTTATAGTTATTTTCATATTTATATTCTTAATTCTGTTCATTTATAGATAATTTGAAGGGATGATCATAGGGATGTACTGATTCACATTTGTTTAGTTTAGATCCAATCCCAATACCAGAGCTTGCTTTGCTTTAATATTAAGATCATTGTTGATTTTATAATGAGGCTGTAATAAACTCTATAAGCAACTCTGATATATACACAAATATATGCATGTGTGTATGTCCTAAAAGGCAACTTGAGTTAAGTATTAGATCAGAAGAACAGGAAATCCTACTAACAGGAAAAATCCCATCCTGAAAACAAATATGCAACTGTAAGGGTTTCAAGACAGATACATAAAGGGTAAACTTGTCTAACATTACCCCTCTCTCAACAAAAAACAAAGGGCTGCTTCATCTGATCAGCAGTGATTAGCTGTGTTTCTAGTATAAAATAGTTTCCTTACAGCAGACATGTTGTGATCAAAAGTTGGTTAGCCACAGTGCTGCTCAATACTTGTCTGCTAGCTGGCTGCAAACTGAACTGTGGAATGGATTTCCCAAATGAAGACACGTCTCATCACTCAGCATCTCATTGAGACAACTCTCTGTTCAGGGTATTCAATCCACATTTTGCCGCCAGCTAGCAGAGCAGTCAGCAGGGAATCATTTGTGGAATCATTTCCTCAGACAATATTAAAGCACAGACATGGCCCATACACTGGAAATCTCTGCAGGTTGGATTGGAAATTTCCGATCTATGAATTATGTTTGTATTGGAACCCGTTATCGATACTAGATCAGATTGGCTGCCTACCTAGCTAAATGAGTTATTTTTAGATTTATGAAGGTTTCTTTGTTAAACAATAGTAAAAACAAACAAATTTCCCATCAGAATTAGCTCAGTTGGTAGAGTGGGTCGCCCAATGACCGACAGGTTGGCGGTTTGCATCCCGGCTCTGGCTGTCCACATGTCAAAGTGTCCTGACTTAGGCTCCCAGTAGGATTGACAGAACCTGAGAAACCTACTGGAGTATGAATGTGTGTGTGTGTGTGTGGGTGTGTATGAATGGGTGAATGTGAAGCTAAAGTAAATCGCTATATAAGTGTCATTTTTAAGCATCACTTCTGTCCAAAAAGATTGTAATTGGTGTATCTCTGTCTTCTGTGAATATCATTGGTGATTTTCAAAGTGTCCAAACCACATTTTCATTAGCATAAATCGTCCAGTAAGAATGAAAACAGATGACTAAAAAGAAAAA
This sequence comes from Siphamia tubifer, assembly GCA_020466265.1. Classification (NCBI taxonomy): domain Eukaryota; kingdom Metazoa; phylum Chordata; class Actinopteri; order Kurtiformes; family Apogonidae; genus Siphamia; species Siphamia tubifer. The sequence continues at coordinate 31,421,444 of CM035805.1, read as the reverse complement.
TCACATATGCACTAAAACCTCTCAAAGGGGTCGAGAAAGGTGGTATGAACCTTTAATAATCTACTCAACTGCACAATATTGGCAATAACCTAATAAGTGTGTAATAATATCTTTATCTGCTTATCGGTGTCCGGGTCATGGGCGTAGCTAGCCTGTCGAGACAGACTATAAATTGCAAACTATAATCTGGACTAGGGATGGCAGAATTCGTTAAAAAAATCTCGGCCAATCACTGAGCCTCATTATCTTGTTGAAGTCGGTTACCGAGAAAAGAAAATTATGACCAGACAACGTTGATGAGGTCAACTATCGGTTATCAGTTAACATCCCTAGTCTGGACCTACATGGGCAGAAGGCTAGCAGGTGCTAAGGGCTGTGGGTGGGTCCACAACCATAGTCGTTCAAACTGTCTGTAACGATATAGACCAACGCTATGACCAATCAGTGTGACTGTGATGTTTTCCTCAAGAGTGACAGAAAGCAGTGGGAGGGTTGTGGGGGGAAAAAGTCTGATTTGTACAGTTTAGATTGCCGTAACTAATTAATAGAAAGATTGTGATCATTGATAATAGAAGTACAACATTTACATGAGACGTCGAGGTTGACTGTTTGTACTTCCATGTACTGTTGTTTTGTAACTTTATATCTTTTTATATCTAAAAACAGAAAGCTCACTACACACTGGAATTTCTGGCACCAGCGAGGGGGTTTTCTCTTAATAATACTCAGCACTGCAGCTACCTACGCTTTCCAAAAGTAGAATTTTGCCAACTGAAAATTAAATATTGGTACTCTGCGGATGGATGATTAAGATTTTCCAGTCGAGTCTCATGTGGATGTGGATAGGTACAAACTCATACAGAGGCAAAGTGTTGGACTCGGAGCACTTCAGAAAGTCTTACTCATGTAAAGTCAGTCAAATGTGCAGACTTACACACCACACATAATGAAAAGTGTAGCAAGAACGTGAGTTATTAAGTCCAAACTGAGACACACACACACACAGATATCGTGCAGTGCATCTTCATTACCATCTGTCATATAAAACTGTGTTCTGTGCTGACCCCCCACTCCTCTTCTGTGGAACCTGCACCAGGGTAGGCTGTGTGTGTGTGTGTGTGTGTGTGTGTGTGTGTGTGTGTGTGTGTGTGTGTGTATTCATGTATGAACTAGGCACACTCCTTATGGGTGATTCTCATGAAAGTAAAAAAGGTTTTAGTCGTTAAACATGAAATGAATCCTATATATAGCATTATTGTACTGTACAGGAAGTGGACTATTACTTTAGGTCCACAGATGCACACACACACACTTTTCGCATATGTCTTCTGGACCTCTCAAACTCGCACACATGCCAAAACACCATGTGGATAGCACAGACTGAATGATGATGAGAGCACATACTTCAACTTCACACTCACTTAACTGGTTTAACATCCAGCTACTCTAGTTCTCTACACTTCCTGATTAACACATCTTTCCCTGTTCTTCTCACTATGGTCCTCCTGTTTTTGCATTTTCTGATTTTCCAGCCACCCAGCCTCTCCTTTACACACTCCCACTGAATCAATCCAGTTACTCAGGACATCTAATTCCAAAATCAGTTGGCAAATATGGAACCGGGCAAAACGTAGACATTATCTTTCCTCACAGGGGTCACTTATTTAGCTAGTTGAGCATTCATCTATCACAATGAGCAGGTCATTCAGTAAACAACACATGGGTTGAACTCGACACTCAGCAGATATGCCAGTCGTTTCCACAATGACATGTTCAGTAAATCTGTCAATCACACCAGCAGGGGGTTGAGCCAAACAGAGAGGGACATGTGTGCAAGTCCTGCCAAAATAAACATGTTTTTCAGGAAATAATCGACAAACGTGATGGAATTTTCCAGTGACACTACAGGAATAACAGTCATAATAATAATAATAAAAATGATACAAGCCTAAGATAAATTCTTCAACCATAAATCTGCTCTAAGCTATTGTTTGGAACACTACTGCAGGGCATGTGGACATCTGAGAGTGTACAGTAAGGCTTCTTTGTAGAAATACACAAGTCACATTTCATTGTTACTGTGATACAAAAAAAAAAAAAAAAAAACACATTTCAGATGCAAAAACTAAATATATTTTCTGCACATCGTTGCAACATTTTAACTTAGTCCAGGTTTCTAATGGACATTTACTGGACAGATGTAAACTCTCTGCTTGTCCTTCAGTCCGACTTTTGCCACTAAAGTTAGATCCACTTGAAACCAGGGTGACATGGGGACACCCCATTTGTTCTTTTTCCTTAACACACTTCAACATAACGCTAACAGTCGATGCTGTTCACAACCACACGCTCTGCCTCCAAGGCTGTATCTGAGAGCGATCCATTTTCATGGCAATAGCAGTGATGAGCGTTTCAACAGGGGAAGCACATGAATATGAGAGTGGAGCCCCAGAGGAGACACATACATATGCGTCTTTAGTTACTTTTTGTTAGGAAAAGAGGAAGGTGTCTACTGAAAATAGTTGTAATTTTTGGTAAATTTTTTTGATGCTGATTTTTTTTTTTATCCCCGCAGTGGTAGCCCTGATACAGAAATCAATCATGCCTTTATCAGTGGCTTAGCGCTGCTGAAGAGAATGAGCTAAAAAGCAGAAGTGAAACCGTAGAAGCATCAAAAGGTCTACATTACTTCATGTTCTCTGAGAGACTCTTTGGATATGATCACCATCTACACAGGGAAGTTTATTTTACAGTTATGAATACTGCATTGAGTACTGTAGGCATGCTACACCATGTACATGCAGACACACCCTAGGGATGCAACAATACTCTGGAAAATACTATACTGTTTGGTCCACCTTTTGGGACATCCTGCCCTTATAGACTGAGGGATTTTAGTTTTGCACTTGATTTTGCATTGGCCACAAAAGGTGAAAGTCCAGCCCCTCAAGACTCTCGCTTTGGACATGAGGAGGTGGACAGTGGACTCAACACACAGTTCTGCAAAACCAACACCTGCCTGTAACTGCGTACATTAGACCTGTAACCTGACCCGCAACTAAAGACAGCGTCTACAAAGTAACACATTTTTAAGTATGTGCGAGTAGTCGATCCAGTGCAGGACTCCACCACACATAAAATGCAGTGACACACCATTACAAGAAAATGCATACAATAGATACACTATCTTGCCAAATGTATTTTCTTGAGCTTGACATCCCATTCTTGATCCATAGGGTTGATGATGATGATGACGACGACAATGATGATGATCACCCTTTGCAGTTATAACAGCTCCAACTTTTCTGGGAAGGTTTTCTACAAGGTTTAGGAGTGTGTTTATGGGAATTTGTTGACTATTCCTTTCAGAAATATTTGTGAGATCATACAGAAGGCCTGGCTCTCAGTCTGTGTTCTAATTCATCCCAAAAGTGTTCTATCAGATTGAGGTCAAGACTGTGTTCAGACCAATCAAATTCATCCACATGAAACTTTCTCATCCATGTCTTTATGGACCTTACTTTGTGCACTACTACTGCACAGTCATGTTTGAAGAAGAAGGGGCCATCCCCAAACTGTTCCCACCAAGTTGGAAGCGTGGAAATGTCTAAAATCACTTGGGGAAGCAAGAGATTTTGGACAACACTGCCTTTCCACTGGTAAGGTTTAGCGGTGGCACATCAAAATCCTTGCTGCCACATCATACATTTTAATAAAAAAATAAATCAAATCATTGTCATCGCCATAGCATTAGCCTCAACTACGCACACACATCCATGCACACACACACAACTAAGAATGCAAAGTCACTTAAGTATATTTCAAGGCAGGTGGGTGAATACTTTTGGCAATAGAATGAAAGTGTGGCATTTGTATACTACTGGTTTCTTTCACATCCCTATGCAGAGCAGGAATTACTTTTTACTTCTGCCACGGTGGTATTAATTTTGGTTTGGTTTGTCTGTTTGTTTGCCTGTCAGCAGGACTGCGCAAAAAGTTCTTGGTGGATCTTCTTAAAATAATTTCTGGAGATGGGAATTACCCCAAGTGAGTTCCCATTAAATTTTGAGAATGATCCATTTGACCATCTGGATACCAAAAATGATTTTAAGAAACCTGGATTTTTCCATGTACTTACAATGGACACATTTTCCAAAATTCATGTCTTTTACAATGCACATTTCACTCAAAAAATCACAAACATAGAGGGTCTCTCTCTCTCTCTCTCTCTATATATATATATATATATATATATATATATATATATATATATATATATATATATATATATATATATATATATATAAAAACCACCAACGAAGCGTTCTTCCAAAGAAAGCCGCCATTATTGAAAAATGGGATTTCCTCAATATCTTCAAAACAATTGTAGGTATCCACAAGATGTCAAGTTCGAGAGGTATGTTTTCAGGGTCAACGGTTCAGATTATCACACAATCTAAGGGCTATAGAGGCGAGGTCCACTCACTTACTGTGACCCCATTAGCCTTGGTGGAGGTTTGCAGTGTCTTGTTTTTTATATAAAAACCTATTGGGCTGTATTTGTGCACATGCCTGTTTTATATGACTGTATACAAGAAGCCGAAGAATAAGAATGTTTCATTGTTCAGTATTGAAGGTGTAATTGTATTCAGTACAGTGATATAATTTGTCCCCACTGTGAAATTCAGTTTTTGATGACAAGCAAAATAAAAATAGAATTTTAAGAGAAAAGAAATGTTCTCTTTTCACGCAAAACACATACCAAAACTGTGGCCCAAGAACCGACATACGGACCAAACTGTGGGCTACCTGTACCGTTTCGTCCCTAACACCCACACACATCACAGTGCAGTGAGGGTTCTACTCCAGTGGTCTGTGAAGAAAGTTTGCACAAACACACAAAAGACTTCATATCCCTCAGTTAAGAGGGTTAAATGGACCATAACGGTGTACGTTCACAATTCCCTCTTATCGGACTCTCATATCAGTATGTTTTCACAGTGTCTGTACAAGGCCAACATCACCCTGAGTGTACTGAACTGCTCAGTGAATCAGTAAACACACATTACAATCTTAAGCTAATTTGTCCAACACTGGTTGAAGCGTGGCTTTCTTTTACTGTAATGTTTTCTTAATGCACACAGACTTATCTCTCATGACAACTTTACAGAAGGTATTTTTCCTTAGTCATTTGCTATTTTCTAGCAACATTTTTTTGAGATATAATTAAATGTGCTGACACTGGTTAAGGGTGGCATTTTTATTACTTAATTGTACTGAATTCAAACGACTGACCTGTGTTTTTCTGGTTTTGATACCATAAACACAGAAGGTTTAAATACCAATACACTAAAGAACAGAAACCTGAAGTAAAAAAAAAAGTTACTTGAGGTTTCAACTCTAGAGTTACTACCGCTGCATAGCTTCTGACAGGATATGTGCACATTATTTCACTACAGACATAGAACAAGGTGAAGTAAGATCCGGTTGTACTTTTGTCTTGCACTGATTCGACAAAGATGAGCACAGACACACAAAGAGACAAAGTCAGTCAGGGATGATTTGTCAAGGCCTATGGCAGAAGAACAAGTGACTTTGTCTCACAAACTCCACTCAGTCACCAGATCTAAGATAATACAGGATCAAGGCCGTCACATAGGATCAGAATTACAATTCCGCCCTGAAAAATACACAAAAACAAGAGCCACTTTCCTTTACATGAAGAATTTTGTCTCGTGAATTCATCTTTATTCCAAATGAAACTATCAATTTGTACAGTTGAGTTTGTGGAACCAATAACATTCTTCAGTACAGATAGTCTAGTGTGTAGCTAACTCGGTATTTTAAGATGAGAACATTACAGAATCATACCTATATGAATCTAGTTCTATTTAACATTCACTGCATTTAATAAGGCTCCAAGTGTTCTATTGTAATTATATCCTTGAATGGAGTTTTGGCGATATGTTTGTGGTCTGACTGCCACCAGATATCCTTTGTGTGAATGCCGCAACTCTAAAAATATTCAGTTTAGAAATTCCATGTTTTTTTCCCATATCAATGAATAGCATGGAAAGAAAGAATTCATTTGATTTTGGACTATTTACTATTTGTAGATTGGCCACAAGGGGTGACTCAAAAGTTTAAAATCACTAAACACCATTTGTCTGACTTTACCTTGAGACACAAAATTGACAAAAACAAGTCAAATTTTGTAGCTCTCAAAAACCACCATGACTCAATTCAATTCTCATACAACTATTCACCTTTCATCAAAAATTATGCAAAAAAATCAGCCCCAAAGTAAACTGAACTTTGCAGATTTTGAGTTGTTAAAAAACATTGACATTCAGCTTTTTTGTGTGTGTGTTTTTGTTTTATTAAGTCCATTGCCCTTTAGTAGCCAACATTTACTTGGCTGATAATAATAAATAACCTAAACTTAAGGTCTGGTGAAAATTTGCTGGGATTTGCTATCATAGTTTAGATATTCATAGACAAAACAAGCTTTTGACACAGCTGAAAAATGTATCAAGGTTTTATTTAAGTTGATATTAATAATTATTAACGCTCTATTTCACCAGCATATATTTTTTTTATTTGGAGTGTACTGGCTTTATTTTATGGCCTGTTCCTCTTTATATTTCAGTTTTTTTTTTTAAAGCATAATGAATTCAAGTCAAATCAACTGTTGCACCTCTACTATTTCCACAATAAGACTTCCATCATCTATAGCGTGACAGCTGTTGACATTAACAGACATCCAGGAATGAACCCGTAAATCAATTATTTACATGAACGAGCATCATCTCCACTGCTGGAAAAACCATGTTTCCAACTCTGCTTCAGGTCACGCTAAGGGAGATGGTGTTTAGAGCTGCATGTGAGTGGAGAGAACGTCATGCCCCATCGGAGACCACCGTAACCTCTAACAGACACTATGGGGGTGGTGGGGGTTTGATGGTAAAAGTCAGTCTCCTGCCATGGTGTGAAAAGCAAAAAAAGATGAAGTGATGGAGTGGCTGAGGAAGGAGGAGAGAAAGGACAGACCTGGTTCAGCAGATCTGTCTTCAGCAGACATCATTGGGGGGTTCAAACTAGGGTTAACCTTCAATGAAAGTTCAATGGGCTGGAAGGCTGCAAGTCTCCAAGGAGTAAACGTACGTACGTGTGTGTGTGTGTGTGTGTGTGTCTGTGTGTATATACTTCTATCTTTATGGGGACATTGATATGTTTACACAGTCACACCATGGGGACCTCTGACATTATGGGGACCAAAATTTAGGTGCCCACAAGGGTTAAATATAAATAAAGGTCTCCACTAATAAAATAGAAATGATGTGGCCCTATAAATAAATTTTTTTTTTCTCCTCTGGAAGTCCCCATAAAGCATTAGTGAAACAGGTGCAAAGCGGAACATGTATTTTTCAATGGTTTGAAGATGTGTTCACTTTAAAAACAAACAAACCAAAAAATTATGTATATTTTGAAATTATTGATTACATTTTTCATGTATTTATTTCTTAAAATATATGATTTCACTTATATTTATTTTTTTAAATGTAAATAATTTAACATTTTATAATTATTATTGAATAATTTTTGGATTTCTAATTATTTATTGTTATTGTATTTATTCATTCATTTTTACGTTTACATTTTTTTTAATGAAATATAAAATTGTAATAATTATTTTTATTTTATTAAAGAAAAAAGACAAGTTTACACTCACTACCCAAGGGCTATTTGATTACAAACTTGGTCCTCATGACACATGTAAACCAGAAAGTGTGTGTGTGTGTGTGTGTGTGTGTGTGTGTGTGTGTGTGTGTGTGTGTCTCTCAATGCTGGAGCATCTTCCCTACATTCTGCATGGCAACAGCTGATGAATGGATGATGGATTCATAACAGCCCAGTGAGTTCTACATTTGGGGATGTTGGGGGGGGGGCTTTATTAACCATAAACACTCATTCATGTGCCAGTGTTGACAGTCCTACAGTATAAACCTTATGTTACCAAACAAAGGGCTGAAGCTCAAACACATTTTTCCCTCTCTATAATCTCTATGGTGGCAGACCAGTTTAGTGCGGTCTTCGGATTGAAACCTCAAAAGGAACAACAAACTGAAAACAGGAAAACATTACTATTCGCACTTCAATGAGTAAACCGTTTCATGAATCAACTGATACTTGGTTATACAGGAAATCCTTCATTCTACTCGTTCTCTGTACATCAAGACACTGAAACACATGGGAACTCTGAGTACTTCCTCTTGCTGTGCTCGCAGACCCAGCATTTGAGTGACTACATAATAAAATAATTTGAGTTTCATATGGCTAATCAAGAAGATTTATTGCTTTTCGATGCAACAAAGTCAGCTGCAGTTTAGATCGACTATAAAGACACTTCAGCTTGTAAAAAAAATAAATAAATAACATAAAAGTATGTTTTTATCCAGTTTGGTACTCTAATAACAGTAAAAGATAACCACAATCATTATCCAATTAGCTGTAACTGTGTAGTTACATTAAAACACATCATACAGAAGTTTTTACACATGAAGGAATTGGCAGTAGACAAACAAATAGAGCAATAACATGAAAAATCTTGTAATATTTTAAACAAACTAGATTAACCCAATCTACCATTTGTGGAATCTGCTTCCTCATTCAAGTGTCAAATTGAGCATCTCCACACTTCAACTGTGATAAGTGGTAAAAAAAAAAATAACGTTAAAAACATAATAATGGGAAATGTGGACAGATTTCAAACAATTAAGTGATAACACACGATCCTGTAATAAGATGCAAGAAGAAAAGAATCTGGACAACATGCTCCTGGGCTATGATGACAAAGACAGACAAGCTCCTAAAAAAAAAAAAAAAAAAAAAAAAAAATCTCATCAATGTTAAAAAGACTGTGAAACCACAGTAAATCCCAGAAGCAGGACCATAACCAGTTGTCAAAAGCATTCCGTTTTTGGCGGAGTATAACACTTAAAAACTTTGATCCATTTTGGCTACTGATCAGATGTGTAAATGCGGTGCTGACAATGCATCTCTCCAAGGAATATCTGGTTAAAATGAAGATTAAAAAAATGAAATGTCAAACTAAATTGTATTGTGCCATTTTATTTGGAGTTGGGTTTAATGCCTGTTGTCATTTTGGAACAAAAAGGACAAATCTTGGAAAACACAAGTGAGCTTCAGGGAGTTTAAATATGAAAACAAATGGCAGCGACAACAATTGGCTTTAATAAGTTATGGCATCTGTCAAAACAAAGAGCAACTGCCTGAATGAAAAGACTTGTTTTCAGGGTTTTTGTAGCAACACCTGACAAAAAGAATAGTAGATTAGATCAAAATGCTGTGTCAACAATCTGCTCCCATGTGTCTCTGGTAGGAGTTATATCAAATATCTGAATAAGGTAAAATATATTAATTTGGCCAGTTTATGGCAAGACAATACTGTGAATTAGGCACAAAACACAAGTGCGCAGTAGTAACTATTATTAGGGTTGGGACCTGGGACCAGTTTTGAAATTATGGAACCGGTTCAGTCATTTTTTTTTTTTTTTTTATAAACGATTCCTATAACATTTCCTGGACACTCTAATCTGTGCAATGAAGCAGTGACGTTACGCCACATGCTACTGGTCCAAGGGCGGGGATACGCCCACATTGTACTGAATGCCACACCGCGACTTTTAGAAGAACCCTTCACAGATGTGAAATCCTTTAGAAGAAGACTTTTACAGTAAGGCATTATTTCTCATTGGGAGGCACCCACTGGATTTAGCTGAGAACATCTCCCTCCAAATCTCCGACACCTGAGATTTGGTGTCGAAATTCACCCGTCAGCTAGCTTACGAGCCATTAAGAACAGCGCTGTGAATGTAACAATGCCAAAGGTGGTAAAAAGTAAAGGCTCCAAAGTGGGGTTATACTTTGAGAGATGTGGAAATGAACACGCAAAGTGCAATAAATGCAATACATTAATTTGGTGCAAAGGTGAAAGCACGTCCACCACAAAGAAACATAACATTTACACTTACATTTACACATGCACTGTGTTTGAGAGCTGTAGGATGTCCACTGAGAGAGAACCTGGGCTGAGATGATGAGTTTGCAGCCACTTCCCTCTCTTCAGACTAGTACTATATTATATAAAAGTATAGATTTGGAATCGTTATAGGAGCTGGTAGGAACTGGAACCGTTTAAGGGGAACGGTTATGGACCCCGAATCGTTATAATTCAAACAGGTCCCAACCCTACTAATTATTCTTATGTCCAAATGTCTTCGTGGTGATGTAGTGGCTCTTCTGTCTGTTAAGACAACCTATTTCCTTTCAGAGACATTATATAAACTAAAGGAAACCAAAATCAACACCAATGACCAAAAATAACGTGTGTTTGGGAATCTCTAGGAAAATGACGGGCAAGCATAAACCCATCCTTGAACTAGGTCTCCAGTTTATCCACAGTATCCAAAACTAGCACTGTTCTTTTTATGTCTATTCTTTTTACTTGAACCTTTTCAAATTAGGAAGTACTTAAATCATCACATATTTAAATCTAATGTAGGTGTTGAAAATGTATGGAATACTTTTCAACATAAGTGCCTTCCTTGGTAAATCACAAAGGTAGCGTTGCTCTGTTTACACCAGGGGTGTCAAAGTCATTTTAGTTCAGGGGCCACTTTCAGATAAATTTGATCTCAACCTCTGAAGAAATAACATAATAATACATAAATAATGTCAAATCAATTATTAATATCTTAATATGCATTGTTGCCTTTGCACTCCTTTAAACAAAAAGATTTCCTCTTACTGCAACTTGATCCAAGAGCTCAAAACAACAAGCCCGTATAACCAACTTCTGTGGAAAACATTCTTCGGTGTTAGCAGTACACCTACTGAAGCACAAAGACAATATCTGTATAGCTACTACGCACACTCATAATATTTATTTGCAATTCTCTATGGTTTTAGAGTGAAAAAAGTTAAATTGAACAATGAAAATGTTGACATCGACACATTATTCTTTCAAAACACTATGAAAAAGATGAACAAACTGAGAAAAACAGCATCATTTTAACAATATTATGCTTCCGTTTATCATTTCCACATGTCCATTATATCTTACAGATCACAGTGAATCTATAAATACATAAAATATTTAATATCAGGCAGAATATTGTTAAAAATTTACTTCTGTTCAAATATTTCAAGTTCATATTTGTTCTTATTATTCAATTTTTTTTGCGAAATTATACTTTGTTTTATTGTAAATATGTGAAAATATTTACAGAGAAAAATCTGTGTGCGTTGTATTTATAGATTGTCATGGCAGAGTTTTATTGGTCTGACCCACTTTAGATTGAATTGGTCTGAATGTGAAACTTGGAACTAAAGTGATTATTAATATCTTAATATCCATTTATGCATTTGCACTCCTTTAAAACAAAAACATTTCCTCTTAATGCAACCTGATCCAAGAGGACAAAACAAGACTGTAAAAGCAACTTCTGTGGAAAACATTCTGCGGTGTTAGCAGTACACCTACTGAAGCACAAAGACACAATATCTGTATAGCTACTATGCACACCCTAACATTTATTTGCAATTATATATTGAAGATTGTCCTTGTATGTGTAGCCTAAACTCAAACAACTATTATATCTCAGTTTCCCAGACACAGATTAAATTTAACCCAAGACTAGAACTCTTTGTCAACTAATAGCTTTTGTTTTTGTCCTGAACTAGTTTTAAGAAACTGATTGAAAACCTCCTATAGTGTGCGAGTTGTTGGCAGGACTATTGTAATACAACATTAATACTGTCAGAATACACCGGACAGGATTATGTGCTACCATAGGGCCATATAAATTAAGAATGTATAAACATAATAAAACTATTACACACTCTGAACAAAAGTGGTGGCGGGTTGTATTAACTCAACTTAAACCCGTTAATAAAAGACATCCAAAAAAAATAAAAACATTTTTTATAAAAGCATCAACACCCATCGCCACACAAACAGCAGCAGTGACTTTAGCTTTGTGCATTCATTTTTTAAAATCCCTGTGCTGTTTTGACTGGCCAGGAAAACAGGCCTTCAAATTGGGTTAGCGGAGCTGCGTCTCCCTCAGGCTTCCATCACTGGAGCAAATGTGACAGCAGGGCGTGTAGGGGGGCTGAACTATGCTCAAGGGGAGGTTGGCTGAGTTTTGCCCTAATATGGACACAGGCCAGGGGGCGGGGGTGCTGTTGGGAGGCAGAGAAGAGGGTGGGCTGGGTAGAGAAGGGGGAACCTTCCCCACCACCACAATAATGGCAGCCTAAGTCGCCTCCCTCTGCTGTATCATACCCTTCTGTCCTTGCCTCTTGGAGTCCACTTCACATACCAGAACACCATTCAACTGTTCGAGTCTACCAACCGTGCACTGCCAGCTCTCAAACTACTGTTCGACATGCTTTATACACTATGAAGGTCTCTTTAGCAGCTAAACCTCCTCACATAAGGCATAAGAAACTGATCCGTGGAGTTGCATAGGCTCATATAACTATAATGCTTCGAAACAGGATAGATATTGAACTGAAGCTAAATACATTTGAATAATAATGATCAATAATGATAAGCAAATAAATCGGAGTCGCTAATGATCAAACAAATCAACACTTACTCAGAGAATGTTTAATCTCTCCCCTATTTTGTGCCATTCTCAAGTTTCTATGACAACTGTTCCTGAATTAAGAACCAATAATGCGACTTTGACCTTTTGCAATATTGATAATTTTGTTATATGTATGCATGCATCAGTGTGTGTTATGTTATGATAATAGATCCAGTATTGATTAAGTTATAGAGTGAGATGTCTATGCTTGACACACACAGTGGTAGTTCATTTTGCAATATGTCACCTTTGACCTCCAGAGATCTCAAAAACTATTGGTCGTAGGTGATAACACCAACTATGAGAATTGTAGAATTGTTCGTTCCGCATCGTTTGGTACCAATCTGAAAGTTCTGTTACCCTCCGTTCTTGAGTTATAACCAAAATTGTGATTTTGACCTTTTAGTTAATTGGGACCTTGACATTTGACCTCTACTCAAATGGATTATTGCATCTGATGCTCATTAGCTATATGTATACGCCCATGTAATTTCATGGTGATATCTCAAGTATTCATTGAGTCATGATATGTCTCTGTGGACATACACACGGATACACAGACAGACACACAAGGTCATTACAATAATTAACAAATATAAAAATGAACATCAATCTACGCTAAAACTGCAACAATTACATGACGATCTGCCAACAATTCAGTTAATTGATATCTAGTGTATTTTAATAATAATAATGTTCAATTTTACTCCTAACATTAGAATGTATTTCTTCTTCTCCTTTTGTCTTTTCCCTTCAGGGCTCACCACAGTGAATCACTTGCCTCCATCTAATCCTGTCTTTGCGTCCTCTTCTTTCACACCAACTCCCTCCATGTCCTCTTTCACAACATCCATAAACCTCCTCTTTGGTCTTCCTCTAGGCCTCCTGCCTGACAGTTTAAAACCGCATCATTCTACAAACATATTGACCATCTCTCCTCTGGACATGTCCAAACTATGTCTGACCTTATCTCCTAAACCTGTAATGTGTTGTCCCTCTGATGGACTCATTCCTAATCCTATCTATCCTGGTGGTCACTCCCAAAGAGAACCTCAGCATCTTCATCTCTGCTACCTCCAGCCTCTTCCTCAGCGCCACCGTCTCTAGACTAAACAATATGGCTGCTCTCACCACAGTTTTCTGCACCTTTCTTTTGTTTTGAGCTCAAACTATCCCACCTGACACTTTTCTCCACCTGTTCCAGCCTGCACACATTTCTTCACCTCTTTTCCACTCTCCATTGCTCTGGACTGTTGACCACAAGTGCTTAAAATCCTCCACCTTTATTTTTTCTCCATGTAGCTTCACACTTGGGTCTCTCTCATTCATGTCGAACCTTCCAGACTCTCCTTTCCAGGCCAATCCTCCCCCTGTTCTGAACTCTAACTGCAGATCACAATGTCATCTGCAAACATCATAGTCCATGGAGGTTCCTGTCTAAGCTAATGTGGCAGCCTGTCCATCACCATAGCAAACAGGAAGGGGCTCAGAGCTGATCCATGATCCAGTCGTACCTTCACCTTGAACTCCTCTGTCATAGCTACAGCACACCTCACCACTGTCTTACAGTGCTCCATTTTTAATCTTGTCCAACATTGGTTGGGTGAGATTATTGTAACCACCTTGTGTGTCTGTGTCTGTGTGTCCGCAGAGACTTATCATGCTATAACTCAATGGATACTTGAGATATCACCATGAAATTACATGGGCATAAAAAATCTAGGTAATGCGCACTAGATGCAATGATCCATTTGAGTAAAGGTCAAAGGTCAAGGACACAATTAACTAAAGGTTCAAAATCACATCACCGATTATAACTCAAGAACAGAGAGTCACAGAACTTTCAGACAATGCAGAATGAAGATTTTTACAATTTTCATAATTGGTGTTATCACCTACGACCAATAGTTTTTGAGAACTCTGGAGGTCAAAGGTGACATGTTGCAAAATTAACTTCTGTAACACCGTTTGTGTGTGTCAAGAATAGCCATACCATGCTATGAATATATTATATGCACAGACGCATATATAAATATACTGAAACTATCAATATTGCAGAAAGGTCAAAATCACATTCATGGCTCTAATTCAAGAATAGGTTGTCATAGAAACTTGAGATTGAAACAACATAGGGGCGAGATTAGGCATTCTCTGAATATTTGTTATTTCTGTGCACTTTAGGTCGATAAATTCTTAGACAACAAGGTTCCGCATTTGGAGCTCTTCCCCAATCACAATTAAATCAAGATGATTCTAAATTAAATTTTAAATCTGCAATTTTTTACCCCCAGCAATACCACTTAAATGCAGTTTGTAACCAAATTGCAACCTGTCACCCTCCCTGATGGTGAATACTAAAACACTAACTTCCCTTGTTAAAGCCAGTATTGCTTTTATACATTCTGCACTTCTGAGTTAAAACATAACAGGTGAAACATGAGGAAGAGGAAGTTCATCCTGAGCTACTGGAGGAAGATGGCAGTGAAACATGGTGAACAAACTCCCCATTGCAAAACTACAGCTACTGACAGTTTGTAGATCATCTTATGGGAGCCATAGGTCTGTCTCTATCAGTTACAGCTTATTTTCACTCTAAATCCTCATGGTGCTTTGTATAATGCACTCACTGAGAAACCAAGTATCACACATAGGACACAGACACACTCTTGAGTGAATGACACTGAAGCCTAGTCTCCTCCTCAGCTCTGTTCAGCTGCAGCCAGCTGGGCCCCCTGCCTAATTTTACACTTGCTCATTACAAACTCACTACTATCCCTCATCCACATCTGGCCTTGGGTGAGGAGTAAATGAGAGGGACACTGATAATGACACCCGAGACCATTATCTAACAGTGGTCATTTTTTTTTGTCTTGTCGCACATCTAACAGAGCTGAGGAAGATTGTGAGTAGTGTGTGTGTGTGTGTGTGTGTGTGTGTGTGTGCGTGGGGGGGGGGGTTGTGTAAAAGCTGAGAATGAGAGAGTGGGATAGAGAGAGTGTGACCGCAGAGGCACAAGAGGACTTTAAGAGAACAATAGACTGAGGGAAAGAATTCAAGTCAAAAAATCAAGTCGGAAAGCGAAGGAGGGCGTTTGGTATTCGAAGAGGAGGCGGCCAGGCCTGGCTACTACCAGCCATTAGTGCACAGAGTGGGACTCCAGGCGTAGAAATTCCTCCTACATCTCTGCTCAATGCCACTTCTGTTCTGCCAAGGCCTGCATGTTAACAGCACTACAAATACAAAGGCAACCATGTCTGTGTGTGACTGAGTCTTGTGTGAAACTTGTGTTACAGAGTGTGTATGTG
This sequence comes from Siphamia tubifer, assembly GCA_020466265.1. Classification (NCBI taxonomy): domain Eukaryota; kingdom Metazoa; phylum Chordata; class Actinopteri; order Kurtiformes; family Apogonidae; genus Siphamia; species Siphamia tubifer. The sequence goes on along the minus strand of CM035805.1, from coordinate 31,405,462 downwards.
AGCAACATCAAGCGACATCCACCACCACAGGCCACTTCGACACAGGGTGGAGGCAGGCGAAATATGTGAAACGAAGCTGCCACGACCCTCGGACCAATACCAGTAGGAACAAATGCATGTGCTGCTGCTTTTGATTACAGAAAGAAGTTTAACGTCAACACTTTCTGGACTGCCGCAAGAAGATACTTCACATGTTTATGTTGTGAATTCAGATATGTGGATATTTGACAAAATCTTGAGAGTATTCTATACAGCACAGAGAGGAGCGATCCCTGGACAATTTCTGCAAAAACAAGCAATACCAAAGCTGGAAGTGGGGCACAGGGGTGTTCCTTATAAAAACAAACCTATTTATGGCTCTCTAAAAGCAAGCTCTACTGTGACGGTTCAGGGCTTCAGAATGGTGTGAGATGGTGCTTGACCTTCCACACCATGCAGGTCTCTGGTGTCTGTCATCAGACATGTCTGTTTTCTTGACCCTAGCCTTGACAAGTGCACTTGGTCAGTCAGTCATGCAAAACATCTGGGACAAACTTTTTTCCATCCCTAACAATGCTCTCACTTTGTTTCTCTACTGTGTTCACAGGCTTCAGATTTATACCAACAGTGCTGCAGTACATGAAAACAGAGCAGAGAAAAGGAACTTAATTATTATCAGCTTTGGCCAAATAGAAACGTGGCAAATATCAGGAACCACTGAAGCCTCAGTTATACTCCCTGGAGGACACACAGATAACTATAACAGTTGCTGTAGTAGCTATTCTTGTTATATCATTGTTTAGTTATGACCTAAATTATGATCAAGACTTTAGTTTGAAGACAGTTTACAGTAAACAGGTCATTAATACAGCTACTTTGAAGACCACTGTGACAATTTCTGAAGCCTATCAGAACATGGTTAATGAATAAAATACAAACATAAGCTTGCATTTCCATCCTCTAATTAAACAAAGAAAACTAGAAAAGCACTCAGAGCAGACCCCCACCTACCGAATGAAGGGAGGTCTGCCAAGGAGGTTTAGTTTGTATACAACATAACTCAAAAAGTAATGGATTTTGATGAAACTTTCAGGGTATGAAAGACACTTGCCCCCACCCAAATTACCATGAAAAGCCTAGCCTAGCCTGACTGTCACCATCTGGTATCACAATACCATCTGGGGCCCTTCTACAAAGGAGGGGTCTTATCTAAAATCCTTGCATGTGATTAGATGAAGAATCTGTCCTTCATCTTGACTGACACATTGCTTCAGCCAATCACGTTGAAGTCACGCTGTGACTCAGAGCGACAGCAGGAAGACGAGCCATATTGAAAGCAGATGATTAAAACAAATGTGACAGTATGTTAGTGTATTGTCTGTAAATGACCATTGTCGTATGTGCAGGGAAAATCTGGGGATAAAAGGCAATAACGGCAACAGCCAGTGGACATTCCTTGAACTTCCCTATGGAAAACGGGTAGACCAGCGGCTTGCAGAACTTGGTCTTAACGTGTCAGATGTTCCAGAAAAATCCTCTGGCATATGTCTGATATGTCTTCACTTGGTAGGGAGACACCAGAGTACTCTGGCCACTATAAGGGAATGGCAAAACGCTGAAGAGGAACCCTGTGCCCAACAGACGATGGAAACATCAGCCGTGGCACAGACAGACACATCGCTGCCCAGTTATGGGAAGCCCCACCAGGCGACACTGATTGGCTCCTTCATTTTTCAGAAAGCCTGAACTAAATGATACTAGGCGTGAGCCAGTGTGTTGTTTGGCGAAATGCAGCCAGATGACGTGAGTCAGGTTACTCATTACCACCATACCCTGAAAATGTCATCAAAATCCATCCATTAGTTTTCAAGTTATGCTGTACACCAACCGACAAACAGACCTCCTTGGCAGAGATAAAAAGGAACTAAGCCATCCATTATAAATACAGAATTCAAAGGTTATGAAGTTGCATCTGAACGCACTAAGAACTCCCTCCTCATGTGTGTCAAATTCCAAAAGAGCACAGAAGCTGTAATGGGCTCGATGCACAGCCCCACTGCTTCCTGAACTTTAGGTGGCTCCTTAATTTCCTGCCTTTTATTATCGGAGACACTTATTAATCCAGGTGCGCCAAATTAATCTGTAGTCACAACAACAAATCGTTGGCAAACCTGGGTTAATGTGTCCAGTAATGAAAAACTGGAAATAAAGGAGGCACCTGAAATTCAGGAAGTAGTGGGGCTGTGCATAGAGCCAATACAAACCGAAATACAGGAGACTCTTCTGCCAGTGTGTCAGATTGCCCAGCTTTATTTTTTTTGCTCATTTTTACTGTGGTCATGGAGACAGACAGTAGATCTGAATCTACAACAGTAACTCTATGCCACTCATTGGCTTACTGTCCTGCTACCTGGTTTGTAAAGTGTCAATTAACACCTTAGCCTGGGAAATTCCCCTCCCCTTTTGCACATCTGATTGCACTTATATTGTTTTAATGATGGACTGTAAAGACACACATAGTGATACACTTCTTTTACACAAAGACTAATTTCTATTTTGGATTTCTTCAACATTCACAGGTGTGTAAATTGAAGGGTACACAGATGTCTGAACAGAGGTATTTGTACGCTCTAATCATCAAATGGTCATATTGACTCTACTTGATACTCAAAGTTTAATACTGGGCCTGTGCATTCACACTATAAATAGATAAATATGTTCACAGATTATTATAATATTAGATTATACAATGATAATAAAAAATATAAAACTTGATTTTCAAAATGAATTAATATGAAAAGAGTTCTATCTTAGTATTAAGCAAACGTTGACTAACAAAGCCATGAAAAATACAGATAAGAGGTCCCGATATAGACTAAAAACATGAAAGACAAAAATGCTATAACAAATATGAAGGGAAAAAAAACATGTTTGGGTCACAATGACACACAATACCACTCATACATAACATTTATGCGTTGGGTTTATCTTCTGACATCCAGTGGTTTAATATAACTGAGCCACAATCAAGTAGGAGAAGTACCAATATCAATGTGTCCTAATCCTTAATGTTATTTTAACGTTAGCAATATAGTGGAGTATGTGTCGAGTGAGTCTTTAGCTGTGAGACTGTTAATCCTTTTTCAGCAACAATTTTCTAATATGCAGTGTAAATACAGAAACATATCTCATATTTCTAGACTTTGATAGTTCTGCTTTTCTGAACCAATAGTCAAAGTCTATTTTTAGTTATACTCTATATAGCAGTGTTACAAATAAAATAACTACTTCAAGGGGCTTTACAGTCTACGATATAAAATACTGTGTTCTTTGACCCTTGGTTTGAGTGAGGAAAATGTCCTTAGTCCGTCATGAACAATAAACAGCTGGAAAGCTTTAGATTCCTGCACCTGCTGAGATCAGTGAGTGCTGCTGAATTGCAAAACGCCAGCAAGGAGGAAGCAGATATCCTTCTGCCAGCTGTGGAAAGCAGAGAAAAACAGGTGGAGTGGCACGCAGTCAGCTCACTATCTCAGCCAAGGTTAAGTATGATAATGTTTAATATCATTAGCTGGTGGTACATTATGTTATCAATCTCATAGACTAATTTTATTGCAGCTAAATATGCTTTTTAACTAACTTTTTAAGACACCCCTTTTTTCTTTGTGTAGCTTCATAACTTTAGTTTTGCACCGTTACACATTTTTCAAGGCTTTCCAATTTTCCAGTGTCCTAGAAAGTATGATGCTTTGGGCATTTGTACTCAAATAAATTGCCAAAACAAAGACGCCCGTTGTCGAGAATATTTTACACAAAATCGATACGACAGATGGTGTGCATTTTAAATAACCTCATCATAGTACAACTCAGGTTACAAAAACAACACACCACTTGTCTCGTATCATGACACACGAGGCGACACCAGACTCAAGAAGAAACTTTTATACTAAAAGAAGGAAAACATAAAGACCAGCATTAACTTACCGGTCTTAAATAACAGTAAAATGATCCATGTGGAGACACGTGATTGTTAAAGGACCACATGACGAAGCAAAAACAAAACAAACAGTAATAAGAAGGGAGCTGGGGGTTGATAAACACAAGTGATAATTAGAAGCGCATATGTTGAACAACAGCAGCCAGTAGTGACGGCCGCACTACGAAACAGACCGACTCACAAAGAAATGCTGCTGCGCTGACAGGATGCGAGTTGAAAAAGTGAAACGTGAGCGGGAAGTGTGCAGGGTCATAAGGCTGCTCCGGTGCGCACACACTCTTTTCCCACATAAACATACAGACGAACAGATATAGAGAAGCCAGATTGGTAGTTTTGAGCAAAACCGGAAACGTGGATCAGCCGATCTGATCAAGGAACACCAACAATGAACTGAAAAGTAGAGAACATTATTCTTCATAAACACTGGTGGCTTATGCATGAAAATACTAAGCTTTTAAGAGATAAGCTGTCCTGAGCTGAAAGGCTTGTTGTGTTAGTGAACATTACAGCTAAATAACAGACTAAAATGTACTACGACACCACCTCAGTCCACCCACACAGGTGGTGCCACGTATTTTGTCTAAAAAATATGCAATGTGGAACAATCTGCTCTTCATTTAAATCAGACAAAAATGTAGCGGTCATTATTGTGTGAGTTATGGCATACGAGTAGTGTTATATCTGAAACAATAAATAAGCTCCACTGCTGATAATGTCACATGCCATGATATAGATTAATACTTTCACATCCTTAACCAGAAACAAGAGGCGTACAAATTATACTAATAAATCACCAAAGACAGGTTTCAGTGTTAAGGTTAAGCAAGCAGCTAACCTAAAGATAGAAAATGAAAGTAGCAACAAGTTCCTTTCCCCATGGCCATGATAGTACTTGCTATACTGAACATAAAGATGAGTCAACTCAGATATTTTGTTAAAATCTGATGTCTCAAGCCAATGTTTTCCATTGCTTTTAGCTTTCAGAAATTATCCCCAAATATTAACTGTATAAATCTTATCCTCCAGTTTGGCACAAAATACTAAGGTTCAGTCTTCAGAACCACATTAATGTAAGAATAAGTCATCCATCTGATGAAAAGACAAAATCTAACCACAGTGTTATATTCTACAAAACTGGCACATCACATTAACCGTTTCATTTTTAACTCTGCTTAGTTGCTTATTGTAGGTTTTATTAATGTATTTAAGTTTGGTGTCAGTGTTGTGCCTGTTGCTGACAAAACAAAAGTCTCAATACTAGGTATATCTTTGCATCTCTTCATTAATACATAATCTGCAATTGTTTAAAGGTTAATGGATAACTCTGTTTATTATCTCTGTAGAGAAGTTCAGCCACTTCATTCATCCTAATACACACAACCAAGAATTAGCATCAGAAATTCTTAATCTACAGTTTCTGATGGAAGACCTGAAGGGAACCTGTGAAGCACAGAGAAAAAGCAAACAACATAGTAGGTTAAACGTCCATTTCCAATTAACCAGAGCTTTTCTAACTATAAGAACAAAGTGCTAACAACTAGCAACATCAACAGGCCTTCAGTACAAAAGGATAACTTATTTTGACCATTTTAATTTTGCAACAAAATTGCTATTATAAGTAAAGGAAAATAAAAAAGAAAATTCTGAATTTTTGCAAACTTCATCAAAACAATGATGAAAGCCAGAGAACGCACAACGCTAGCAAGTTAGCGCCCAAATGAAGCCAGGTAGCCTGCACATAAAACTCCAACACACGCATTTAAAACACACGTTCAATATTTTAACTTAAATTTACTTTTACTCCACCCTTCTCCTTTTCTATCACAGTCACTCCCCTCTATGTTTGTGCTGTCTTAACGCAAACTACTATCCAACATTCCAAGACTGCTAAGCACCATCCAACCAATGAAAAATAATCCCATGAAGGCCGTGATCTGTAATGTGTAAAGACAATCACTGCTCTGTCTTCACAGATCTAAACAGTTGAATATCTTTATCACATTCTAAAATAAACATGCTTTCAAACTCAGAGGCATAGCAGCTAAAGAGAAGTGGTTCACAAATCATCTCATGACATAAACCGTAAAGGATAATTCACAGAGGAGAAGTAACATGATATTTCCTGCTTGTCAAATGGCAATGAACATGAGACAATGAACAGAAAAAAATATATGATATACTGCATCTTTACGGCCCTTAAAATAAACAACAATTAACTCCGTTATCTATAGAGATGGGTAGCTTTCACATTTTAACTGATACAGCACTGATACTCGTATACAACAGTACGTGTGTTTTCAGTACTTTTGTGTGTGTATGTAAGGTGATTAAAGTAATTTTCTCTATAAAGAAAATGGTAAAACTTCAGATTTCTGAATATTTATTTCTCAACATCACCAGTAAACTTCAGGACTTGCTTACAGCAACATATTCATTGATTTTAGATGCTATTTCTTTTCCCCTAATGTTGGCAGTAGTTGAGGAGCCGCCAGTTTCTGCAGGTGTAGTGACAGTGCCTGGGGCAGGACTCGTAGCCTGTACTCCTTTAGAGCTTTTGAATATTGTACATTCCTCAGCCTTCAGGTGTAAACAGTGGTACCTCTACTTACGAAATTAATTCCTTCCAGAAGTGGTTTCGTACCATGAAATTTATGTAAATAGTCACATTTTACATGTAAAAAGTCTGATGCGTTCCAAGGCCCCAAATATTACCCCTCAAACCCTTTAAAATTATAAAAATGTACCAATTTTGTATGAAACAGGTGTTAAAATTAAAAGAAACCCACACCTCCACCATCCATCATAAGATCAGTGAATATGGTGGATGTTTTTACTGAAACAATCGCCTCAGTCACTGTATCTCCTGCAATTTCTTTCTCCTTTATCCAAATGTGTAACAGTCTCTTCATCTGGTCGTTCAGTGATGACCTCTTTTTCGATATCACACAGATGCCTTTCGTAGGGGTCGATGCTTTTAAAACATCCTTCTGCTTCAATATTGTACTGACGGTAACGGGTTTCGGCCATATTCCTTTGCGATATCACTCAACCACGTACCACTCATATTTTTTTAACCATCTCCTGTTTCACTTCTATTGATAACGTAGCCCGCTGCTTCTTTTCATTCGCACTGGGAATCACTTTCTTTGGCCTCATGATGAATAAGAAATATGTACTGGAATAATAAAGTTTCAATGACCACACTGGGAAAAACTCACAAAACAACAGTAACTCTGTGTTGAATGAGGGTCAAAGGGTCATGAAAAGCATTATGCGTACCTCCCTCATAGCCGATGGGATGCTACATACAGTACTTACATGACGCATTTACGTACATTACATAGTTATGTACAGTAATGTATATATTTATGTTTCGGGGGGTTTGTTTCATAAATGTAATTTTTTTCTGTAGTCAGAGACAAAAAAAATTGAGGTATAGGTTTTTCATTACTTGGATTATTCGTTAGCTGGGTCTTTCAGTAAGTAGAGGTACCACTGTATTATGTTTCAGGTGTAAACGTAATCAAAACTAATATTTTAACCATATTGAATATTACAGTCTACATGTGTACAAAGAACTATAATCCTACACAGACACACACACACAAATCTGTTAGCTGAGCATCTGAGAGCCAATGAGGAGTCTGTTGTACTTTCTGTTCCAGCCCAGATGGCAGCGTTGGCTGACTCAGCGGTGGCTGGGGGTCCACTGTAAACGATGTGATTAGTCGTTGCCAACAGGAGGAATGCTGAGCACTAAGAGCCAGGAGCTCAGGAACTGAGCAATTCAACCTCCAAGTTATCTGAATGAAATAAATTCTCTTGTAAGTGGAATGGGGTTTTTCCATTTCTGCTCATGATTTACCATCATGAACTAACTAATGAATAAATACATGAGAAACAGATGATCGATGTATTTACAGTGCCAGGTATAGACCCTGAACATATGCTCTGCTACTGCTCTTAACTGCTTGCCGAGGGCAGATGTTCAGCGGTTCAACTGAGACAACTGGAGTAACAAAACACTACCATAGACCTGTGGGTGTGAAATCTGACATTGTATTCTCCAAATGGTTGAGTGGAGCTAGGCTGATGAATTATATCTCCAAAGTAGTTTACTTCTATCATTTTTTGTGCTGAAGACAATGATTTTCTTTAATATAAAACCTCTAAACACTTACAATATAATGAGAACCTTATATTAACAAGTGAGTATGACAATTAACTGGCTATAAGGACTGTTGAATCTCACCCAACCAATGTTGGGTGAGATTATTGCAATCACCTTGTGTTTGTGTGTCCGCAGAGACATATCATGCTATAACTTAATGAATATCACCATGAAATTACATGGGCATATACATATAGCTAATGAGCATCAGATGCAATGATCCATTTGAGTAAAGGTCAAAGTTCAAGGTCCAAATTAAGTAAGAGGTCAAAATCACATTATTGGTTATAACTCATGAACAGAGGATCACAGAACTTTCAGATTGGTACCAAACCATGTGGACTGAAGATTTCTACAATTCCCATAATTGGCGTTATCACCTATTACCAATAGTTTTTGAGATCTCTGGAGGTCAAAGGTGATATGTTGCAAAATTAACTTCTGTAACACTGTTTGTGTGTGTCAAGCATAGACATATCACACTATAACTTAATCAATACTGGATAAATTATAATATTACACGCACTGACGCATATATACATATAACAACAATATCAATATTGCAAAAGGTCAAGGTCACATTTAGCAGAAAGGTCAAAATCAATTAAAGAATGGGTTGTCATAGAAACTTGAGATTGGCAAAAAAAAAAAGGGGGGCGAGATTAAGCATTCTCTGAATGCTTGTTTAATGTTGTGTCCATTCATGCTGCTGAACAGATGCATAAGAAGCAACTTCTCAAAAATTTGACACGGAAACTTATAGGGCCAAATGCACTGTAGTCCTACACTCTTGCAGGCTGACTTCAGCTGGCATTAAGTCAATTGATATTGATGTACAAGAAAAGCCTCATACTGCTCATTCAGCTAAAACCTCATTCAGATGTTAGGCTTGGTATCATTGCAGCATGCAGCGCTGGAAACAGATCCTGTGTGATTTCTCATTTAGCATCACAAAGCGATGCATCATTCATAATCGGACTCTCTTAAGCTAAAATCCCTGCTTCAAGTGGTTTCATTTGGCATTTAAAATCATCAGAACTGTGGATATCACATTTCCTCTATCTGACGGTCTGAAAAAGCACAAAGAAGAAGAAGCCGGTAATGGCTACAGAGATCAGATTTCACCCCGTGTAAGGTAGCATCCATGGACAGCTTGCTTATTGTCTGGTCTGGACGTTTCTTTTTACACCATCAAAACACTAAAACACAATGTACAGTAGGGATGCACTAAGCTAACTTTTTCAGTTCTGATGCCAATACCAATGCTGGGGCCTTAAATACCAGTTGATACGAGATATCATTTAACATTAGTCTGAGCAATGGAGATGGATGGTACACTATGTTTTGGCAAAACAGGACTGTCCAGTATCCAAAGCCTCAGCCATGCCACTCTGTGTTTTCCTCTGTTACATTACATACAGTGCGGGTATGCCTCAATACTAGCACGCTGAAGACCCAGTGAATCAACTGCTGAATTTGATGCAAACTCTTAAAAGTAAAAGAAATAGTCCTAATGAGACCCCCCCTCTTGCACACATTTTACCTGATCTGCCCTACCTCTCATCATTGTGAAAATGCATTTTTGGTGACCGTGACCTTTGACCTACATTCATCGACATTTAATGGGATCTATTGTGAAGCACCTTTCCTGTAAATTTCATAGGTTCAGTTGTCATTGTTCCAGTAGTTTTTGCGTAAAGCTGCTTACAAACAAACAAACAAACAAACCAACAAACCAATGCAAAAACAATACCCCCCTCCCCTTTGGGGGGTGGGGTAACAACTTGCATTTTGTGCTGTGTGATGCTGTTGGACTGTGGAGGTAGGACACTTAAATTTGACACAGTCTGCTCAGCCAATGTGAATAAATCAAACCAGTTTAAAGCTTCTACACTTCTTCAAACTGCGAAAACTGGAATTCATTACATGTCTAAATTTGGCCCACACCACTGAGTAAAAACCTAACATGTGTGCGGACATTTTATTATACAACTGTTAGAATAGAGTACTTAGTATTTAGGTTATGTCTGGTTTTACTCCTGAGGCACCTGGTGTGGAAAGTTCAAACAATAAATCAAGGATTCTTAGATTGCTTCAATTTTAGCCATTTTAGTATGCTTTAAAAACAGTTCCTTCTAAAATGTGACAGTTTGCAGAATGTTTAACCCATTTCTCAAGTGAATGTGATATTTTCAGGCTTTAGAAAGTTACTGATAGATAGCAAATAATGGTGAGATGCCACCCTAATGTAAAATATTTTATATGATTTAGCTTTGTGTGTAAATATATGCGGCATGTTTCTACGTTTTCTTAAGCTTTAACAAGACTGCCAATTTTAAAGTACAAAAGAAACCATGTAGTGTACACACACACACACACACACACACACTTCCCTGTGCATGTGCTTGAGGCAACGTATAACAGCAAGTTGAAAACCACAATATGAAAACATACGACTGTTTGAGAGGGTGTGAGATGCCATATCCTGTTTTTCTGTCACAGACGCAAACACTTGGCTGTGAGAAAACTATGAATTGCAACCTAACAGCTACTGGCCCACCAGGACGACGGCTGAGCAGAGTTTCACACAAACATGGTGCATTCATACTCTGCCAAGGCACATTTGTTAAGTTTGACATGTCTTTTGCTCTAAGTTTGACATGTCTTTTGCTCTTTTCTGTGTTCTCCCATTTGCTTTACCATATCACATCAGCACGGCATGTGAACTAAGCCTGCACGATTCTGAAAAAAATGCTTATCACGATTTTCTTGATAAAAATTTATATCACAAATCTCTGCACGATTTTTTTTTAAATTAAGTTACATTTTTTATTAAACTCAAACCCAAAATTGGCATACTTCCAATTTATATAAATATTGAACTATCAGTGAACTATTAATTTAGCCGTTCATTCAGTGTAATATCATTATATATTGATAAATAGATCATTATCAGTAAGCTTAGTTGAAAATTATTGTTGTTTGGATATATAGTGACTTCAAAATGCCATCGGTTATTGTTTATCTAATGTTTTGATCTTTTTTTTTTTTTAACCGTCATGCTCTACCGTGTAATAAATGGGGCCATGTCATTAGCGATGTGATAAGCAATTGCCACAGTTTTTTCCATTTTGTCTGCTGGAGCTCAGTTGTGTATGGTGTCCGTTATAGATGTCTGTTTTTTTGGACATGCATTTTCAGGGGTCTTGTTTCCTACTGTTTCTTCATACTGGTGGTTGAGGTGACTGAAGAGGTTGGTCGTATTGTCCAGCTTTCCGTGTTAGCTGAGAAGCTAACTGAGCTAACAGCTGTTACATTTCGGTCTGTGAGCACCAATTTGATTCGTGACTGGTCTTAAATGATTCGGGACATTCTCCGCTTTCTAACAGTGTATGACAGAACTATATGTATGAACGAATGGTGCTTCAGTTTTTAACTTAAATATCTAGCATTCCATTTCCAACTTCAAGATGACCGTCAGCGCGACAACCGCACTTGGAATAAATGCGAAGCACAATAACAACATTCCGTTTTTTTCCAACCCACTTAATAACTTAATTTAACTAGAAAAAGCATTCTAAGAGCGCTGATCTCCGCCGGGTTTTCTTCCATCAATCCCCTCACTCACTCATGTTGTGCTTCGTCTTGCTGCCTGACGTTGAATCACGTAACATGATTCATGATTGGTTTAGGGAGAAAGCCTGCTGCTACGCACAATCACATGATGTGCACAGGTGCATTTATGATTGGTTGAGTGGGGAAGCAACAACAGTGGACTTTATGGAAGCAGAAGTAAAGCAAACTGAAGTGTTACATGGCTCATGGTGGAAAAAAACCAAACAGAGAAAACCTGTCTCTCTTCAAAAAGCGAATCGCGTGTAGGTGTGAACCGAGATCACTTCTTTTTTAACGATATATCACGCAGCTCTAATGTGAATCTTTTCCATTGGCTCACAAGGACTACACAAAAGTGGCAGATTAGGCATCTTAAATTAAATGCACATGCTTCAAGAAAAAGATTAACAGGTGGATATTATAGGTATCACTAAACCCAGTCTACAAGGGCATAATGTCTTTCTGGTCACCAGCGATGCAATGTATAGAATGTGTCAGTGCTATGTAGAGGACAATGGAATACAACATATGGTCAAAGCTTCAAACTATGATCTCTGTGCAAACAGTGTTCAGACAAAGATTTACACCATAGTGTGAAACAACTGCAACATCATATATCGTGCATTTTACACGGTTGCTGCTTATAGTAATGACTCATTTCTTATTTATTGGTCTATATTAAGCCCTGCATGCTCTCACACTGGATAGTGGCGAGTGCCAAATATGGTGTTTAATTTGTGTCAATAAGTTGAAGCAAATAATATCAATTCAAAATACCAAATAAAAAAATCTAACAAAAAACATTATTCAGATGAAAAATATAAGACTGCAATGAAAAGACTGCACAAATCATGTAAAATATTTGCCTTTGCATATTTCTCAGTTTTGCTTATTGTCATTTTCCTTTATTACAACTGCAGGCTTTTCGTTTGTGCACCCTGACTTTTTGATTTCAGTTTTGACACAAACATGGCTGGTAGGGGCGAGACTTCCTTTGGTGGGTTACTATTGGTTTATTTATGTTTGGCGGACAGCTAAGCAAGCGTACCCAATCAGAAACAGAGTAGCTGCTATGGACAGAGATGCTTCATACGTTTACTTAGCAAACGAAAAGGCTGAAGTTGTAATAAAGGAAAAAGGCAACAACCAAAACTGAGAAAGATGCAAAGGCAAATATATTTACAAGAGATATGCGGATGACATATTTTCATCCAACAGCCGCTTCTTTAAATTTCTATCCTCCCGCTATCCAATGTGGTTATTGTCTGATTAAAATATATTTTAGTTTCGTTTTCATTCATTTGTTTACCTTTGGAATAATATGCAAAATGTTAAGTTATTTTTTTTTATTTGAGTGCTTCAACTGCAACCCACCCGAATTTCATTAAAATATTATTTTTCGTCGTGTCATCCAACCGACCTGCACCCACGGGTAGTGCGGATCAACCGTGGATTTCTAACATTTACATGATCTGTGCTTTTTTTTTTTTCCCATTGCAGTCTTATATTTTTCATTTGAATTTTTTTTGTTTGGTATTTTGAATTGATAGTTTTTTTTCTTGCACTTTTAAAAATCTTCTTTGAATTTATTGGCACAAATTAAACACCATAACTATATGGTACAAAGAAACATTAGACCATGCAAAGAAAATGGAAAGTATTTCAGTCTCTTCCAACACAGAGCAGGTTCATCCACAACAGCCATTGTGCAGCATGTTTAAGACACATAATTCAACTAGCATTCCAGAAATGCTGCAATTACAGCCTGGCATACCAAGTGAAACAAAACGCACGCGCACACACGCACACGCACACATACACACACTCTGCTGCAGCTGTTGCTGTACGTCCCCTTCAACAATAGAGTGCCATTACAGACCTAGAACCACGATAAAGCACATTCCTTTAACAAATTATAGCAATGTGTTGCAAATGTGAGCCTGCAGCATATACGTGACTCATTTATATGTCCTGAACAATTAAACATGTCATACAATGGCAAGTGTAGTGAAGTGTAACTGTGTCTCAAACTGCACCTTTCCTGACCATGACTCATTTGTGAAATAATCAGAACCAAACCTGACACGGCAACAAACCATCATCACCACCACAGTTTATTGTTTACCTCCAGTTACATCAGCTGTGCAAACCTATACAGTAAGTATTTAACTAGTTGCGGTTCCATGTTACCGGTTCTGAAGGTACAACAGTTACATTTGTAAAAAAAAAAAACCTCCACATGAGACCATATGAAGTGACACATGGGCATAAAGAAATAGTAGAGGACAAAAAAAATCCCCACACAATTCTTCCAGCAAAACAGGCAGAGCAACCCACGGATTACCGCAAAAGTAGTTATTTTGCTCCAACCACCTGTCTGCAGATGTCCAGTATTTTAATGACAGTTCTGGGTGGACTCTGGCTGCAGGGATTGAGAATCACATTAGTTACTCAACAGTTATAACTATGCAGAAAATGGGTTTAGACGACGCTTCTTCATTTACTCATACGACGGAGAATCAAAATTCAATGGTGTGTATATCATTGAGTCCAGTAACAACGTGGACGTTCAGATGAAATGTGGCTAGTACTTGCAAAGCTAATTCTTCTGGCTAACGAACACGTCTGTTAGCCTGAATGATGGCAGGCAAACCCCGCAGTAGAGTAGGCTAGCACGTCCGTAAAGTGAGTAAGGGACTTAAAAAAAGGTACAAACGCGTACAAAAATAAATCCCATTGTATTTAGACAACCACAGATATAACTTATTTTAGCGCTGAAACAGAGGTAGTGTTAGCTAGCATGTTAGCGCTTCCTCCCCGGCATCTCCTCCATGTGAACAGCTTTGACAGTCCCTGATTTGACTGGGATACACATACACTGGCACCGCACCAAGTCCAGCAAAACCCACTTTATCAACACCAAACACGAGAAAGAGTCGGTTCAACCAGTAAACTTACCGGTATTCCTCTCGAGGGAGTACTTTCTAGACGGTAAAAGCCGCAGTTTCGGTAGGAGTAGTACTTTTACCGACCTTGGCAGCTCTAACTGTCCCCGGCAGCTACAGACAACAACACTCGGAGAACATTTACCCCTCCCTACAAACCCAGGAAAAAAGTTGAGTCTCAGCCCCGCCCCTCCACGTTTTTAATTGGCCAATATGAGGGACAGTGCAAAATGAGCCAATTAACTGTAGTATTGTTATTCCTTTGACCAATAGCTGCGCAGATAAGCTATTTCTTATCTGCGGGGTATTTGGCAAAGATTTCCACGGTTGAAATGGAGATTAATTTAATGAACTATAACTGAAGTTTGATTGATGGAGGCTTTGACCAACTTATAGGCCAAATACACTGCACTTAGGAACAACTTCAACTTTATTTAAGTATTTAAAAAATAATCTAAATCAGGCTTATTGTCATTGTGTTGTCCATGTAACCATATACAGTCAAGCATAGGTGGGAAGTAACTAAGTAAAAGTACTCCATTACTGTACTTAAGTTGATTTTTTTTAGGTATCTGTACTTTACTTGAGTATTTATTTTTCTGGAAACATTTTACTTTTATTCGCTGCATTTGTTCATAAATATCTGTACTCTATACTCCTTACATTTATATAAATATCTGTACTTTATACTCCTTACATTTATATAAATATCTGTACTTTATACTTCTTACATTTATATAACTATCTATACTTATATAAATATATGTACTTTATATTCCTTACGTTCTCCAGAAGAGACTCATTACTTTTACAATCAGATGTGACAACATGAAAAATAAGTTACTTCAGACGGAATGTCAGTGGGGGAGAGAAATTGTGACTTTCTATATTATAATTATGACTTTTGCTTCATAATTTCAACTTTTTACCTCACAATGTTGACTTTATCTCATAATTATGCATTTTATTTCACATTTATGACTTTTTAACTCATAATTTTGACTTTTTATTTCATTATTTTGACTTTTTATCTCATAATTCTGCTTTTTTAAAATCATTTTTCTCTCCATTTTTTTCTAAATTTCCTGTCCCTACCAACAAAACTGAGTAACTGTGAACTGATCAAACACAATAACTCACTTTTATTATTATTATTATTTTTGGATTTTCCCTGATTAAATAAGTATTATTTCATCCATCCCAAAAATGCTGTTTTACTTTTTACTTTATTACAATTAAGATGTTATAATTTTTTAGTGCAGTACTAAGTACAGAATGCAACTACTTTGACCAGTTCTGCAGCCAAGATAAGAGAGGATCCAACTAGGTAAAAAAAAAAAAGACACACATGTGTATTCACCCCCCACCCCTCAGACCCTCAAACATACACAACATATCCCTAAGATGCTTTCATAGAAAATCAACCAATCAATCAATTTCTTTTAAGCATTAAAACTAAGACTGAAATATTAAAGCTAAGACTAATAAAAAGTAAGACTTCAAAGATACAGAAAATGTATACTAAAATTAATTATGTACAGAGTGTATGAGTGTCAGCAGTTCAACATTCTGACAGCTTGTGGGATAAAACTGTTGATCAGTCTATTTGTTCTGCCCTGAATACTTTGAAAATGTCTGCCTGATGGCAGTTACTTCATTTATTTCTTTTTTATCTTGATGCTCTTCTGACCTTCATCACAAAGGGAAGTACTGTAGTTACAGTGCAGTAATTTTACATGAGAAAGAAATGCAGCACTATACTATTATACTTCTACATATTCCATAAGTTTTACATCAGAGGTGTCAAACTCATTTTAGTTCAGTGACCACATTAAACCAAATTTGATCTGAATTGGGCCATACCATTAACATAACATACATGTAATATGTTAATAATGTCAACTCCAAATTTTCCTCGACATTTTATACCCCAAAAAAAGTAAAATTATGTGATGAAAATGTACACATCTACCAACTACCCTTTAAAACAATATGAATAACATGAATAAACCGACACTTCTTCAGAAAACTAAATGTGATTTTAACAAGATTATGTCTCAGTTTATGATTTAAACATGTCAATTACAATGTAGAGGTTATTATTAGTGAATCTGCAAAAACCTAAAACATTTAATAAAGGGTAGAATATTATGTTACATTTTTACTTCAGGGATTTTACTTGTATTGGTCAAAATCTTGATATCTTGATGTACTGGATTTCTAACCATAGCAGACTAGCTGCTTGTAAAGGCTGGTCTAATTCAGTGTGAAGACTGATGGATGAAGTCAAAGGCATGTTAAAACATTAGTGGGTCTAAAGAATGAGGCCTTGCATATTTGGCCCTGAGGGTTGCAATGCAAAGAAAAGATCCAAAAACGTTCAAAATGTGAAGGCCCTACAAAGAAAACATTACTGTAAGTGTGAGTTGGAGCCTTGGGTCTGTGACAGTGGGTGAGTGGGTGAGCTGTGTGATGTCAGCTGTGTGGTACAGTGCAGGGTAAACACACCTCCAGAGGGTGAAAAGGGCCATGGGAGGTCTACATTTTCTACTGCCCACATTTCCACCACCACAACCACTGGTTATCAGTGTCATTTACAGTAACTTAACACACCGCTGTACCTCAAAAACACTCAGTAATTTTACTTATCACTCTGCCCTGCTATTTTACATAGTGTAATTATCAAGTGCTGTTTTATCATGTGAATCATGCAATTATGAGACATTTCTAGAAATAGGTCAGGGAAAAGTCCACAGCAGAAGTATCTTTTCTTTCACCATTACATGAATAAAAGCCTTTGAAAATATACAATTCTACTAGATCTCATCTACTTTTAGTTCTAATGTCATATTTAAAGACAAGTTCTGTCAAAAAACAAGGCTGTGGGGGGATTGTTGTAATTTTTCTGCTTCCTTTTGAAGGTTCTTTAAAGGCCTCTTACCTGCCTGAGGCAGACACAAGGCTGTAAAACAAAGAAAAAATACTCTACTTTATTACTTTATTAGTTTTTCTCAACATGCTTGTAGATAGCTGAACAACTAACCCTGTTGTGTAAAAGTGACATCTGGTGGTGATGTCTGCACTGTGCAGTCATAAAAGTCATTGTTGTTTGTCTCCCCCATCGCTCTGGATATCTCCCCCTCTGTAGTGTTGTTTTTGGCTGCCTGTTTTAATTTTAGTTTTAGTCTACTCTTTGTACTAAGCTGTCATTTTAGTTTTTATTAGTTTTAGTCATGTCCATTCCCTTTTTAGTCTTAAAAGTCTGAGCATGTTAGTGTTATTTTAGTCAGCTATCCATGAGTGTTTTTGTTTAGTTTTAGTCAATGAAAATTGTACTTTTGTTCCTATTTAGTAATGCAATAAAGTGAACATCATGCTGTCCGTGTTACATTACATTGTGGAGCTAGATATATTTAATATTGAATAATATAGTGTAGCATATAATATTGAATAATATACATACTGTAGCTTCGCGGTGACGTCATCATCCGGGAAATTTCACCTAGTAATGCGTAGCAACCACTGCACTACTTCACCGTCCTGCGCATCCTGGCTTAAAATTTGTGTAAAATGCCCAAATCTTGTGCAGCCTTCAGGTGCAATAGCCACGCTTTGATGGAAGAGAAGCTGTCTTTTTTCCCATGTGCCGACAAAAAAGGGTGAAAAATGTGTCACTGCTAACAGCTGTGCACCTTAGCAAACTACTTTCATCAGTTGTTGGGCAGTGTTTGCAGGTGTTATGTGCAGGTGTACAGCTGTTAGCAGTGACACCGCGCATTGATCGCTATTGAGAGAAAGTAGTTCCAAGCAATTACAAAGTGTGAGTTTTTGTTCTGTGACGGTTTTGTTATGCAAGTAAATCACTCATTCAAACACATACGGTTTTGAGAATAAATACGTATTTTGTTGACCCCAGGAAACCTGCCGGGACTACTTTCGCTTTGACCAAAACTGGACCAGAACTCGACTCACAGGACACTGTGGGAGGTAAGTCACTGTAAAGAGTAAAGACATTGATCCCATACAAATTCATATGAAAAATAGTGAACTATCCCTCGAAGTATGTCATTAGGTAAATTCAAGTTTTGAATTCTATCAACACTTCAATGGAGGCAAAAGTCCACACAAAATTTCTTGTAGTAGAAACCATTTCTATAAAAGAAGTACTGATGATCTTTAGACCAGTAAAAGTGATAAAGTGCAGGCTCTGAAATGTAAAAAGTAACAAACAGACCTTTAACAAATGTAATTTTTTTATGTTGCTTTTGTTCTACTCTTCTGTGTTATTGCTGTCTTGTTACATCTCCAGCCTTTCACATTCATTTCTATTTGTTACCTTTTTTTGTCTTTTTGAATAATAACTCAGAATGCATTAATTATGTCTATTTTGATATAATGATATGAACGTCACACCCTGCCTTCAGCTGCTTGAGCTCTAATAGGCTCCAACATCCCCACAATTCTCTTGAGGTTTAAGCAGTTCAGAAAAATGAATACAGTCACTGTGTGAAAATCAAAATAAACAATTAGCACTTTTCAATTTAGGCACTTTGTCTATTGACCTGTCTCATGTGATTTTCATTGAGTGACACACAAAATCAAATTTGTGTTGTTGCTCCAGCCATTTAAACTCAAATCTATCCGTGGTGTGACTGTGCAAAAAGCATCTAAAGTCAAAATGACCACACTTTCTTTCAGAGTCATTAAAAAAAAACAGCCAAACCACTTACTACAGCTGACTCATTTAGCAGCCTGATGGCAGAGGGAAAATGAGTTTTGTTTTCTTCTGCGGTACCTAATAACATTGTCTTGATGGCATTAATGTAAATCTATCTTTAAGGATATGACTTTGTAAGGTTAAGATGTCCCTGGCTTTCTGCATTACTTGCTTCTTCAACAAAGAATTAAAAAAATCTTTGAGGTAGACGCTTTCATTTTTACAGCAGACCCAAATGATACTGTTTTTATCTTTCACAGACAGCCAATTATAAAAACAAAGAAAACATTAAAAAGACTTGAAATAGGTTTAGAACCACTAACAATGTTAAGCTTCTGCAGCTGAGGAATTCTTTGTTTGATCACTTTTGATCAGTGACTCAATGTTACTGTTAAGAACCCAGTGTTTAGTGTCCTGTGGTCGTCTTACTTTTGTGAGTCTTCCTGTTTTTTTTCTGTCGTCTGTCAGTCTACCCTCCCTCTCCCCACATGTAGTCAGCTGCGAAAATTCCTAATTCAGTTGTCAATTATTCTTAGATCAGTTCTGATGTAATAGTGTTTAATCAAATATTAGTTCAGCTTTATTTATTAATTTATATTTATATATATTTTTTGTTTTGTTTTGTTTTGTTTTGTTTTGTTTTGTTTTGTTTTTGTTGTTTGTTTTTGTTTTTTTTTTTACAAATTTAGCCGTAGTTTAGCCTACATTTTAACAGCAATACACTTTAAGACATCTATGCTAAATAGGTTTTCCATTTCAACAATGAAGTAGTTTTAAAAATATATATTTTAGTACTTCTGGGCGGTGCAGTGGTTAGCATTAGTGGTTATCATTCCTCACAGCAAGAAGGACCCTGGCTCGATTCAGACACCAGACCTTTCCGTGTGGAGTTTACATGTTCTCCCTGTGTCCATGTGGGTTTTCTCCAGGTACTCCAGTTTCCTCCCACCATCCAAACACATGCACTGATAGGTTAATTGGTTAATCTAAATTGCTCATAGGTGTGAATGTGAGAATGATTGTTTGTCTATATATCTTCAGCCCTGAGATGAACTGGAGACTCATACAGGGTGTATCCCGCCTTCACCCATTGTAGCTGGATTAGGCCCCTAGTGACCCCCGCAACCCTAGTGAGGATAAAGCGGGTTCAGATGACGAGACGAGACTTTTTAGATACAATCCTAATGAGGTCATTTTACACATTTCAGTAGTAGTTTGTCCACTCAGTGTGCTGCAGCTTTCACAGCAGTTCCAGGGTTCCTTTCACTACTGACTAGACTGGATCAGGCTAATGCTAATGTTAGCTACTGCACTCTAACGTGCTGGATTTTGTTGATAACAGAAAATTCATACATTTTCCTCCAATGCCAAACTATATTTGCAGAGAACTCATTTAATTACTTTCAGGAGTCCAATTTACCTGATCCAAAATTAAGACTGCAAAGCCGCATGTGGTGCACTGGAACACTGTCATCAGCTGTCATCAATTTATTAATTGCAGACCACCACTTGTTTCTCCGTGTTGTTTCTTTTGGGATACAATATAAGGCTATTCCCTTAGCAGGATCACGTTTTTGATTGCATCCGACTGTACAACAACGCTCAGCCATTGTTGGTTGTTGGTTGTAATTAGCATTAGCATTAGCACCGTCAAAATGGAGGCGCTCTATGATGTGACGACAAGTGGGAATCCCTTATAGGTTGCAGGGTTCAAAGTGTGAGAAAAAAGTAGTGGCTTAGAGTCTGGAAAATATGGTATTTCATTCTATATTCATGGATATTTATCTATTTTTATAATATAGTATTTTATTTTGTCTATCTCTGTGTTTTGTGACCAATTTATTATCATAGAATTTTTTAATTAAAGTGTTTTCATGATAAATAAAAAATTTGAATCTGAAAGACTGCTGCTGAATACTTTAATGTGTCCCACACAGCCTCAGCTTCACACCAAACACCATCTTTTTCCCCACATTTGGTTTGTTGTGTTGAAGATACCCCACCCTTCAGCCTCTGGGTGGCAGTAGCTCACCACACTGCTGACTCAGCTCTGTCATGTTGCATCTGCACTGACACCAACTGCATCGAATGATTTCTACCTCCTCTGCCCAACAGGCCACATAATCTATGCATTAGTATGTTATTAGTAGATGTTAGCTTTGGTTATGTTTGTTTAGAAAATGCTTCCTCATCCAAATTCCACCTTTTTTTCTCCTTTCTTTTTTAACATATATGTGTATATTAAATGTACCACTCTTGATGTGTGAACACAGGGCAGAAACTATGATTGGAGTTACTTGAAATTACCATTTATATGATATGATTTCAATCTCTTTATATGTGTAAATATGACTAAACAGGACTCAGTTGGTTCATTAACCACAGGCACACAGTCATTCAACTGTAAAACTGCAAATGTCTGCTAAATGTCATTTTATACAGTCGGAGCTTTCCTTCATGATAACAAAACCAAGACGACACACAGTCCCATAATCCCCTGATGCTGCATTCTGTGTCGTCTCTTCAAGCAGTTTAAAGCATGATGCAGCAAAAATATTCCATATTAATAAATTAAGTGGTGCAACTGATGGAGTTAGAAGAGTTCCAAGTCTGAGGTTTGTTTGGCCCAGTGCAGTAGCCCTGAGCAAGGACACCCAAACCTTGTTTACCACATACACTAATCTACTTCCAGAACAGAGATTGAAATGAGCTTAATATGGTGACATAATGCAATTGGCTATTGTTTCCAAGAGGTGACTTCAGATGCTTACTGAGAGCATGAAATAATACATATACTGATAATAACACTCAGGCCCTGGAGGTGGAAGCAAATGCAAAAACAAATGTTACTTCTTCCTTCTCTGCAGAACGACACTTTGCACACTGTCCCTCAGTGTTTGGAGGGATGCCAATGTCAATTCGCGATTGGCTGCATGCATTTATTTCACGAGTCTGGCTGTTTTGGTTAATGAAATAATAATAATAATAATAATAATAATAATAATAATAATAATAATAATAATAATAATAATAATAATAATAATAATAATAATAATAATAATAATAATAATAATAATAATAATAATAATAATGGATTAGATTTATATAGCACTAAAAGGTAAATGTAATATGTTTTTAAAATGTTAAAATATGTATGTATAATGACAAATAAAGTACTTTACCTTTAGCTTTATTAATATTAACATTAAGTATTTAACCCCTGGTGTGTCAGCGATGACAAATTCTGAAAGGATGGTTTAGTTTCAATATTCAGAAAAAAATAATGTTTTTTACTGTCATTTTACTGAGTTTTGTTCATGAATCTGATATATGGAAATAAACAGGTGCCAATAAGCAAGTGATTTAGAAAAAAGAAAAAGCTAAAACTAAAACTACTGGAATCCAATTACAATACTATTTATTTATTTATTTGTACTTCATTTTAGTTTATTTTAACTAAGTTAAGTTATTATTTTGTAAATATTACTTTTTATTAATGTTGTTCCTTATTTTGTTTTATATTTCTACATTTAATATTGTATTTTATTATTTTTCTTCCATTTTCGTGCCATTTGTGTCTTATTTTGTTCATGTTACTTATTATTTTGTTGGTTTATTCTACATTTTTAGCTGTTATTGTCCATTTTCGTTGCTTATTTTTTATTTTTGACTGGAACTGTTAAAGTCTCAGGAGTTAAAGGGTTGAGAATTGTCTGTTTATTTCACTGGTGTGCAAATGGATGAGAACAGCATGGAGTATTATTAGCATCGAATATAGAAAATCATCAATGTGGAACATCACAGCAGTAATGCAAATGTATTTAACCCTTTATTGGGCAAGTCACACATATTAGTAATTTCTGCATGTATTTCAAAAGAGTGACAGCATCAGTTACAGTGAAGACAGTGAGGCAGCAATATCAGGTCCAATGTGGTCTACAGGGTCTGTAAGGTCCAGCTTTGATGGGAATCGGTGGTGTATTGAAAATACGTCTCTGTTTCCCATAAGTGCTACCAATTGTTGCAGCGTTACGCCTGCCCCCTGACTCGATACTTCACCGTGATTCGTCCACCAGTTTCAGGGAAATCTAGCCAAAAGTTACATTGAGCGTAACTAGACTACTACGGTAGCACATTAGATTTGCTGCTGCTCGGCTAGGACTTAACTGGAGTGTCCCAGAAATCCAAGTTTACATGCCAGCAAAAGAAATTCTAATTATTGTTCCACCCTCAGGCATAAGGGGGCGCAACACACTCTTTTGTGTAAGCATACGTCCGGTTGGCATCATAGAAGAAGAAGAATAGTTAAACAAAAGTGTCAGATTTGAAGCAGATGTAGTAGAAGGAGGACAACACCCAGAGACGATATAAACCACAACCATGCAGCAGCTCAGGATATTTCATACGTACTGTTAAACTCTGATTTATTGCAGTAACGTACATGTTGTCATGGTGACTCTGGTCACTTCCTGAATGGGGGAGAGTCCAGACTATCAAGTTAATTTTGGGTGGCATTTACGTACTTTGGAGAAATTCGATTACAATCACATAATCTGACTTGGTTACTCTGACTTTTCAAACTCCAGTTCGATTTGATTATACTGTGATTAAGGTGTTTACCTGGTTTTAAATGTCCAATTTAATCAGAGTAAAACAATAATTAAAATGTTTCTAAGTGTATGTAAATGTACTCATTTTTTTAAGCTGATGTACATTCTCTCCTGTGGTGGTGCAAAGATGCAGTGTTGTCCTGTTTCACCAGACTACATTACGATGAAATAAAAGCTCACACAGAACCTGGTGTTTCCAAAAACCGGGGCAAAGACAGGCTGACATTTTGGGTGGGAGATTATGACAAAGTAGCAATGGCACTTCAGTGCACCTGGTCCACTGGGAAACAAATAGATATTTCATCAAAGAGCAGAGGTGACATTTAGAGTCCCTACAAAGTCACATCTGGTCTGGCAAAATTTAGATATCCATCCACAAAAATGGAAATGTTGACATATCATTTAACATTTTCCCTGCCTCTAGTTTTCAACCAAAGCATACAGGAAGCAATATTTGAAAAGATCAGAAAACAGACAAAAAAGGAAAATGACTGAATGGTAATGGTGGTGTGTTCTTTGCTCAACTTTTTGTTGTACTCTGGGAACCAATAATTTTTTGAGAATGCTGCACTGGAACATATTTATTTATTTATTTAACTATTCAGTTCTTATATATTTTTAAAAGATGATTTGTTGGTGGAGGGCCTGGTGCTGAGGTTCGTCAGGTTGCTTGTGAACCTGATGTTAGGTTTCATATGATGTTGTTAATCTCGCCCAACAGTAAGTAATGAATACTTGGGGTATCACCATAAAATTACATGGACATATACATATAGCTAATCTGCATGAGATGCAATGATCTATTTGAGTACAGGTCAAAGGTCAAGGTCACAATTAACTAAAAGGTCAAAATCACATTATCGGTTATAATTTAAGAATGGAGGGTCACAGAACGTTCAGATTGGTACCAAATAATGTGGGATGATTTCTACAATTCTTATAATTAGTGTTATCACCTACAACCAATAGTGTATGAGATGTCTGGAGGTCAAAGGTGAAATGTCTCAAAATTAACTTCGGTAACACTGTTTGTGTCTGTCAAGCATAGACATATCACACTATAACTTAATCAATACTGGATACATTATCATAATATTACACACAGATGCATATATACATATAAGGAAATGATCAATATTGCACAACGTCAAATTGCAAAATCACTGTAATCTTTCAGACAGGTCATCTTACAGTAGATTCACTTTGTACTTCACAGAATAATGTTATTAATTTTATATTATATATTATTGTATAAGTATTATGTCACTGATGAAACAATGCACCTGGGTCCTACAATATCTGCAGATTTGATGCACTTGAGCATGTATACATCCAGAATGTATTATCCTACATTCCTAAAAAAATTATGTTAAACAAAATTTACAGTAAAGTAAACCTCAGCCTTTACTTTGGACCTTATTTGCATCCAAATGACTCTCTCTGACATTGACACCTTCATCTAATTCTCAAACTTTTAACATAAATTCACACCTAGCTCAAGTTTTAAGCCTTACAAGTTATGTTTCTATATTTCTTTGTTACTTTGTGTCTTTGCTCCTAAGTGCATTGATGCTGACGTGATATGCCCAGTTGAAGTGAGAAATGGGAAGTGATGGGGAAAAAAATAGGCCACAAAACCCCTGTGGTAAAAATAACCATCAGCACTTTTGAATTTATACCCAAACCTTCTGGGATCCGACCAAGCCGAAAGAATTCAAGTTGATTCAGACAGAATTTCTATGTATTCCTTCTGTAGCTTAGGATCAAAATCATTACTTCAGCTCCATATCAGAGAGCCATGATGTAAGCTGAATTCTATTTGGATAATTCCACTATAGATCTAAAGGTATCGCCAGATAAGTTGAAGTTGCATTTGCTCTTGAGTTTTGGAAAAAACACACTTCTTCACTGCAAGCTACAAACACTCATTTTACTACTTACCCAGTCTGAGTAAAGGCCCATCCTCAATAAAGGCTGACACTAATCTGGTGCCAAAGCCTGAGCTGTCTTGAAAATGCTGTTCTGCAAATACCAAATCATACCAAGTGTATTTTTCTCATTTCTAGTCCAAATATTTCGTCATATTTAAAATAAGACAGAATCACTGAAAGAGTAATTTGCAACTGAGGGTTCATTCACAGCTACTGACTAGGATAGCAAAAGATCATGTCAGATGGGGGAACTTAACTCAGGTTGCCTGGTTTTCCAGTTACATAAATATCTCAGGGCCCTTCCTAGAAATTCTGAGCCAGAAGATGCACTAGGCCACCACCTGATGCAGTGCAGTGCCAGCGGTTGATCCAGGAGGAAGCAGAAATAGTCTTCTAATAATAATAAAGGATTACATTTATATGGCACTTTTCTGTGGAAAACACACATTATTCATTCACTCTCACATTCTTCCTCTGGTGGTGGTAAACTACATAAGTAGCCACAGTTGCCCTGGGGACATGATTGCCATTTTGCACCTACGACCCCTGTAACCACCAGACACCAGTGTGAGTAGCAACACTGGAGGTAAGGAGGGTGAAGTGTCTTGCCCAAGGACACGACAGTACATGACTAGGACAGCTGGATTCAAACCGCCAACCCTTTGGTTATTGGACGACCTGCTCTACCAACTGAACCACAGCTCAATTGTCTTCTGTTCCGCAGGCTTCATGTACGCTTGGCACTTGGTCATAATTTGTGTCAGCTGGAGTTGTTTATGGAAAATTTTGTGCGGAAATGTGGCCTTTCAAATGCTAACATAACGTAGCTATTTTCACCAATGACAGCGTTTCAAGAGTTCACTAGCACAACGGATGTGGAAGGAAAATAAGGCCAGAGGGTTGACAAGGAGGCGCTCATAGATTGTGACAACGAGGAGGGGTGCCCTTATGCAAGCGTCTGGGGAGAGCCCTGCATCTGATATACTTCAGCTCACTATTTTATGCCACTTCATATTTTTATTCTACTACAACTACATGACAAATATTGTATTCTTTGTCCACCAAAATGATCTTCAGGTTTTTCCCATTACATATTGTCATCCTCTTCTTTTTCTTCGTCTAACTCTTGTATTCCAAAGCCATGCTATTGGAACAGATGAAGTATATGGTTTAGCATTATCTTGCTGAAATATACAAGGGCTTTTCCTCGCTTTAAAACCTGTACATCTGGACAAACCTCTACATCTGGACAAATCTTGCCTGGGGGACTTTTAAGCAGCAGTTTCTTAGAGGTAGTCACTCATGCTGACTTACTGCTGGTGAGATGTAGTTTCATTTATAGCACAAGGAGGTGTGTAAACTGTCGAGAAAGGGGAGGGGAGGATATACAAATATTATAAACGACCATCAGCATCAAACTGCAGCCAAAGTCTTGGTTCAGCAGGTTTTATAATGAACCGATGGGCTCCAAAGAGAAACAGAAAAGCAGAGAAGACAGAGCAGAGACAGAAAAAAAAACAGAATAGGAGGAGGAGGGTTATGACCAAGTTAATTAGATCAAAATGCCCAGAAACATCCAGCAAGTGCTCTAAAGTCTGCAGAGCCTGGCAGATCTAAGAAATGGCTGTTTACTGTCAAATCTATGCACGTGTCTGTGTGACTGCATAGAATCAAACAGTGCACAGTCGAAGCTAAGAAGTGAAACCTTTTGTACCTCTGCTGATACAATCTAATGGACCTAATGAACACAAATAACACGCCATTTCTTGTCAATATAAGTTATTTTCACTGTAGCATGTCGTATAGATGCTCAGATCAGAGGAAAACAAACAAAACAGTACCATTCTTTCAACAACAGTGGAAAATTTACTCTGTTCCTGCTTTATTCTGCTGCACTGCGGTTCAATTTTCTAGCAAGTAGTAATAGTGTATTTTTCAGTTACAAAATTACAGCACCATAATTTCATTTGTGCATTCAATTAACAAATACATACACACACACATACATATATATATATATATAAATATATATATGAAAAATGAGATGAAGTTCGCCGAAACCAAGAAAAAAAAAATCTGTCTATCCATGCCTCTCTCTCTCTCTGTCTATCTATCTATCTATCTATCTATCTATCTATCTATCTATCTATCTATCTATCTATCTATCTATCTATCTATCTATCTATCTATCTATCTATCTATCTATCTATCTATCTATCTATATATATATATATATATATATATATATATATATATATATATATATATATATATATATATATACATACATACAGTATATACATCAAATAATTATTATTTTACTAGTTCTGGAACTAAAAAAGGAATAGGCAGAAGCCTTGGCTTATTTTTCATATCCTATACAATGCATAGAATAAAGAATAAAGTTGCCTGGGTTATGTTGAACAATTTACATGTATTGATATGGTATTTAAATGTTTAATATCGGTTGATGGTTTTGATCACCAGTAGCTGTTTGAGTCTTTATGGGTTAATACAGAAATATTATACATGATAATGCATTTTGAATTTTCAGTTAGACTAATATAAATGTGGCACTTGTTATGTTTCCAATCTGCCACATAGAAATCTCTAATCAGAATCTCTTTAGAATTCCAAGGGAATCTTCACAAAAAGAAGTTCACATTGATCAAATGAGGGAAACCTGGGAGAGCCAGACCATATCAGATTCAACATCAAAAGTGGAATCAGGAATGGAAAGCATCCCAAAAATGTTAATCAAACCCCACAAACAACGAGTGTTTTCTTGTGGGCAGTGGTGTTTCCCCACCTCGCTCTGCTGGCTGAGCGGCAGCTTGACACCATGTTCTTATGCAATCAGCCGAAGCATCAGAGCGTGACTACCGAGGAGGCGCGAGGGACTACAGTGTGCCAGCAAGAGCAACTGAAAGCTGCCTGGAAACGTTAAGGAGAGAGAGAGAGAGAGAGAGAGAGGGAGAGAGAGAGAGAGAGAGAGGAGAGAGAGAGAGAGAGAGAGAGAGAGAGAGAGAGAGAGAGACAGAGAGAGAGAGAGAGAGAGAGAGAGAGGGAGAGAGAGAGAGAGAGAGACAGAGAGAGAGAGAGAGAGAGAGAGAGAGGGGAGAGAGAGAGAGAGGGAGAGAGAGAGACAGAGAGTGGGGGGGGAGTAAGAGAGAGAGATGGGGAGGGGAGAGAGAGGGAGAGGAGAGAGAGAGAGAGAGGGGGAGAGAGAGAGAGGGAGGGGGAGGTGGAGTGGGAGGGGTCAGGAGATGTGGTAAACAACTCAGAAGGACTCCTGTCAATGCCATGTGAGAAAAGACGTAGAAATGGACCCTGGGAGGAATGACTGATGAGCAGACAAAGATGAAAGAAGGGATCTGAATACAGAGTGAAAAGAAAGGAAATAAAGGGAAGATAGATAGATAGATAGATAGATAGATAGATAGATAGATAGATAGATAGATAGATAGATAGATAGATAGATAGATAGATAGATAGATAGATAGATAGATAGATAGATAGATAGATAGATAGATAGATAGATAGATAGATAGATAGATAGATAGATAGATAGATAGATAGATAGATAGATAGATAGATAGATAGATAGATAGATCTGCCTTCAGCAATGTTTGTTGATAAATAAGTACATTATATAAGTACAAATGGATTCATCTTAGAGTTTTCAAATATTTATTTCATGTATATCCCAAATATGCATGGATTACTTTCCTGTGAATACGGTTAATTTTGTCCCAAAAATCGCTCCATAGGTTTCTTTAATTTGGATCAAACGTGTGATTTAGAAAAGCTCAAAATTTAAAGCCTCATGAAATAACTTTTGTGATGATGTGATGCTGTGTATCAATAAAATGTGATTGATTTTCTGAAAATAATTGAGATCAGCTAAAAGAAAGTGATCAGAAAGAGTAAAGAGTGAGAGAGAAAGTTAAAAGCAGAGCCAGGGGGAAGTTTCTGTCTTTATGGCTCAGTGTAAAAGTCTATGTAAAACTGCAGAAGCATTCCCACCGCCTTCATTGATCTCATTCTGTCCAACAATACGGCAAAGTTTTGATTTATTTCTTAATTAGGAAGCTGTAATGATGATAGAAAAAGACCTCCTGCAATTAACTTTATTTGAATGGGGAATTTATCTTCCTATCTCACAAACAACCCAAGCATGAATATTAATTTCTACTGGACCATTTTGCTGAATGATATTAATATTTGCTGCTCAACATTCTTCCGTGGTCTTTTTTCTTGGGTTTTCTTACATACTGTATATTGTCAACAGGAACTGGGGACAGTATAAAATGTGAGTATCTGTTTTTGATTTTCTTCTTGAACCTATTAAACCTTAACTATTCAAGTGTACAGGAATGAATATATCTATTGGAGGCTGCAGTGTCAGTACTACAATGTCCAGGTGATTGAGTGTAAATATAATTATTTTTTATTGATGCTACATTGTCTTTGTCTTGTTATTTTATCAATTATTGGCTTTTGAAAGATAAAATGTTTTTGTTTGACATATTCAAAATAAAATGACTAAACTAAAAATAAATAAATACATAAAATGTTGTATTTTTTATGTATCTTACCCTTTAAAATGAGACATCATAATTCATCTCAATACTGTCTTTCGTTCTGCTTCCATCTTCTTAAACTGCATCCATTTCTCATGTATAATGAAGGAGTTCTGTTAAAGATCCAATGCTGTTTGTGCTGGGAGGTCATTTGTTGATGTTACCCAACCATGATTTATATGTAGAGGGCTCAGGTAATCGTTAAACTGTCTGTTGAATTCTCAATAGCATCTGTTCTACTTTTCTGCAGTATTAACAGAGTGCAATTCTATTTTACCAGTTAGTAGGTGCTACTGCAGCTTGAAGGAAAGAAGAAAATATAAACGTCAAAATACAGGAATATATTGATAATATACAGTTCATTCTGCAAACAACAAAAAAACAAACAACTGCAAGCAGTTTCAATGGCCTTTGCCGTCCCTTGTTATCGACTGCTGACGGCAAGAACGACATATTCTGCCAGAAAACGCACACTTTTGTATACATATGTAGGGGGCGCTATCGAGTGACTTATTTGAAATGTTGAATGGTTGTAGAACTATGAGACTGACAACAGAGTCAAATTTGAGCCAAATCGGGTGTTCGTATGTGTCCGAACTACTGCCATTTTAGTAAAAGCTAATTTGTAGGAGGCGCTATAGAGCAAAATCGCAATTTCTATTGATAAAATAGGTGTAGCCCCGGCATCTGTGTGTGAAATTTCAGCCAAATTGCTACCGTGAATGTGTGAGTGGTGTGAGTCGTTCCTGGCATATTTCAGTGAAAGTGGTCTGCGGCGAAGGCCTAATTATAAAGGTTTAAAATGAAAAAGGAACACAAACTTTCAATTAAAAAATCCAATTAAGATACAAAACATTTAAATGACCTAAATGAAGAACAACAATTAGTAAAATACAGATGAATTAAAGTGTTAATGATGATGCTATCTTCAGTTATTTCTGCAGCTGCACAATATAACTACATTTTACAATATCACTGAAAATATGTAGTTTTTTGCAATATAATAAAGTCATTACATTGGATCTCATAGGGGTCCATATTACAAAGTGCAGTGATGTATGGAGATAAATGTTAAGCACTTTGGAAATAAATAATACCCAGTTTTTATTATTACACCCTGAAGACAGAGAGGGAGGGGAGGGGGACCCAAGTTTATAAATGACAATAAAAAAAAGTTGCCTCAATAATTACCTTCCTACAATGCCAACAGAAAA
Organism: Siphamia tubifer; assembly: GCA_020466265.1. Lineage (NCBI taxonomy): Eukaryota > Metazoa > Chordata > Actinopteri > Kurtiformes > Apogonidae > Siphamia > Siphamia tubifer. The sequence goes on along the minus strand of CM035805.1, from coordinate 31,373,700 downwards.
CCCATTTTACTCCTATAAAAGAAAACTTTTTTTCCCCTTTAGTCATCATTCCTCTCATACAGTTAAAAGAGTTTTTCTTCAATCCACAACCATAGATATTTACATTCTTTCAATTCTTTATTTTTAGAAGACATTGCAATACCAGATATTAAAAAACAAAATTTCTGTCTCTGAAAATAACATGAAGTAGTGTTATCTAAATTAAAACTGTGTAGTGCAACTTCCACATAAGCAAAACAACACTGAAGAGAATCAATCACTAACATGTATCTCAGTAACAGTTCGATATGTAGTATAGTATTTTACACCTAGTTACAGCTGATACACAATAATCTAAACGACACAGCTCCAGATATTGACCCCAGATGGACACCGTTAGGCCATATTTTGTATCTCCTACAGGGACACACTGCAGCCTGACCATAAAATAGGTGCAGAATTAGTCATAATCAATTTTATCTAAGCCACTACACTCGTTTAAAAGCAAAGCATAACAAATTGTGTGAAAAGCCTTGGGGGAGGTCATATAGCTTCTCAGCTAGGACACTGAAATGTGCATCAGTATATACAATATATATAGTATATGTTAGTGTAAGCCATTAGCCCTGTTTACATGAGAGTTTTTATTCCTGTTTAATTCTGAATAAAGGTTAATTCTGCTTTAATATGACCATGTAAATTCCTGTTGAAAATGATAATTCTGAATTACACTTAATTCTGAATAAAGTCATTGGTTTATTTTGATCTTAATTTCGAATTAGATAATTCCTCTGCCATGTAAACACTTAATTCCTCTTTAACATTATACCTGTCGTACCTGCCACATGTTCCTGGTCTTGTCATGATGACGCATATATTTCACATTTATGATGCATATATTCTACGCTGCTGGCATTAGTTTGGTGAATTCAATCGAGCTGCTGCTTCATAATTTACACAAAAATAAATGCACAAATCACATGTAGTATCTGGTCTAACATGTTGATAGTCGAAACAAACGCAAAACAGGAAGGATTGTGATCATTTTCTTCCAGTAGACATCCAGATGTTAAGCTGCTGTTCTGTCCAATCAGAACCTCCACATTACATATTTTACTATATTTATTTTTATCTTATTCTATCTTGGTGCATGCTTATTTTTTTATACTATATATATATATATATATATATATATATATATATATATATATATATATATATATAATTCTATTTTTTATCTCTTTTTCTTTTTATTGATATACTATATGTTGAATGTTGCAGTGTTACACCGAGACAAATTCCTAGTTGTATACTACATGTGTACTATACGAACAATGGCAATAAAACTCTTTCTGATTCTGATTCTGATTCTGATTCTGTACCTCAGGCTCTTAAAGCCCATTAACTAGAGTGGAACACACCCGTTTTCCTTGTAAATCTTTATTTTGAAGTAAACAGCTTTAATCCAGAATTATTTTATTCCAAATAAATAATTTGGAATTAAAATGTATCATGTAAATATAGTTAGTGTGTTATTTACAGAGGTGTTACAGTAGATAACTACAGTATGTGTTTTTTAACTTAATGAATTGGGATGTTTTAAAACACACATAGATTTTCGAACACATGTGAAAATGTATTTAAAAACTATTTCAAATACACAGAAATGTTAAGACAGTAAAAAACATACACAGATGTGAACATGTCTTGATGTTAAAAACATACTGATGTTAAAATGTGTAAAACAAAATATGTTAAAAACACACACAGAAGTTACAATCACTTTCTAAGAAATATATTTTAAAAATGTAAATAAATGTGTTTATAAAGCATAGGGCTGCTTTTGAGTTATTTTAGGGGAGGCTCGCTATTCCACAATTTGAAAACCCCTGACCTAATCACAATTTCATCACTTTACATCTCTATGCTTTTATATAATACTTTTCAATTCCTTCTATCCATCTGTTGTTCGGTAGATTCACTGCATACATAGGGGGTTATATATAGACTTAAAGCACCATTACCAGCAGCAGGGTCCTGTTAAACTGAGCACTGACAGCACTGAGATGATAAAAGGGGAAGAGGAGAACCTTATAGTAGCATGTAGGGAAGCCAGTCTGTGATGGAAGGCATAACACAGAGAGCTGTTAGCCTCATATGGAAAACCAACATTAAGCTACAGCACTTACACAGATCTTATGTATCTTCGGACAAATCCATGGAAATACACTTAAAGGGATAGTTTGGTATTTTTCACACTTGTACTTGGTGTTCCTTCATGTCTTATTTCTTTCTTCATGTCCTGATTTTATGCCAATTATATTAAAGCTGGCATGTAGTGGGCCAGCCTGTTTCTGTTCACTTATTTTAGCCTCTAATGCCCTATTCGCATGGGATAAATATTACTTATGGACCACTGGTAATTCGGAATAATTACAGAGAATGTCTGGAGTTCTTACTCCCGTGCGAATGCGCCATATCCGTGATCTGCTCAGTAATAATTCTGCCGCAAATTACCTACTGTATTTGGGCGAAAAACAGATGTCCAGTGATAATTCAAGTCCCGTGTGAATGCGAATGTCTATGTTTGTGATTTCAATTGCACGCCTCTTGTCTTTTTCTGGAGTTAATAATGCAGGAAGCAGTCAGAATTGTGTGGCAGCATGTGATAAGGACACGCCAACCCATATGTACACTAACATTTATAGCTATCTGAGGTTGTCTCTGTAGATTCAGTCGGCTGTTTGCTAGAGGGAGTCTATGCTAAGAACTGTCAATTCACTTCCATTGTAACCTCGAGACTGCGTTCATCTGTACTGACCCCGCTCTTATTTTGAAGGCGTGGTGCAAATTTACAGACTGTATCCTTATCAATGGGATTTTTCCCTTTGTGGATACAGCACTTTTCTTATGCATACTTTGTGTTCATACTACCTTATTAATGTATTCAGACCAAACAGGGTGTTCTGAACTTACAACATATCTGGTCATAATGTCTGTAATTTGTGTGAATTACAGACTTTTGTTTATCCCGTCCAAATGTGCCACACAATAACACAGAGGTACAGGGGTAATTGCGAATTACCAGTGGTCCATAGGTGGATCCAGTCCGACCCCTGAGATAAATTTGTGATATATAAAAATTTCACATACAGATCAAAATGGGTCAGATCAGTAAAATACTATCATAATAATCTGTAAATACTCACAACTCAACATTTTTCTCTTTAATTGAAATATTTTCATGTTATTTTACTGTATGTGCAATAAAACAAACTACCATTTCACAAAAACCTGAATAACCTGAACAAATATGAACGTTTTGAAATGTCCAAAGTGTAAGTTTAACAATGTTCGGTTTGTTATTAAATGTTTTGTGTATTTGTAGATACACTAATAAATAATTTGCACACTGTAATTGATGTGTGTAAATGATAAACTGAGACATGATCTTGTTAAAATTACATGTAGTTTTCTGAACAAGTTTATTCATGTTATTCACATTATTTTAAAGGATAAGTTGGTAGATGTGAAGATTTTCATCACATAATTAAATTTTTTTGCTCTGAAACGTAGAAGAAAATTTGGAGTTGACATTATTTATATATTATTATTTTAGTGGTACGGCCCAATTCAGATCAAATTTAGTTGACACTCCTGCTCTAAGTGATAAGCAACTTCCTACCTCACAGGCGTTTTGCAGTCTCTTGTCCCCTTCATTCTTTCATGACTCTGAATTTAATTCAGTGGTGTTGGCCCCTCAGGAGACCAGCCGCTCCTTCAGTGTGTCTGAACTCATGCGTAAAAACCATGGGGGGAAAAAAGGCATCAGTCGAAAAAAAAAAAATAATAAATTCTTGTACATTCATGTGGATGTTGCTGCTTTGTTGTGATGACCTCACCATTTGTCGGGTTTCCAACAGTGAGTGTTTGCACTGTTGATTAGCTGTTTGCACATGAAAAAATATTCACTTCTGACAGACGCTCTGACAGCAGCAGTTATTTGTCTGTACACAGGATGGTCTTTCAAGTCTAATAAGTGAAGATCATTTGTGTAATGCCATCCACTGAAAAAAGTAAAACATTGAATCAACTTAAAAATTCTTCTTCAATAGGTCACATATAAAAATCATTTAGTTGAGTGAATCAAATGAAATGAAATTAAAATATCCCTAACCCTATGCAATTTAATTTGGTTTACTCAACTAGATTTTTGTATGTGTGACCGTAAAACCTGGGAATTATGAGATAAAAAGTCAAAATCATGAGATAAAAAGTCAAAATTATGAGATAAAAAGTCAAAACTATGAGATAAAAAGTCAAAACTATGAGATAAAAAGTCAAAACTATGAGATAAAATGTCAAAACTATGAGATAAAATGTCAAAATTATGAGATAAAAAGTCTTAATCATGAGATAAAAAGTCAAAATTATGAGATAAAAAGTCAAAACTATGAGATAAAATGTCAAATTTATGAGATAAAAAGTCATAATCAAGAGATAAAAAGTCTAAATTATGAGATAAAAAGTCAAAACTATGAGATAAAAAGTCAAAACTATGAGATAAAATGTCAAAACTATGAGATAAAAAGTCAAAATTATGAGATAAAAAGTCTTAATCATGAGATAAAAAGTCAAAATTATGAGATAAAAAGTCATAATTATGAGATAAAAAGTTTAAGTTATGAGATAAAAAGTCAAAATCATGAGATAAAACCTCCACATTTTAAGATAAAAAGTCAAAATTTAAGAAGAAGTTCATTCAATATTTTACTTTTTCAGCATTCTCAGATCTCACTTTTTGGAAATAAGATGTGGTACTCATTAAGATAAAAAGTAAAAATGATGAGATAAAAAGTAAAAATTATGTAACAAAAAGTTAGAATTATGAGATAAAAAGTCAAAATTGTGAGATAAAAAGTCAAATTATGAGCGAAAAAGTCAAAATTGAAGAAGAGTTTTTTAAGTTGAATAAATTTTTTACTTTTTCAGTGTAGTGAACATTCTCACCCCTCACTTTTTGGAGAGATGCTGTACTCATTAACTCCGAAAAAAGAAGAACAGAAGGATGACGGGAAGCGAAAACCCACTTTTGGTAAATAATGGATTTTCTCTGAAATATACATGAAAGTCTTCATTCTGCACTTGGATTACATAATCCAGGGCTCTGTGAATCAAACATCTCCCCCATCCCAGTCAGAGCTACCATCGGTTACATAACACTCAAGATGGAAGCCGACGACCTCGGGGCATCATCATTATTTCTACTTAAAACAAATGGTTTTCAACTGTTCTAAACAGTGGCAGATGTTACCACATTGTGTAAAAACAGATAATTACAGTTATTTCCTTTTGTTCTCCTTGTTCTTTTCTTTGTATAACACCCCCACATGAACTTAAACGCAGCCTCCTCAGCCAAATGAGACAGACATCGCTGATTGCCTTGAGTTTTGTTTGACTGAATTTGATGTGCAATCAGTGGTCGGATGCTCTGTATGTTGTTTGTTTCTCTGTGGTAGTTTTCTGCCTGTGTGGATAAGACCCACATTTACATAAAAACAAACACATAATTAAGATGTGGTTAATGTTTTGATCTGTCTGGACTCTATCATTTTTTCTTTTGTTTTGTCTTTTTATGTCACCTATCCTTGCATATAAAAAAAAGAACAACATATAATTCTGTCTTCCTGGACCACATCAGTGGTGGAAGTAACTACAGTAAGTAGAAGTACTTCCTTTACTGTACTTAATAGGGGTGGGATAAAAAAAAATCGACTCGCATGTGTATCAGGATTTTTTTGTTTTACGATTTCTAAATCAATTTTTTTGGTTCAAAAATTGATTTTTCTCATATTTAAATGATTAATTTTAAGGTGCATTTTGTAAAGACCTTAAACGACTGTGTGAGTCACTCACAGAATACAAACCAATGACAGCTAGCTTATTATCGTATTAGCTTCAACAACACACCAGCGTTAAACAGCATTAACTTATGCACAGATAAACAATACACTATGGTAATATCTATTCCAACTCTATTGTGTTATTAATTTCATCCTGTGGCATTTACACACAGTAATAAACCAGGAGTATATGAATTAGTTGGGAAAAAGAGGGTGAGATGGCGGTCCCGGTACTATTGCTTAGCAACCAAGCAACGGCTAATTCTACAGAGGTGTTGGGTTCAGGACCGTCGTAACATCTGCGGTGCATTCACAAGCACGGGATATCTGAAAACTTTGAGAAAATGAGTCGTTCCTGAATAAATATAGTTAAACAATCAATAACAATTAAACTGTGTGTGCTTTCTAACAGAAGGGAAGAGCAGAGCTGGACATGTACACTTTAAAGTACACTGTATTATGAAGTATGTTCATTTAAAGGCTCATATTTGTGTTGTGTGCAGATAAATGTCACAGTTTACTTCCCAAATTCTGGTTCAAATATATTACTGCTGGATAAATCTTAACTGACTCAAATATGATGTGCATTTTTTGGGGGGAAATATGGCTCCTGATATGGTCTGTAGGCATCATTGTTCTAAATATTCATGATTTGCAAAAAAAAAAAAAAAAAAAAAAAAAAAAGTACAATGGTGACATTTTTTCCTGTCAACTGAGTTGGACAGTTATTTTTGGATCCTTTGTGTTCTTTGCAGAGGCAGGGACATTTTCACAGTCGCCTCTTCTCCTCAGACGATGGTCATTGTTGCTCTGAATTGTCCAAATGACACCCACCTGTCACAATCACATCCTTTCAAGTCTGTCAGAGGGTTATTCCTTTCTTGGTCTATTTTCCCCCTCAGTGACTAGATAAAGTGTGATAAAGTGCTTTGGTTTGGTGTCTAAGAACTGACAAAACTTGGCCTTTACCTTTAAGAGTGCCAAATATAGATCTTCATAGTTACAACCTTTATGTTGTCTGTGTACTTTTCAAAGCAAAATAACCCCTGTTTGATTTAAAGAGGCCTCCGAACCAAAGGGCACCTTCAGCTAATGCCTCTCCAGACACCATAACCCAAGGGTATTCCTTTTTCTTCGACATGTACTACAACATTTGGAAATACACTGTCTTTTTTATGCTTCTTTGAAAAAGTTCAGTGTTTGAAATGATCTATGTGGAAATGTCTGTGCGTGTACTCAAGGTTAAATCTAAAAGACTTCCTCTTCAGGGCACAGGAGCTCCTGACAGGGCTGGTGTGAAGCATAGACAGACTAGGCAGTCGCCTAGGGCACCAGATGTCTTGGGAGCGCCAAATCCCACAGAATTAGAATATTAAGCTACCGTATTTTTTGGACTATAAGGCGCACTTAGAATACTTTAATTTTCTCAGAGTGTGCCTTATATATGGTTGTGCTGAGTGACTGCGAATTTAGACTTTTTATCTCATAATTTTGACTTTTTGTCACATAATGTTGACTTTTTCTCATAATTTGGACTTTTTATCACATTATTTTGACATTTTTCACACAATTTTGCCATTTTATCACATAATTTGGCCTTTTTGTCAGATAATTCTGACTTATTAAATAACTTTACATTTTATCTTATAATTTTGCTTTTTGATTGCACAATTTTGACTTTATCTCATAATTTGGCCTTTTTGTCTGCTAATTTGTACTTTTTATTTAATGATTTTGACTTTTTATCTAATAATTTGGCCTTTTTATCGCATAATTTAGACTTTTTTTTATCACATGCTTTTGACAGATTCTAATTTCTAATTCCACAAAAAGGAAAGGGGGGGTGCTTGCCTAGGGCACCACATTGACCAGAACCGGCCCTGCTCCTAGACATGAATAGAGATGAACCTATGCTTGAATTGACATAAGAAATTTGGATACGTAAGTCTGATCCACATGGTCAATAGTGCAGGTTTTAGTGTATTTCTGCAATGTAGAACTTTAACTTGGAGGCTCCACTGCTCATTTTGTTGAGTAAAGTGATGTGCCAAAGTACCTCACTGGTCTCATTAGCTCTCTCTGTGGATCCCTGGATCTTGAAAATTAATCTTCAATTTCTGTGTGGTTTGCCATATGTCTCAGGCTGGAACTCACAAGCAGGGAACCCCTCTGTCATCAGTGATAGAAAATCCCCACCTGTGCAACTACGTTCCAGTGGATGCCTGAGCAAATGCGTTTAACCCATAAAGAACCAAATAGGCACCAGAGACCAAAAGTGTCTTCTGATCTGACGGTAATCCTATCAATATATGTAAATAATTGGTGTAAAATAGAGGTTGTCATCTTTTCATGGTCGTCAAATACACACCTGCGTCCAACCTCAGCAGCAATAGCTCATTCTTGCGTATGCAGCTCAACCATGTGTCCATGTCCAATGAGAGGAAGACTTTTTCGCCTTCACCATCAGAAGCTCATGACAGTCAGTACATTTACATTCACTTAGAAATTTAAATTATTGTCTTACTTCGATTAAAGGGATAGTTCACTATTTTTCAAATGACTTTGTATGGGATCAGCATCTTTACTCTGGTGCACCCACAGTGACAGTGACCTGTGAGCCTAGTTTGGTCAAAGCGAAAGTAGTCTGGGCAGGTTTTTTTCTAGAAGGTTTTGTGCCTAGTGACCCATGGAGCCGCAAATCCAGACAAACTGTAGTTCAGTGCTTCTCAAATCCGGTCCTCGTGGCCCAGTGTCCTGCATGTTTTACAAACTCATTTTTTTTAATTAATGAAAACATTTAAGTGAAAACAAATAAAAAAAAAAAAAACAATTTTAAAACGTTTTAAAAAAACATTTACATTTGAAGATTGTAAAAACAAAAAAAATACATTCAATTTAAAAAAAATAATATTTTTGGACAAAATAAAAAATATCTCCTTTAAATAAAATATTTAAAAAATGTAAAAAAAAAAATGTAATTGAAGACATTTAAATTAACAAATATATAAAAAATTTTAAAAAATGTAATTAAAAAATGAAGAATGTAAAGAATAAAGGTAAGTTAAAAAAATTATTTAAAAAAATCTATGAAAAACAATAAATGAAAAACAAAAAATTAAAAAATATCTCCCTCTTCCATCACAACTGGAAGCCATTACATCATAATCAGGCTTCGGAAGAGCTGATCAATAATTGAACTAGGTCTGATAGAAGAGGGAGATATCTAAAACATGCAGGACACTGGGCCACAAGAAGCTCTGCTGTAGTTGTTTTATTCACTACATAAATATGTAGTAAATCAGATGTAACAATCACGATGGAGAGAAAACAGCCCTATATGAACCACTGTGACTTTTATCATGACGCAAACAAGTCTGGCTTTATAAAAAAAAAAAATAGATATGACACAGACTTTCAAGTCGAATATTCATTGGGATGAATTTTTTGCAACTCTTCATCACGTCAGGTTAAGGATTTTGACAGCAATTGTCAAAACAGGCCTTTAGCTAAGCATGATGGACGCATACTATCCACCTTCTTGGATTTTTATACTAAGAGCAGATGAAGAGATATCTTTTTCCATCCAGGCTGCAGTTTACCCATGACTGATTATTGTTCTAGGCTTTCCAAGCATGAATAACTGCTGGCTATATCAAACGTCAACATCCATCTCCATCTGCACATAAAATCTTTTTCAACTTTCATTTTCCTCTCTACCCACTCCATTGGTTTTCTCTTAAAACAGTAATCATACATTTCACAGGTATATGGAACCACCCAGGTCAAAATGATGTTGGTCTCAAATCAGAATCAGAATACTTTTACTTGTCCCAGTAGGAAATTATTGGGTGTAAAGTATAATAATAAAAAATAAAAACTTATCAAGAAAGAAATGATCAATACGACAGAAAAAGAAAAAAATATATTCATAAAAAAAAACCTTCTAAGTATATAGAGCTCTACTGACCCTTTCAAAAAAAACAATATAGAGTTAATTTATTTCATAAACTCAAATTATGTAAAATCTAGAAAAACACAGAAAGCGCAGACTCTGCCAAAGCAGATCATGTTTGACCTTAAAACAGATACATTTTAATCCATAACTCTCTGATACATACTGGTCACTACAGTTGTTCTCTTGTATATTCATGGATTTTGTTGTTTTAATTCCATATCAGCCAGTTTATATCATTACTGTAACTGCTCTGTTCTTATTTAATACCTGATTTGCACTAACATGTTTACCTGTAAATCAATTGCTTGTCGTTATTAGACTTTAATTAACAGTCTCTTCTTAAACACAAATTGCTTTAAAAATGTTTTATTTCATAGTGTTCTGATATTGCGTTTTAAATGCATGTTTCTTTGCTTCAAAGCTTAAACACATATTTTCCAGCTGAGTGGACATTTTTGAAGCTCCATAAAAATAGGTTCATTAAAAATATTTCAATCATAATAAAATAAAAAGAATAAAAAGATTGAGGAAAAACATCTTGACTGCAAGGGGTTAATAAGCTTCTCTATCATATACATTTTTTGGGTGTGTGTGTGTGTATATATTCACATACTGCTGTACTGTTATAATTCTGTGTTTTCCAAGTATATTTGCTAAGTACATGTATATACAAATATACCAACACAACACATAATTAGAACTGCACATTGTACAATATGCACCATAATATATTATCAATATATCTTGGTACCTACTCTAATCTGCACTTTTAAAACTTCTGTTCTTTGCTAGGGTTGTAGGGGTATTAAATGCATTTTTTAAACGTATTTATGTATTTATTTTAATTGTAGAGTTATGATATATTATGTACAAAATCTGTTATGTACATATTTTACTTTAAGAATGTTGTTGTTTTTAAGTCGGGCCAGACATAAACAAAGTACCTGTCTGTTATAATGTTGAATGACAATAAAAGAATCTTGAATATGATTAAAGAATATACATCCTAAATGTGCATATAGATAATACGTATACATAAAATAATCTGACAAAGTGATTTAAGACCATTCTAACTCTTTCTCCAAATATGCTTTGTGAGCCGAGTCTGTTCTCACTTCACATCAGACACACTCCCTGAGCTTCAATCAATGCAACGTCCATTTATAGAAGCAGTTGATACCGTTATCAACAGGAAGCAGGGAGCTTCAGCACCACCTGACTGGCAGGCGTCTGCAGCTGTACCTGCCCCCCCCCCCTCCTCCCTCCCCTCCCCTCCCCTCCCCTCCCCTCCCCTCCCCTCCCCTCCCCTCCTCCTCCACAGGGAAAGCCTGGGAAGCAAGGAAAGGAGAATCCCTTTGTATGAACTGCAGAGCTGTAACCCGTTCAGCCGGCCGTGATGACAAACTGACTGCAGAGGTGAAGGCCAGGGAAGACGAACAGAGGCAGAGGCGTGCTTCTCCACTTTCATCTCTTGCTCGTTGTCTCTGGGTGTTACAGCATCTTCCCTCTCTTTCTGTTTCTTTTGTCTCCCTTTCTTCTGATTGGTATGCAGAGCCAGGCCTTGCTCTGTTCTGCAGTGTGGGTTTGTGAATGCTGCTGCATGTTAGGGAGGATGGGGGGAGGAAATAAGGGGAATGGCACTGCAGTGAGGCGGGTGGGGTGAGTGCACATACATTTATAAAGCCCTCCTGTGCCTGTGCTGCACCAGGAAACCCTTTTCAGACTGACTGTGTCATGCTTCTATTGTCATTCAGATGAAATATCCGCATCTGTCTCTTTTTTTTTTTTTTTGCTCACAATAGCTTCCTCTATCAATGACTTTTTTTTTTTTTTGATAGCAAATCCACAATCCATTTTCCATGACAAAAGGGAACAAAATCACAATAAAAGCATCCTTTTACTGTTTTTTTTTTTTTTTTTTTAAATTCCAAGTCTGGTGTGGAGAGATATTACTGCATGCACTACAGATATAATGGTGGGAAACCTGAATATAGCTACATGTGAAACAATAAGCTTCAACAAAGGAGCTAATATTACATCTAAACCCAATGGAGTGGAATCAAAAACCATGGTTAAAGACAAAGCAGTTCAATTGAGTAGGATGGTGAGTAGCTGCTAAGTAGCTCGCCCTTCTCTATCAGCCCCCTCCCTCCCCTCTCTCCCTGTTATTATGCTATTTAGGTGTGTTTGTTCGGGCCACTCCATCTGTGCTATAAAATGCCTCGCCTTGTGCCACTGTGCTCTGCAGCAGGAGCAGCAGCATGGGATGTGGGAGTCAGAGCGGATCAACAGCCTGCTCTCCAACTCGCTCCAGAGAGAGGAGGCTTCAATGGATTTTTCTCTCCTGGCGCTGGTTGAACCCAATTACACTTGAAGCAATAAATCCTTAGCAATGCAATTTCCCCTCTAGACAAGATCTGCCGGGCTTCCCCCTTCTCTCTCTCTCTCTCTCTCTCTCTCTCTCTCTCTCTCCTTCCTCTCCAACACACATCAGTACTCTCTCTCTCTTTGTGTTTTTGTTTTGGCCACCTTCACCAGTCTGTTCTCTCTTACTTCTCCTGCTTCTATCTCTCTCTCTCTCTCTCTCTCTCTCTCTCCCACTCTCTGTCTCTCTCTCTCTCTCTCTCTCTCTCTCTCTCTCTCTCTCTCTCTCTCTCTCTCTCTCTCTGTCTCGCTCTCTTTATTTTTCCTCCTATTCATCTTTATCCATCCTTCGCTCTGGCTCTAATTCTCCCTCGCTCTCTTATTACAGTCGACCTTCATCTCTCCCTCCTCCTCCTCCTCGTCTTTTTCCTCCTCGTCTTATCGCCATGTTTCTCCCAGCATCATCTCATCATCCTCACTCAGCTGTTGTTGTTGTTTTTTTTCCCTTCTGCCATCATTTGTGTTTATTACACTTCTCCTGATTTGGGTATTCCTTACTACACTGTAAAAATAAACCTATAGAATTCACTTAATAAAAGTGAGGTAACAATTTCCATTCATTTTGGTGGAGTACATTTTACCCTATATTTTAAATAAAATTTAACTCATTTTAACAGCTGTAATACTCTGAAATAAATTAGGCAAAATCCACTTAATATACCCCATTAGATTACACAACAATAACAACATTATGGGATAGATTTCACTCTATTGTTTTTTTTTTTTACTTTCTTTATTAAACCAAAAAATATTTCAGATGTTTTCTGAATAATGTACCTTTTCCCTTTTTCACACACACAATTTTTTTTTAAATAAATATAAAAATAATACAGTCTTCCCAAACCCAAACATAAATAACAAACAAAAGCCTACACACACACACACACACACATCAGTCAGCTAATGGTATATATAAGATACATCCAAATAGATACATAAACAAAACCACAAAGTAAGTTCCAATGTTCCACCACTCAGAATGTTTTAAGAGGCAACTGTTATTGTTCACAAATAGGTAGAATTTAAGTAGTTATAATAAATTCCACTGGTAACTATTATTGATAATAAAAATGTAATTGAGATAAAAAGTCAAAATTTTGACATAAAAAGTCTAAATTGTGACATAAAAAGTCTAAATTGTGAGACAAAAAGTGAAAATTATGAGATAAAAAGTCAAAATTATGAGATAAAAAGGCATTTAAGTATAATATATAAAGTCACAGTTTCTCTCCTCCAATGATTTTCCCTCTGAAGGGACTTATTTTTTCCTACTGTCATATCTGTTTAGTTTGAAAAAGACTAATCACAGAATGTAAGGAGTATAAAGTACATATATTTATGCCAAAATGTAGGGAGTAAAAGTAAAAAGTTGCCAGAAAAATAAATACCCAAGTAAAATACAGACACCTAAAAAAACCTACTTAAGTACAGTAATGAAGTATTTTTACTTAGTTACTTTCCACCTGTCTGTTATTAAGAGTTTAGTATCTTTGTAGAACTAATCCAGAATACACTTGAACAAATAATAAGTTGAGGCAGAATATTGTTAAAATTGCCCTTATTTTCTTTATGAAATGTAACAGTTTTTGCATTTGGATTTTATATTTTCACAATTTAATATTTTTTTTTGGCACTAAAACAATGACAAAAATTTGGAGTTGTCATTATTTATTGGCTATTTATTGGTTATTATGTTTGAATTTTACTGGTGCTGCTCATTAGAGATTAAATCAGGCTGAATGTGGCCCCCTGAAGAAAATGAGTTTGAGACCCCTGACTTAAACCATAAAGTTAGGCCATTTATACCTGCTGTTATGATGCATTAGTCTGACTACAGGGCATGTCAGGTTTGTGTGAGAGTCACTGGGCGGTCACTAATGGAGCACATATAAACAAATAAAAGACTTGTGAGTAGAAACATGGGGAATTAATGGCTGCATGATTGTGCACAATGTGAAGTTTAGCTCTATGTGACAAGTGCTTTGGGATAAAAGCTGTTAGTGTCCTGAAATGAATGTCTGAAGTTAGCAGTTCAGACTGTGTCAGGGTTTGGGCCAAGTCCTGGAGGGTACTACGAAATGTTTTTGATGTCTTCCATGGAGGGTAGGGGGCTGTTGATGTCGACCCTCTGGACATCAACAAATGGTTGAACTAAACTGCTACTCAGCCAGCAGTCGGTCATTTGGTTGTCATCATGTTGTTTTTTTAAGCTGGAAGTAACGATATTTGGACAAATATGGAAGAGCATGAGGGGTTATGGCAGAGTTCATTCCAAAGCTTACTACTTTGGAAAAATGGTGAATTTCATCGAGCAGTGAGTAAAGACAGACACACTAACCCCACTGTCAATTATTGCTAGAAACGCTAGCCTGTGACAAGACTCAGGTGTGTGGATGAACTCATGAAACGAGGACTCAGGGACTCTGGATACCATTCAAAGGATTTATTTACAATTACTGGTGTCATTCCGCTGAAACCCACTTTGACACACTCCTTTTGGAATCTGATGGGTGTCATAATCCAGACTCAAGGGGTGGTGTTTTTGTTTTATTTTCATGTGTGTTTCTGTGTATTTTTTGTCATTGTTAGTGTTTGGACTTTTATTTCAGGGACTGTGTTCCATGTTCACCACTTTTGCTCTTTGCTTCTTGTCACTGGTGCTTTCCCCACCTGTTGTTAATTTCACCCTGATATGTCTCACCTCTCGGTAATACTATTTAAGCCCCTTTTGTGTCTCTGTCCAGTGTGAGTTCGTCAGCCTTAGTAGCGACTTATGAGCAGTTATTCTTGTGGTCAATTGAAAATTCATTGAAAAATATTTTTAATGATATTCGGGTTTTGGTCGTTTGGGTCGTTTCAGATTAACTTTAAAATAACCTGGTAAATGTGCTTTATTAAGTGATTAAGTAAGGTGATGTACAACGTTGGAGGTATCCTACAGTATGGAGGAAGCATGAGAGAAAGTCAAGTTAGCAGAGTGGAAGCTCCGGAAACATACAAACAAAAAAAGTAAGGTTTGGGACACATTCACTGAGATTTTTTAAAGATGATGAGTGACTCCCAGTGTTTAATTTTCCGTGGAAATTGGGTTCAAATGTCTCTTTGGGTGTTAGATGCTGCGCACAAGCAATGACATCAGATTTTAACACAGAAATAAAGGTAGGTATGTGAATAAAGTCATTTGATGTTCATAAAGACCATTGACTAGTCTTTAAAAGTTAGTTAAAAATGCAGTCGTTTGCGGTCACATCACTGATGAATATATATATATATTCAAATATGGGCAGTAAAAGTAAAAAAAAAAAAGAATAAAATTTGTTGTTATGTAAAGGACAGAAAGATTTCCACCTTTTAACAATAATTCAACAGCAATGCAGTTTCATATTTAGGAAAATAAAAATGCCAGAAGGGCTCTTCTATTTAGAGAATAAAAGTACAATAGGGTTTTTAGTGGATTTTTCAAGGCTGTCACCACAAATGATGCCACTGGAGCAAAGAGACCGAAGCAGAAAAACAAATTGTGTAGAAAACGAAAACAGTAAGCTGCTCCCTAGAGCTAAGGAGGTGAGGTTGAAAAACAATAAATAATAATAATAAAAAAAATCTTGGTTTATCACTAAGCAAACACTTTCTCACAGAAGCACTCTGGAGATGCTTTGTCATAGTACAAATCTGAATTACGGCTGCTTTAAGGAAGATTGGGTTGGGATGGGGGTTTTTTTTAAGTGGAGAATGTGAATGGTCCTTCCTGTAATTGTATGAACTGATGTATGGATATTAGTATAAGAAGAGCAGCGTTTGCATAGAGAAAACCTATTTCTCACTTCAACAGAAAGCTCATTTGCATTTATAGAGTATAAGTCAAGGAGTCACTGCAGATGGCACATATAGAAAAAAATGGTTATTGTACATAAAAGGAGCTGTAAGATCAGGTTATTATGTGGAGGCATGATTCTTGTGTGCATTGTATAAAAATGATAATATGAGTGCAGAAACCAAGAAAAAAAAAAGATCTGGGGCGTCAAGTGGATTGTACAATTCCACAGGTACAGATTGAATGACTGTGGGTGTTTTTAGTACTGATTATATTCATGCAGTCATACCTCTACTTACCAAAGACCCAGCTAACGAAAAAGCTTTACCTCAACTATTTGTCTCTGAATACGAAAGAAAATTGTATTTATGAAAGACCCAAAATGCTGTCCAAAGATATAACTGAAAATACAAGATATATATGTATATATATATATATATATATATATATATATATATATATATATATATATATATATATATATATATATATATATATATATTTTAACCTTGACCTTGATATAAACCTATGACATCATCCAAACATGAGGACCTGTTAGTATTATCACAAAGACTGTAATCATTTTTATTTGTGTATCTGTCTGTCTGTCTAACACCTATGCTGTGTTCCAATAACTCTCTGTACTCATCGTACCTAATTTGGGTACACAGGGCATTCACATTATGATTTTGGCGACAACAAAGTGTAGTTTAAGTACCCAGATGTCTATTCATAATGTTCAAATTTCTGAATGTGTAAACATGTACACTTTTCGCATTCAATGGCCGCCAAGAGGTGGAGTTTAGCAAGAATCAACTCGGCTCACAGATAGTAAAAATGGTGACAGAAATGTCAGATGCCTCTGCACCCACCGGACTTTACTAATGTAAATTTTGTATTTTCATACACATATAATTGCATTTAATTTTTTTTATGGAAACGAATCAGCAGACCAGAGAAGTTTAACTTTTGAGCGTTTTTTAAAATGTATTTTTGACTGTCCTTTGGCGGTCATTTCCAGTATTGGAATTAGAACAGTACTTAACAGTACTTACTTGAACTATGTACGCTTAGTAAGTATGGAAAGTGTACTGTGTGTAGTGATCCATGCATGTGATTGCTGTAATTTTGCTGCATCTGTTAATGCAATTAAATAAAGAAAAAAGACAAGGCAGTCAGAAACAGACACAGCAGACCTCCGCCAAGGCTTGATATGGTCTCATATGACATTAAAACGTAACGTGATGGAGCCATAGGTGTTGACCCATGTGATGTCAGAAGGTGAGACGATGTGAATGCAAAAAACACGAGATTCTATCTTGTCTGAATCCTGAGATATTACCACTGATGTTGACCTTTAGTGCGACCTTGACCTTTGACCTTCATTGCTCAAAATCTAATGGGTTCTTCCTTAACCCATTATCTATCATTCCAGAAAGTTTTATCAAAATCTGCTCAAAACATTTTGCGTAATCCTGCTGAAAGTGACAAACGGACCTGAATTTATTACCTCCTTGGCAGAGGTAAAAAGATCTTCTTAATGTTAGATACCGTCCTTTTTTCCATTGGTCTAACCCACTTCAGCTGTCACTGCTGTTCACATCTTGGTAGGGTAAAGCAGTTTATGCACCGCTAACCCAATAAGCACAGCTATTAAATTCAAGACCCTACAGAGAATAACCCAAATCCTGATCATTTTATCAGATATTGTAGATTTGTGCATCCAGTCATGTAGATATTTCTATAGTAGAGTGTATTAGTGGTGGTGTTTTACCTGCTGTGATATATTGCACTTAAAACAACATAAAGTAGTTCCTTTGGGCTGAAGCTGCCAAAGCCTTGTTTTTAATGTGGTGATTATGTTCTTTGAGTACAGATACAAACATGTAAAACAGTGGCAAAATGAACAGTAATGCTGGAAGATGTTAGCTTTAGGGAAAACAAACCCAGATGAACCAGGTATGTACAACTAGAGGTGACTGTTTCAGTACAAAAAAACAACCATTAATGGTAATTGGAGCTTTCAACCATGCCAAGTGATCTTGCTTTATTCAAATGTCAACATTAGATGTAATTATCCAACCCCTAAGCAAAAAGGTGTACTATTAACAATTATGTGCAGATGGGGGGTCTTATTACATGCTACTCACTGTATTGTTTTTCTTTCTTTCTTTCTTTCTTTTTTTTACTCTAAAGCAAGCTGTTACAAATCATGACTAGAAGGTGTTAGAGTGCCACACAACCAGTGTTCACATGAAGAACAAAATGACAGGTATCATCCGAAAATAATTTTACAAAAACATTAAATGTTTAATCAAATGTTGAAATAAAAAAAAAATGAATTCCTTTTAAACAGTAAAAATAAATATCCAACATTTTAAAGGTGTCATTCCTGAAAATCACTTTTCCATGTTCCTTTTGGAATCTGATGGGTCACCCCGAGTTACCAACACATGCTGCATTTCAAAGTGTCACCTCCACTGGCTGTATTTCCCATTCATAGAAAACAACAGAGAAATGAGTGACTCAGAAAAAGCCTGTCCACTACACGTCACAAGGACATTGGCGTCACCCACGTGGGGTTAAGCCTGTCCTCCATTGTAGTGAATCTGAAGTAGCATTAGCATTAGCATCTACAAGACAAGACGGCACCACAGTAGCTGCTGCACAAACTGGAAAAAAATGGCGGATCAAACTGGTTCATGTGGAACAAGCAATGGCACGAAACCTCGCTGGATGTTACTCTGGGATGGTAAACACACACAGAACCAGAGGGGAAGGTGTTCCTTCTCGCATTCTGAGCCAATCAGAGATGCCTCATTACTACGTCATGGACATGTATGAGTAAGTACTGGTAAAACTTTGTTGCTCAAGATCAAGTAATTTTTCTACCCTCGAAAAACTGCTGGAAACAAAGCAATCTGGACGTTTTTTTTAAGTTGAATAAACACACAAAGTATTCAATAACAATGGCGAACACAGCAATATTAATGAAATAACCATGGAATGACTCCTTTAAATAAATGAGCTATACATGATACAGCCTGTGAGTACTGTGTTTAATCTGCATTCGAGTGTAGTTTAAACATTTTTTTAATGGTGAGACTATAATCGGGACCAATTAATCGATCGGGCACTCGTTACAACTGTCCCTGGTCTCCCCTACCATACAAATTCAGAATATTAGAAGAATGTGGACATAGTTCAGATCACCTCTAAATCCATCCTGACTGCATTCTTATCATGTTTACAGTAGACCTTGTGTTAAAGCGTGTGGTTGGACAATTCAACACAGCTGAAAATATTTTTTTGCATCATTTTGGTACTAAACACGCTGGGAAATTAGCTAATTTTAGTCATTTTGAGGGGGAAATATGCCTAAATATAATAGAAGTTGAATGAAGTAGTTGATATAAATTGGATTTTTTTGGCCACAGACACATTATGTTATCTTTAGGGTACAATCTGTCAGCTGTAGGTCAGCTCTCCATGTGACTTTTCTCTAGGGACCAAAAGAAAGTGGATATTAATACAACAGATGTGACAGTCTGCACTGATAGCCCTTTTGTTCACACTACTGTTATGTGCAGGAGGTCTAAACTGTAGCCTATTTCATTTAGGTAAGAATCTTCAGGATGTAAGAACAGGCAGAACTATCTGAATATCATGAATTTTCTGCTGCACATACAGTCTTCTCATAGTGTGGGAGTGAATCATTGTTTTGGGGCTGTAATGCTGTATGCGTGAAAACTACAGTAACTAGCCTTAAACCGTAGCTACATAATCAGGTCAGAACCTCAGCCCTGCAGCTGTGTGAAAAACGTTATCTCCAGTAAACGTATGAGCAACTCTAAGCTGTATGAGATGTGGAGGATAAACAAAGAGGAGAGTACTACCACTAGTATATGTCAACACATTGTGGATTTTATTCTATCATTTTAAAGGTTAACACTTAGATCTTCAGTGAGTTTGTGTAACTTTCAGATGTGCACCGTCTGTGTGTATTTTCTGCAGGATTATCACAACAAAACTGACAGCCAGGTATTCAGTCTAAATCAAACACTGGAAATTCTGCCACAGCTTAAGAGAAAAATCTGTGACTAGTTAAGTCACAGAGTTCCTATGCTCCTGCAGTTTTGGCAACACTAAACTGGCTTTTTGTCAAACCAGTGAGTTTGTAGGAAAGTTCCAGGTCTCTTCGCTCTAGCACGATTATACCCACAGACTGGATTGTAGACATTCTCAAATGAGGCTGGATTTTTGCTGTCATGTTTGTAGTCAGAAGTAATTATATTTATACAAATGGGGGAAGCTAGTGACGCACAAGCAGTGATGAGTGCATGTAATCTAACATTAATGACATGAAACACTTCATAAAATATAACAAGTACAAGATTGTGAAGTATTTCTACTACTGAACAAATACCACCAGGCTGTTTCATGTATATGTTAAACATTTACTGACAGTTGTGTGATTGCTAGCTGCATAATATGTAATATATGACTTTTATCAAACCTGTCGACATCTGGTATATCACAATACTATCTGGGACCCTCCCCCAACCAATCCGTTTGCAAAGGAGGGGCCTTAACTAAAATCCTTGCATGTGATTAGAGGAAGAATCTGTCCGTCATCTTGACTGATGCGTCGCTTCAGCCACTTACGTTGAACTCAAGCTGTGACGTAGCTCAGACCTCAGAGCCATACTGCCAACAATGGTGACAGTATGGCTGCACCTGAACGCACCAGAGCGTTGTCTGTAAATGACTATGGTCGTACGTGCAGGGAAAATCTGAGGATAAAAGGCAACATTTGCAACAGCCAGTGGATATTCCTTGAACTTCCCTATGGAAAACTGGTAGACCAGCGGCTAGAAGAACTTGGTGTTAATGCGTCAGATGTTACAGAACAATCCTCTGGTATATGTCTGAAACGTATTTCGTTTGGTAGGGAGACACCTGAGTAGGGAATGGCAAAAAGCTGAAGAGGAACCAAGTGCCATAACAAAGCCCAGTCATGGGAAGTCCCACCCGACGACACTGTTTGGCTCCTCCATTTTTCAGACAATCGTAACAATCCCCTAGCTGTACTGTACTGTAGCCATTAGTCCTGATAGGGGATCATTTCATCTCCCCGTTTTCTCACTCTGATGCATCCATCACTCTGGACAGGGTTAACCTGCACTCATCCGATCACCTTTTTCCAGTGAAAGATCAATCCATATGCTCTCTGGCAAATTCATGGTTTTTGAAGAAATTATGGTGCATCAGTTAGAAAACGAAATGCAAAGAAGTTGTTGCAGTTGAAATATAATCAGTGCATTAATTATCCAATGGTAGGATCTTACCTCTTTACATAATTAAATTCAAAATAATACTGTACCTTCCATTTGTCCTGATCACTCTATATAATATAGTGTTTAAATCAAGTGAATCAAACCAAACTAACTCCTAGAAAAAGTTGAGTGTTTTTATATATATTTGGAATCACAGGATGCACCCAAAACTTACAATGGAATATACTACAATGTTATTTAAAAGACATTAAATCAACGTATAAGTAAAATCTTTCTACTGCAATGCTTGTTAATATTCATTATAATGGGACGGCATAAAAAAGAAGATGAATCTGGGAAACCAACCAGCAGTTTTGTTTATTCAATTACTCCCTTTATTCAGTAAAAACACCCAACTAAGAACTTTCTAGGCAGTGATGTGTAAAGTATCAGTGTAACACTTTCCCATTTTGGATGAAAAACATTACGAAACATAATTTAGAATGTAAATCATATTCCTCCCGGGGGCGTTTCTCATCCAAGCCTTGGAGCTCA
This sequence comes from Siphamia tubifer, assembly GCA_020466265.1. Classification (NCBI taxonomy): domain Eukaryota; kingdom Metazoa; phylum Chordata; class Actinopteri; order Kurtiformes; family Apogonidae; genus Siphamia; species Siphamia tubifer. The sequence goes on along the minus strand of CM035805.1, from coordinate 31,351,794 downwards.
GAAATCAGTCCACAGAGCGATGCACGGAAACAGTTCTCCTCTATCAGCCCTGAATTGCTTAAGATACGGTGCTGAATATTTAATAAGGCCTCTCTGAACGGCTATTTTTATCAGCCTGGCTCAATAATTCAAAGCACACTTCTCCTGTTCTCATCTGCAGCACGGTGAGTGTGTAGGTGTGTGCCGTACATGTATGTTTGCTGTGGGATTTGCCAGTAGGTGTGTGTGTGTGTGTGTGTGTGTCGGGTTGTTGTTTCTGCACATGAACATAGTGTGACAGAGTGACAGTGAGCAAGAGCAACACAAGGAGAGAGAGGCGAAAGAAAGAAAACACTTTGTTTTTGTGTGCGTGAATGCGTCTGCCCACACACTGGGCTATCAAAGACGTCCTGCAGAGGAAATCATTTCAAGTATGCGTGGTTCTGACCAACTTGTCATCTTATCAAACTCCGTGGGGAGAAAAAAGTCCTTTCTTTTCTGAGATCTGTAATCTTCCAAATATTTCCAACAACAGCTCAGATAAGAGGAACAGTAAATAAAGGAAAGATGCCAATTTTTTTTCCCACGGCTCATCAGTCTGGCTTCAGTCTAACATGCATTGAGTGTCTACCCCCTTGAGTCTTCAGTAATATCATGAAAAGGTCTGTTTTTGAATAATAAAAATATTAATCAGAGTGAGACAAAACTCAAATCCCACCACTTGACCTATAAGCAAAGAGCCAAACAAATCCAATCAGGACAGCCTAGAGATCTGGAAAGGAAATAAAGTCTGATGGCTGTATTGTGAAATATTCCTTTTATGGAAGCATACCTCCATCACTGAGTCTGATGTAATGCACATTAAATACTGTATACTGCCAACATTGTGACACATTAAAGATACATAATACATTCTCAATTCATCCCAAATTGTCTTCTTTTTTTAAATAAATGTACTTGAAATAAAAAAAAAATACAATATATTAATCTTTATGCTGATTAACTATCCCTAATTCATATCAAACTATGTACAAAACAAGGCAGTCAGAGACATCAGACCTCTGCCAAGGTTTGATATGACGTCAAAATGTGATGTGATGGAGCCATAGGTGTTGACACATCTGATGTCTGAAGGTGAGAGGATGTGAGATATTACCACTGATGTGTTTTAGCTGTTGACCTTTAGTGTGACCTTGACCTTTGACCTTCATTCTTCAAAATCTAATTATCTATCATTACTGAAAGTTTGATTAAAACCATTCTGAACTTTTTGCGTAATTCTGCTGACAGACACAGACAAATAGACAAACAAACGGACTCGATTTAATAGTTCCTTGGCAGAGGTAAAAACAGGAGTCAGTCGTAGGCTTGATCTTTAATAAAGGTTAAAGGTGTCATTCCATCGTTTTCCATTAATATTGATGTGTTCTCCATTGTTATTGGATACATTGTTTGTTGGTTCAATTTTAAAAAAATGTCTCGATTGTGTGTGCAAATGTAATAATATAAGAAGAATTACACTCACGGGGAGGCTAAGTCACGCCCTTCTACTTCCGGTCCATGGGTGATTAGCTAGCAAAAAATTTGAATGGGAGTGAATGGAGCGAGTCAAGCTAAATTCTGATTCAGTTTGACAAGTGCTTTGAAATTCACATATGATAATAACAATAAGAAATATTTGATGTGTTATAGACAGACCACCTGTTTTTGATGGGAGGCTAACATGAGGTTAGGTTTTATGTGGGTTTAGTAAGAGACTACAGTGCGTCGCGTATGTGACTCAGCTGTGGTGTGGAGTCTGTGGTGACGTCACATGTTCATCAGGAGTGTAGTCCAAATGATTAACAGGATTTACTCACAAATGAATCAGCCGTTGGTTAACAGAAGCAGTTTAAACACACATTATATAATAATTATCATCTATTATGAGCTACAACATGTGTGTGATTCAGGACATATGATAAACCAGATACCATTTTAGCATTTTATTTCCCATTGAATACCATTCATTAATTATCCGATCTCAGGTCCCACGAGCCTCCCGGAAAGGGCAGACACTTAAGCTCTCAATTCCAAGAGAAAGAAAAGGGGTAGGCGTAAAAAATAGAATTGGGATTGGCCCTTAAGCTTCCCATAGTACAGAGTTCAGCAGATACATAGTTGTAGGAAAAGAAAAACTCCACCAAGAGTCCTATGTGATTTGTTTGTTTTTACCCATGTGAGACACTTCTTGTAGATGTCCTCAATAGCAGGAAGTGATACTCACATGTATGATGATTTCCAAATATGTGTTAATAATGTTTTCCTTAGGAGTGTGCATTTATTTTTTTATTTGTAGAAATTGTTTGCAAGTAATTTTGTGTACAACTACAAACGAGAGACTATTAACTGGTAAGGGAACGTGTTGCAAAGTGATAAAGCCCCCATTTAAGATTACAGCAGCACAATAAATCCAGGTGCAATCACAGTGCCATCCTGTGTTAGTGTATAATTACAAAAGGCTTATTTTTAAGGCAGTGTGTGCCTGGAGTTATTCTCCATTCAGATACAGTGAGCACAGAGAGATACTCTGTAAAACATGCAATTAACGATTTAACTTTTTTATAGTTTGGAAAATGTTTTAATGTTTACCTTTGTTTGGATTTGTACATATAAGTTGATAAGTAATGCACATAACAATACACATATTATGTCCATTTTATTTCACACACAGGAATGTTGATAAAATTCACTGAAAATCAGATAACTGTGTATCAGCAGCAGCCGTCTACTTATGTGTGAGTGTGTGTGTGAATGGGTGAATGTGAGGAATTGTAAAGCACTTTGGGCATCCACTGGTTTATAAAATGTGCGATATAAATACAGTCCATTTACCATTTTACCATAACTTTCAACAATAATTCAAATGTAATTTTTCACGCCACCATCGTTTCCATAGATGCTCAGAATGTACTCTACACACATCCAATGATGACCTAATCCTAAATAATATCACCATTTCCCATGTCTTACTCAGAAAAAGCTGCATTAATAAAAGAACACCATGGTAAAACAGAATCTGTTTTTATAGAAATGATATCAAATGTGGAATACTGTCATATTTATAAGAACTGGAATGTGTGTTTGTATGCAAGAACAGCTATTATCTATTCGTCAATTTTTCCACAGACCATGTTTAAAGGGATTTAATTAGTTGTATTTATCGCAAGCCTGAGTACACTGAAGAGAAACAGCGTGAGGAAAGGCATTTTAACTGTGCCTGTGGGTTTTGTGATTTGGCAGCATAATAACTAAGTTTGGAATGGCTGGAACTGTGCCAGCTGCTGATTTTCCTCAGACTATTATAGCCTGGAAATGGCATATGTGCACAGGTGCGTATAGGCATGTGTGTGCAGCAACATATGAATAAATATGTATGATTGGACATTCTGGGTTTCCATGCATTCATTGCTTGCACTATTTTTAATTATACATGTTTAATTATGTGTTTCATGCATGAATTTACATATACATATTTATATAAACATGTGTGTGTGTGTGTGTGCGTGTCCTTCTGTGATTCCATTAAAGTACATTTGTGCATAAACCTATATGTCTGTGTGTCTGTGCATGTAGGCGTACTTTCAAAGACACGTTATGGAAACAGATGGCTTCGGTGCCCTCCACGCTCATGTTTGAGCATTGCTCATGCCGGCGTATTGCGCCACTCACTGCATGAGTGTTCTGTTGCGGGAGTGTTCCTCCCTGCGTGAGGGCCGTGCCAGTGTGTTATTCTCTGCAGCGACCGGGATTGGTGCTGCGGCCCCTGATGGTATCAGAGAGAGGAGTGCCAGCAGACAGAGTGCCTGCACTCACGTGGGAACACCCCAGACATAAGAGCAGAGGAAGCACTAGATGATTTCTCACATTTTTTTTTTTTTTAAATCAGCTGAACTCCAGGTCTGAGTCGCTGCCGGCTTTACTGCCTAAACAAATATACTTAAATGTCTTCAAAGAGTGCATTTTGCCGTTGTCATGTAAAATTTTCATACATGGTATTTAATTTTGATGAGAGGCTAAAGATATTGTATATCATCGTCACAGTCCCATTGGCTGGATTATGTAATAGTACCAGCTCTGTGGCATTAAAGGAAAGGCTTGACATTTTACTGGGTACAACCTCAAGTGAGTACACAAAACTGAAACATAATCCTGGACATGATCTTCCGTACAAATATTATTGTGTCATAGATTTAGTAGGTAGACATACACATTCATTTTGCTGGCTTTCTAAAACCCACTCAATGTGGATTCACTGCCTTGGATTCATTGTACTGTGTAAGTAGAGTTCCCTTTAACAGACATGGGGACTCGAGTCTGAGACTTGGACTTGAGTCGCACTTATGTCACACAAACAAAGACTTGACTTGGACTTGTGTGATATGACTCGCAAGTTCATTATCATGAAATTATTAATTTTATTATTTAATTTTTTTCAGTTTTTCCCATGTATTGCCTGACATTATTGGAAATTCACGTCCCTTGATATTTGTGCAAAGGTTTGTAACGCATGCGTGCTGCCACAGGGTTCAAATTACGAATACATTGTATTTGTAATTTGATCAAAGTACATTGATCAAATTTAAACAAAGCTTTTGGGATGTTTCTTCACATTGCACATGTATTGTTCTGATAAATTTTGATGGTGTAGTGTGAAATAACAGAGTATATATTACAGTAAGGCCAACATGATTTCACCGCACTTAATTACTATAGACTTAATACAAAACAATACAGCAATGCCGTATTATCTCAAATAGCATCTAATGTGAAAACGTTCATTTCAGCCATTTGAGACTTGACTTGGACTTGTAAAAAGTGACTTGTGAACATCTCTGCCCTTTCATCTAAACATATTTCTTTTGTTGAACCTCTTGTATGGTGGTCCACAAAGTCAAAACACATTGCAAATGCCCAGTTAATACAAAACAATCAACGTACGTATGTAATGTGTCCCAGGGTACTCAGTGGGTGCATCAACAGTGACTTTGGATTATTGGGACATCATGTGCATCTCTTCTATAGCAGTGATCGTCAACTGGCGCCTGCTGGCCCCGTACGGCCTGCCAAAGCCTCCCATCTGGTCTGCAGAATATTACTGAATTCATAAAATGTGAGAAGGAAAAAAATGTGTTCCAGTGATATGGTGGATTTTCTTACACTACTGGTATTAATGTATACTCTGGTCACAAGTGAAGCTGTATTAAAATGGTACCACTAAATACCCACTAAAATCATCCATATTATAATGCCTAAAGAAAAATAAATACACTCAGGAAAGAAATATTGACTAAAGTTCCAGTCAAAATTTTAAAACAAAACCAACAAACAGCCAAAAATGTCTAATAAACCAACAAAATAATAAGTAACATGAACAAAATAAGACACGAATGACACAAAAGTGAAGAAAAATAATAAAATACAATATTAAATGTTGAAATATAAAACAAAATAAGGAACAAAAGTAACAAAAACAAATAAATATTTACAAAATATTAAGTTAAGTTTGTTAAAATAAACTAAAATGAAGTATAAATAAATAATATTGTAATTTGGTTCCAGTAGTTTTATCACACCTGTTTATTTCCATATATGAAATCCATGAACAAAACTCAGTAAAATCACAGTAAAAAAAAAATTAAAATTCTGAATATTGAAACTAAAGCAATGTACTTCCATTGTTATGTTCAAGAAATCATTATGTGCATTTTTATTTAGGAGTTATGGCTGTAATTGGGGGGGGGGGGGGGGCTGTATGTGCATGAGTACATATATGTGTGTACATATATTTATGTATTTTTTATTTCTTTTTTTTCTACCCGTTTGATATTATGAATTGTGTAGCTTAAGATGCATAGTAGGCAGGCATTAATAAGCTTTGCTTCTGCCTGAGCCTTTTTCAGTCAAATTTGGTATTGTTCTCTTTTTTTTGTTGCTGTTTTGAAGTGAATATATGACTGAAATAAACCAAACTAAATCATCCTTTCAGAACGCGTCAGGGGTTAAAGGGTTAACTCTAGGGTGGTGAACACTGCTTTAAACACTGGTATGATATGAATTTTAACCCCATCTAGTTAAATTTGGCAGTATTTTATTATCAATTATTGCAGTTTGTATTTAGTATTTAGTTTGTATTTGTATTTTTAGGATTTAATTTTTTGTCTGTATTTATATAAGCACCTTTTTTTTTATTCTTTTTTTTTTTTTTTTCATCTGCATGCACCTTTATTTCTTATTGTTTACCTGCCTGACTGGAACAAACAAACAAGAATTCCAATGTGCCTGTGCTGTATTGTACTTGTGCAAATGACAATAAAAGTCTATTCTATTTCTGATAATCTCCTTGTCAACGAAGTCTGACAGCATTGTCCAGTTAGTCAACATTGTGAATTCTTTATGTGTCTGTGCACAAACTGATAGAGGCGAAGGCAAATACCAGTTACATAAGGAAGAAAGCGATACGTTTGAACTGGATGACACAAAGATTAAATGTAGTTTTCTTGGCTACAAAAAGCATCCTTTTTTTTTAACTATATTTCTTTTCCATGTAAAAGCACAAGTCATTAAGTCGAGCCAATGGCAGACTTTAATCACAAGGTTAAGTGTGCTTTTTGTCAGGCAGAATCTCTCTTTTAATGCATCTCTGTTTAATTATGAATTACTACTGCTTTCTGAGGAGGATTCAGCCTCAGTATGAACACACACACACACACACACACACACACTCGTTTCCATGTCTCATGAGGACCAAGTTTGTATTCAAGTAGCCATTGGGTAGTGAGTGTAAGCACTATTTTTAAATTTAAAATAAAAATGATAATGATATAAAAGAAAATTTAATAAATAAATAAATAATTACTGAATAGATATTTGTCATTTAAAAATAAAATAAATAAATAATAATAATATGTTTTTTAAAAACATAAATACATAAAAACTGAAGAAAAAAAAATAAGAAAAATAAATAATTTTTAAAAATCCTTTTTTTTTTTTTTTTTTTTTTTTTTAGTAAACACATCTTAAAACCTTTCCCTTATGCTTTATGAGGACTTCCGGGAAAAAAATACAAAAAAATTCATTTATATCATTTTATTTTACTAGTGGAGACTTTTATTTATATTTAACTCTCCTGGGGACCTCAATTTTGGTCCCCATAGCATCAGAGGTCCCCATGGTGTGCCTGTTGATATGTTTAATATCAATGTCCCCATAAACAAAAATACACATACACACACACACACACACACACACACACACACACACACACACACACACACACACATTTACATGTCTTATGAGGACCAAGTTTGTAATAAAGTAGCCATTGGGCCTTTTTAAAAAAAATAAAATAAAATAAAATAAAATAAATAAACATTAGAAAATGTAATTCAATTAAAAAAGAATAAAATAAAAAAGAATAAAACAATAATAGTCTAAAAATAAAATAAATTAATACATTTAAAAATATATAGAATACATAATAATACATAAACAATAAATAAAAAATGAATACATAAATAGCAAAAAAAAAATACATAAAAGTAAAAAAAGAAAATATTTGAAGATGTAACTGTTTCACACAGATTTCTATTTTACAACTGGGGACCTACATTTATATTTAATCCCCTTGAGGATCTAAATTGTGGCCCCCATAGTGTCAGAAGTCCCCACGGTGTGACCCATGTAAACCCATAAATGTCCCCATAAAGATAAGAACACACACACACACACACACACACAGTGGACTGAAGTGCTGGTTATATAACAGCAGATAGAAACTTGGCAGCACAAACAGCATCAACAGACAGAGCAGCTCATCAATGGAGGATGACGGTCCAGTTCTAGTGAAGTGAGAGATGTTAAAATAACTGAACAGGCATGTACTGAGGGCTTCCTTATATGTGCAACGTGTCAGTGAACATCATTCTACCTTATGAGACGACACACACAGACTTTAACTGAACAGTGGGAATAAGTGAAAGTGGTTGTTTCATAGCCTGATGGGTGTTACTTAAATATTTAACAGCCCTTTCCACAGCCACACTACACCCACACAGGTGTTTTCATTTCTTTCTCCTGATCAGGACTGTGTGGGTGTATGCAGGCTGCGTTTGATTGACAGCGCCCTCACTCCCCCGTGAGTTTCATCCAACTTCAAACCAAATGGATGTGTAATTATCCAGAATAACTTTAGTACCTATGTGGGTGTACGCTGCTCGAAAATGTGATGCTAATAGGTCTGACAGGTGGTTGCACATGGTTCAATAATATCATAATAGCCTATAACCAATTACATAGATACTCGTTAAAAGGACCTGGGTATGTGCTGGTTAGAATAAAGCAGTGCATCTCAAATCCGGTCCTCGTGGCCCAGTGTGCTGCATGTTTTAGTGATTTCCCTCTTCTGTCAGACCTAGTTCAATTATTGATCAGCTCTTCAGAAGACTGGTTATGATGTAATGCTTCCAGGTGTGATGGAAAAAGGAGGTATTTTAAGTATTTTTTGTTTTTCATTCATTTTTTTTTTTATTATTTTAACTTAATTTTATTCTTTACATTCTTTATGTTTTTTTATTTGGTAATTAAAATGTATTTACATTTTTTTTAAATATTTTATTTAAAGAGGGAGATAGTTGTCATTTTTTGTAAATATTTTTTTCTTATTTTTTTTTAGAAATTTTTTTTCTTTTTTTTCTTTTTACATTTTTAAATTTAAATGTTTTTTTTTATTTTGAAAACTTTTATGAATTGTTAGATTTTTTAAAATTTGTTTTCATTTAAATATTTTCATTAAATTCTTTTTTTATTAGTTTATATTTAAAAAAAAAAAAAAAGAAGAAGAAGAGGGAGATATGTAAAACATGCAGGACACTAGGCCACGAGGACCGGATTTGAGAAACATTGGAATAAAGGAATAAACTTCCCTGTGTGGTAAAGTTAAGACATATTTCTTATGGCCTCCGCCATGGTGACTCCGATCACTTCTGGAAGGGGGCGTGTCCAGGCCAGTCTTAATCGTGCTAAGTTTGGGAAGGGTTTACATGCATGAAGAAATTAGATAACAATCATATTATCTGACTTCGTCTGAGGCAATCTCCCAATTGTTGGATCAATAAAGTACTTCTATTCTATTCTATTCTATTCTATTCAAACTCCAGTTCAATTCTATGATACTCAGTATAAGGTGTTTATATGGCTTTTCAAATTTAGATTTTAATTGGAGTAATGGAGTAATTTAAATTTATCTAAATGCATGTACTGTAAATGTACTTCAAACATAACAGTTGGATAAATGTAACCTGTCCAAAATATCTGATACATATCAGATCTAGGACCACATATGAAAATGACCTACATTGGATTAGAAAATATCACATTTGTGCTGCTGTTATATATAGGTCACATATGGGGGGAAAATTTGGATTTGTGCCACATTTGTGTATTTATAATGACAGCTCAGTCATTTATGTGGCACTGAAACCTGTGCTGAACTTCACAGTCCAATGCATAATGGTTGCATACAAACTGGTGCCATATTGGTAACAGGTTGCGAGTAGGTTTGCCAGATGGTTTTCATGCCCAATTGTGTGGGTCAAAATTGGTGTGGGTGAGTGATCAAAATTTGGGCTGATTTTATTGGTTTTCATGCCTGTGTATTTTATAGCGGCCAGGACTACCTTAGAAGGATGGACTTCAACAGCTGTTAAGGAGGGTTGATTCCTGACAGGTAGCCAGACTGTACTTGTCCAGAAACATATGTTCAGATCATGATGTTGACATTGTGGGGACATTGCGAAAGACAGCAACAGTAAATAAATAAGAACACAGCTAAAATAATTAAAATGACGTCTCGTTTTGTTTTGTCAACAAAAACTAAGAGACATTTTAGGAATGTTTTTTATTTCTTAAGCCACATTTTGTCTGGTTTTGATTGGTCATCTATAACTGCATTATATACTGTATTTAATTATAGTTATCATCAACAAGATCAACATTTATGTCTAGTTTTGTCTCATTTTTGTCACATGATAAAAGTTCATTGATGACAATATTTAGTTACTATAAAGTGATGAATGATGAGGTCAATGAATGGTTTATTTTTTAGATTCTTCATGTACAAGGCGCACTGGATTATAAAGCACATTAAGTGAACATTATTAGAGAAAAAGTGAAAATTATTCGATGAAAACTGAAAATTATTCGATGAAAAGTGAAAATTATGACATAAAAAGTGAAAATTATGAGATAAAAAGTCAAAATCATTCAATAAAAAGTGAAAATTATTAGATTAAAAAGTCAAATTCATTAGATTAAAAAGTCAAATTCTTTAGATTAAAAATCTAAATTATTAGATTAAAAGGCAAAATTCCCTGTCACTAAGCACAACCAGAATTAATGCTACATGTTAGCTGCATTAGGAAGGGTAAAATGCAAATGTAACAGAGTAAAAGTAGTGGTGCGATTCCTCTGGCCATCTGTGACAGAGTGAGTCTGTCACTGGGCAGCGGAGTTGCACGGAGAGCACGAGAGGAGACACACTCTCCATTTCCGCATCTGGCGTCAGTCATTACTTTCGTTTTCCCTCTGCGTTTATGCAGTAACAGTTAAATTTGTCTTCCCCGAGTGTTCGACAGCGACCAGGGGTGCACACTTGGGCCGCTGGGTCTCCATCTAACCGAACACCTGACCATATACTTACCATACTTCTGCCGACACTCTCTTCCTCTCTGCGCTGTCCTCTGCTGTGGTGCGTTCAGGGAAACCCGGACATTCCCACACGGGGTGTTTAAATGCCGTGGTTTCCCGGGGTTTCTTGGGTCAGGTGACCTGACGTCAGCCACCTCCCCAATTAACAATATATTAATGATTAAAAGTGTTTTGTATGATATTTAGCTGTGGGGAAAAACCTGTGCTCTGTGTAGCATGGGAAATCAATACATTTAATGGTAGAAATGGTTGGGGAATAGTGTGTCTTTGGGGGAATTGATTAAAATGGGAGGGGCATGTGGGGATATATAAGGGGATGTTCCCAGCTCCTGAGGGCAGTCTTCTCCAGGCTACAGAGGAGGTAGTTTGCAAGGCTCCAGGTTATATTTTTGGTCTGGTCATGACATTTTTTGTTGTTGTTTTGTTTGTTTAAACTAATTTTCACTTTGGCACTGTACACACTGAGCACAATAAAGAGCACCTGAAAAGCAATCTTCCCGCCTCAGCCAAGTTCCTTTAAGCAACCCACGACAGTTGGTGTCAGAAGTGGGATGGCTGGTCGGCGGAAGCGAAAGGGGCTCCGCTCACAGGGCAAGGCTGAGGACGATTGGCCTGACCGGGAACCAGATGGAGTGACGTCTTCACCACAGCAGCCTCTCGGTGACCTGGTGTCCCTCATGAAGGACTTCATGGCAGGACAGGAAAGAAGAGAGGAAGGGATGTTGGCAGAACTCCGAGGGTTACGGGATGCCCTTCCAGCAACGAGGCCTCCACAGCTGGCGGCAACCCCCACCTTGTCTGAGGCATCAGGCAGTGTCAGCCCGAGACTCTGCCTACCCACCCCTGGAGGTACGAGGGTGGTGCGGCAATCCAGCCAAGAAGAGCTGGATGCTGAAATGGGGCCCACTGTGCACCACTGTGAGCCGGTGATGGAGGTGAGGCCTGGGTGGAGATACTATGGGGACCCAAAGATACCCCAGTACCAATGTGGGGAGGATATCGAGAACTATTTGGTGCGGTTCGAGCGAATCGCCAGAACCTGGAGGTGGCCAGAGAGTGAGTGGGCCTGTCACCTGGTTCCACTGCTGACCGGCAGGGCGCTGGAGGCGTACACGGCGATGGACGAGGAGAGGGCCCACTGCTACGAGGACCTGAAGGAGGCGCTGCTGCTAAAGTTTGATGTGTCCCCCGAAACCTACCGCCAGCAGTTCCGATCCACCATTGTGCCCTCGGGAGAGAACCCAACGGAGACGTACCACCGCCTGAGAGGCCTCTACCGACGCTGGGTCCGCCCGGAGGAGTACACCAAGGAGGAAATCGGTGAGACCATCATACTCGAGCAGCTGCTTCGCGTCCTTCCAGTGGAGGTGAGGACCTGGGTTAAGGAGCACGAGCCGGCGGATGGTCTGACTGCGGCGAAGCTGGCCCTGCAGTACCTCCACGCCCGCAAAGGAGCACCCGCGACTCGCCAGGGACCGGCTACATCGCGACCACCAACCCAGCCGATGCAGCCACGGTTCGTTCGGAGGGAGACCCAGGAGCCACCAGGTACTGCCCCAAACCAGCAAGGACGAGGTAAGGAACTCGTTTGCTTTTATTGCCAGCAGCTGGGGCATAAAGCTTCCCTATGCCCACTGCGAAAAGCAAAGGTTTCTGGGGCATGTTACCCGACACGGTCAGAGACAGTGGTTTCCGGTGATCTAAGGGGTAGCATACAACATCAGAAAACTGTGATAGTTAATGGACAGAGTGTAAGCGCCTTACTAGACACCGGGAGTTTTACCACACTGGTCCGGCGGCAGCTTGTGCCTCTTGGAGGGCTGGATTATGGCAAACCTGTGGACACGATTTGCGTGCACGGGGATGTCCATCCATACCCCACCACCGATGTGACTTTGTGCGTAGATGGACAGCAGTATTTGTTGACTGTGGGGGTGGTGGACAGGCTGCCTGTGGATATGATTCTGGGTTGTGACTTTCCAGTCTTGATGGAACTGTTAAAGGGGACTAAGCTGGGCATGGACTGTGACTCTGGGGGGACGGGAAATGTTGCTGCTGAACTTGGTGGTGATTTAGTTCTTTCCGGTCCTGTGGTGACCCGGGCCCAAGCTAAAACTAGTGTCGAACCTCTGCCAGACTTGGACAGTAGTTTGTTTGAGGGAGGCACTAAGGGGCCCAGGAAATCACGGCGGCAGAGGCGCTTCGAGAGGAAGCACTGGACTGGAAAACCTGAACCGGGTGGGTTATATGGTAAAATGTGGGAGGTACCAGAGAACATATCAGTCTTGCAAAGGGAGGATGAGTCATTGAAGGGGGTGTTTGTGAAAGTGGGAACCAGTACCAAAGGGGGTGGTGTTGGCAGGGAAGTGTTTGTGGTGGAAGATGGTGTGTTGTACTGTGTGAGTGATGAGTGTAGGCGTCTTGTTGTGCCCACAAAATGCAGACCCATCGTCTTACACATCGCACACTCACTTCCATGGGCGGGCCACCTGGGTCGACATAAAACTTACCTGCGCATTAGCTCAAGGTTTTACTGGCCCTCAATGTATGCTGATGTGCAACAGTACTGTGCTACCTGTCCCGCTTGCCAAAAGCTAAGTGCCCCACGTAAGTCTGATCGTGCTCTCCTGCAACCCCTGCCTGTCATCTCTACCCCTTTCCGCAGAATTGCGATGGACATTGTGGGACCTCTGGTGAGGAGCAGCAGTGGCTTTGAGTACATCCTGGTCATCTCGGACTACGCTACACGTTTCCCAGAGGCTTTCCCACTCCGTGCCATCACAACATCTGCTGTCCTGAAGGCGCTGGTCCAGCTGTTCTCGAGGGTTGGCATTCCAGATGAGATTCTGACGGACCAAGGGACCAACTTCACATCACGGCTGATGCAGCTTTTCCACCGCCAGCTGGGCATCACCGGCATCAAAACAACTCCTTACCACCCTCAGACTGATGGACTGGTGGAGCGCTTCAACCAGACCCTCAAACGTATGCTACAGAGGTTCGTGGACGACACGGGGAAGGACTGGGACCGCTGGCTGCCATTCCTGCTGTTCGCATACCGAGAGGTTCCACAGGCATCTACAGGCTTCTCACCCTTTGAGCTGCTGTACGGTTGGGATGTCCAGGGCCCATTGGACTTACTCCGGAAGACCTGGGAGGGTCCGTCTGCCTCTGAGGACCACACAGGGGTGGTGCAGTACGTGCTGGAGATGAGGGAACGGCTGGCTACCTACCTGGACGAGGCAGAGGTCAACCTGCAGGAGGCTCAGAGGGTGCAGAAGGCCTGGTATGACCGGAACGCCCGCCACCGCGAATTCAAACCTGGTGAGAAGGTCCTGCTGTTGTTGCCATCGTCATCCAACAAGCTCTTGGCTAAATGGCAGGGACCATATGTTGTCACCAGGAAAATGGGACCAGTGGTCTACGAGATCCACCATCCAGAGAAGAGGAAGGCCAAACAAAGCTACCACGTGAACCTGCTGAAGCCCTGGAAGGAACGGTCTACACCAGTCCCTGTCCTGATGGTCCATGGCGGAGACCTAGAAAAGAAAGAGGAAGAAGAGGAGGTGGACACTAGTCTGGAGGCACTGACCAACCCGGCTCCACCCACACTGGTTCACCTCTCTCCTGAGCAAGCTGCAGGGGTGTTGAAGGTCTTCCAGGAGGTTCCATCAGTGTTTGCACCCAGGCCTGGAAAGACCTCTCTGGTCGATTACGTCATTCGCCTCAAAGACTCCAAACCCATCCGTCAGAGACCCTATCGAGTCCCTCAACAGCTGGTGGCGAAGCTGCATCAGGAGATCCAGGAGATGCTGAGGTTGGGTGTCATCGAGCCATCCCAGTCGGAGTGGTGCAGCCCAGTGGTCGTCATCTTCAAGAAAGATGGGTCCTTGCGGATATGCATCGACTTTCGTAAACTCAACTCGGTGGCTGAGTTTGATGCATATCCCATGCCGAGGATTGACGACCTGCTGGAGAGGATCGGTGCTGCACGTTACATCACGACCCTGGATCTCTGCAAGGGATATTGGCAGGTTCCGCTGCAAGAGGCGTCACGTCCCTATACTGCCTTCCGGACCCCGGCCGGACTGTTCCAGTTCACGGTCATGCCATTTGGGTTGCATGGGGCCCCGGCGACATTCCAGCGGTTGATGGATAAGGTCCTGGTCGGGTGTGAAGGATGTAGTGCGGCGTACTTGGACGATGTCGTCATCTTCAGTTCGACGTGGGAAGAGCATCTGCAGCACCTGTCTTTGGTCCTGAGAAGGATTGCGCAGGCTGGCCTCACGTTGAACCCGTCCAAGTGCGAGTGGGCTCGGGAGGAGACAAAGTACCTTGGGTACCAGATGGGACGGGGAGAAGTACGACCGCAGGTGGACAAGGTGAAGGCCATCATGACTTGTCCCCGACCACGCACCAAGAAGGAAGTCCGGGCCTTCCTTGGTCTGTCTGGCTGGTATCGACGGTTTGTTCCCCAATACGCCACCATTGCTGCACCTCTTACTGCGCTCACCATGAAGAACCAGCGAAATCCGGTGAACTGGACAGAGGACTGCGAAGAGGCCTTCGGCACACTGAAAACCCTCCTGTGTTCCTCTCCAGTCCTGAAGAGCCCTGACTTCACCAAGAGGTTCCTGGTACAGGTGGACGCGTCTGCGGTTGGACTGGGAGCGGTGTTGGTCCAAGGGGACGCAGGCGAGGAACGCCCCATCCTGTACCTCAGCCGCAAACTGCAGCCAAGGGAGACCCGGTATTCTGCCATAGAGAAGGAGGGGTTGGCCATTCGTTGGGCCTTGGATAGCCTCCGCTATTACCTCCTTGGTCGGGAGTTTGACCTGGAGACGGATCACCGAGCTCTCACCTGGATCGAGTCGATGAAGGACCACAACAGCCGGCTGACGAGGTGGTATCTCGCCCTCCAACCCTTCAAATTTACCATTCGACATCGAGCAGGTAGAGCCAATGTCGTTGCGGACTATTTGTCACGGTTGCCCCACGGTGTCAACCTTCCAGAGGGGGGGGATGATGTGACAGAGTGAGTCTGTCACTGGGCAGCGGAGTTGCACGGAGAGCACGAGAGGAGACACACTCTCCATTTCCGCATCTGGCGTCAGTCATTACTTTCGTTTTCCCTCTGCGTTTATGCAGTAACAGTTAAATTTGTCTTCCCCGAGTGTTCGACAGCGACCAGGGGTGCACACTTGGGCCGCTGGGTCTCCATCTAACCGAACACCTGACCATATACTTACCATACTTCTGCCGACACTCTCTTCCTCTCTGCGCTGTCCTCTGCTGTGGTGCGTTCAGGGAAACCCGGACATTCCCACACGGGGTGTTTAAATGCCGTGGTTTCCCGGGGTTTCTTGGGTCAGGTGACCTGACGTCAGCCACCTCCCCAATTAACAATATATTAATGATTAAAAGTGTTTTGTATGATATTTAGCTGTGGGGAAAAACCTGTGCTCTGTGTAGCATGGGAAATCAATACATTTAATGGTAGAAATGGTTGGGGAATAGTGTGTCTTTGGGGGAATTGATTAAAATGGGAGGGGCATGTGGGGATATATAAGGGGATGTTCCCAGCTCCTGAGGGCAGTCTTCTCCAGGCTACAGAGGAGGTAGTTTGCAAGGCTCCAGGTTATATTTTTGGTCTGGTCATGACATTTTTTGTTGTTGTTTTGTTTGTTTAAACTAATTTTCACTTTGGCACTGTACACACTGAGCACAATAAAGAGCACCTGAAAAGCAATCTTCCCGCCTCAGCCAAGTTCCTTTAAGCAACCCACGACACCATCCTAGTAACACATACATACACAGTTTTAATATGTCCGAGGGTCATTGAAGGCAGCAGCTCTGCTACCTCTGGTGATGCAACCTTTAATAAGTATTCTAACTTATACCTGCTTAGAACTGCTGATACAAAGCACACAGTTAATGAAGCTCGTTAATGAACATAAAGGTGAATGTAGTCAGTAAAGAAATGAAAGTGTCATTATTTGGGTGCTTCACAAATTCTCCAAATTAAAGTAACATTATTTCCTGGAGGCCACAGTTTACTTTACTTGATGTGCTAGATAACACTGTCCTCTCTTTTCAATCTCTTCTGTCTGTGTCTGCATTTCTGTCCAAATTTCTGTTGTCAGATTTACTGAACCATGACATATTGAATCCAGGAAAAGAAAGGTTTCTGTAACAAACAGAATGCCAGGTGTATCCTCCGCTTCAAACTTTTTTTTTCCAACTTTGACAAGCTCTGTTTATCAAGTGGATAGCCCAGACAAGGCAGGAATGGCCTGCATGATTCATTATGTGCAGGGGAGCAGGTCTGTTTGAGTGAGCTGGAAACTGATGTTCACTTTATTCACCCTGCTGAGAAACAGGGTCTTTAAAACCCAGCATTGGTTTTGATATATGGAAATTCAAGGCATTACATTTTGATAATTAAGACTGAAATAAAAACACATTAGTTTTGTTGAAAGTATTGCAGTGATTCCCTCAAAATCATGTATACATTCACTTAAAAATATATCACATATGGATCGTCACACTATGAAAAATTCAAAGGTATTAAGGCGCAAATTAACTTGTTGCGTTTATTTCTACTTTACTAGTATGTGCACAAAGTAAATATAAATGAAGATACTGCCTCATATGTACAAGCAATTGTTTTTGTGGAGTTCTAACTGCAAACTATACTTTTTATTTCATCCATGGAACACATTTGATGTCTTTTTCACGCATACATCTAAATGCTAATGCAGGCGGAGGCTGCGAAGTAAAGTAAGTAAAACAGCTACATGTGAAACAGTTGGATAGAAAATCCTTTCCATACCTGCCTCATCAAGTACTATAACATATAACCCACTGGTGTAGACTCCCACGTTCATTTTGTTACTAATGAGCCTGCAGTAAAGATAGATACAGTACTGTGTGTGTTAGTAGTGAGTGTGTGGGCATTTCTATGAACAATGAGCACACACACACACACACACACACGGTGAGGATTAAGCCGTGATGGTTCGCTGAAATTCCTCTTCTATCGTTCTTCTCTTCACCGGACGATTCGCCATTCATCACCTCCACCTTTCATCCCTCCCCCCATTTATGTAACAGATACAGTGGAGTCCAAACACTAAAAGCCAAATGGAGTGAAGTGGATCTGCATTATGGACCCCGTTATGAGTGGACTTCAAATGGAAATGCTGCTCAAGCTGAATTAATGGAGTTAGTTGGAAAGACAAGAGGAGGGATTTACCATCCAGCACAAAAAGACTGCAGCACACATATTTATTTCCATCGCCAGTTCAATTTTCTCTGTGACACTCCAGGGTTTCCCCCAGAAATCTTGTTAAGCCTGGTGGTAGAATTTCTGGTGGAAGCCCACTGGCAGCTCACCATGATTTTGTTTAAAAAATAAATATAAAAATAATAATAATAATAATAATAATAATTATATATATTATTAAAAACTTTTTCATTCCCTAACCATCGTTAACACCCTGAAATAGAACATTACACTCTTCAACATGCACTGTTCAGGTTTTAATTTATTTTAAAATATATTTATTCATTTTTATTATTTTCTTAACCTTTTGAGACCCCCCAGTCCTCTTTCAGGGAGAAGATTTTTACAGCTTTATTGAGAAAAATAAATAAAAAATGAAATGTTGTCCACTGCAAAGTGACATCAGGTACCAGAGTTCTATTGTTGAGAGTATCTGAGTGAACTGGGTAGAAGGAATATTTCAGTTTGACACCAGGACTGGACAATGAAAACTAATATTACTGTCTTTTCCACTAAAATGTATTTTAAAAATGTCTTCAAAAAGTCATTAACTTTAGATGACATTTTTTCAGTTTGATACAGTCAGAATATGCAAAGAAGGAGGAAGTAAAATTTAATTACCATGTTAATAATAATCTGTAAATTACATGAGGTTTGCTTGTAAAAAATAATTTATATCTGTATGTAAAGTTACATGCAGATATGAGCTAATTTTGATTGAACTTGATGATCGTCCTTGTAGAATTAAAGGATATTTTTTCTAAATTTTCCAAAGTAAATTGCAATGTAAGTATTAACCATCACTTGTAGTTTTTATGTGGGTTTTTAACAGTAATCCATACTTCATTTACTGTATAATATTTATTTATACATTTATAAGTAAAAACTACTTGCTTACAATAGGAACACACCACACACTGCAAACTAGGAACCATAGCAAGCACCCAGGGAGCAAATGGGAGGTTAAGTGCCTTGCTCAAGGGTATACCAGCCAACAAGTTTTTCTGCCAGTCCATGGAATCAAAAGCAATGACCCTTTGGTCACAAGCTGACTCTCCAGTCGACTCTCCAGTCCTCTGGGCCATGGCTGTGCTTTTCCTGTCTCCCCTCTACGTGACGCTCAGTTTGGCTCACAGGATTTACTCTGTCACAATAATCCTGGGTGACTATTTCAGTCAGTGCCGTACCCTCTTGATAAGTCTCCCCTGATATGTGAGAGAGTATCCATAGAGCTGTGACTACACACCAAATACAAGAAGACATATGTTTTTAAGTGATGTTTTCTTTTGATTCCTCATATACTTTGTAAATGCACATTTGCTCAGCATAAAAAGGCAGCCAGACGACCATTCTGCTCCTAATGATGCTGCTCAATATAAGTTTAAAAAATGGCAATAGATTATTACATTTTGCCAAGCCATTGTATTTGCATTTTGTTTAGAATAGGGTGCAACAGTGCAGAAAGGGCCATGATATATTTTGAACCATAGTTTTGGTTCAATACACATTTCATGCATAACAATCACTATTTTTTTAACTCAAAAAACAATATTCATAGTAGGAAAAAATACATCACTGTATTGAATACAAACCCACGTTCTGTACTCATTCTGTTATTGTTCATTTTTATCAATGTGTGTTTCATTTGTTAATATCATTACTATGTTATTTGATTTACAACTTCCACCTTCAAATACAACCAATAACTTGACAATTTTTCACATTTTCTGCAGTGACTATCAGCTAAAAGTTATGTCATAAAATACTGAAACCTAAATAAAGAATCAGATGGAATTGTAAGGAGAAATAGTGCAATAGTTACACAGGCAAAACTACATAGCTGACATTAGCATACTCCCTCTGTACTTAAATTTGATTAAAATGTCTTTACTATTCACTTTAGCCAGTAATATTTATATATATTAGCCACTATGTGTATACTGTACATTTATGAATGCTAGTTTTAGTTGTTCACTTTAGCTTCCTACCAGCTCACTCCACAGTTATGAACCAGTACACAAGGCAGTTGATTTATTAAAAACAACAATACAAAAGTGGCAATAAAAAAACAACAACACTTTGATCCAGTAAAAAAAAAAGGCTTAAGAACATTAAAGGATAAAATGTTCCTGGTAAAAATCACTGTGCACAAGTAAATAAAGTAAAAAAAAAAAAAAAAAAAGACCCAAAAAATTAAATAAAAAAACAGGATACGATTTCTTTGGTTAAAACAAGTTTAAGAAAAAGTTTAAAAAGAGGCCCCTGGAAATGTGATTCCTTCAAATCAAGGTGGGTTGGGTTGGGTTGGGTTGGGGGGGGGGGGGTAGTGTCTTTTTCAACGCTCACTGACTCCAATCAGTCTTCTAGTCTTTCCTCCTATTTATACATCGAGGGTTCTTTGGTCAAGTCCAATCAGACTGGGAGAATGTTGATGGGAATAGGCTTCAGGTGCTCCAGTACAGCTCCACAGTTACGAGCAGCAGAAAAATTTGGGTTAGAGGTCACACAGCAATCAACCTCAACCCAACATAAACCCCCCCCCTCCAAAAAAAAAAAGGCCAAACTAAAGGTTCATAAAAGCCCATTTCCTACCTGACATATATAGCAATGACAATTTCTCTAAGACTGCAAGAGAAGTACAATTTCCCCAAAAATGTCTAATTAAATCATCAAATAAGTACAGTTGTGTTCACATTTCATTGACTACAAATGTGTTAGAACACATTCATCTCTTAACGAGTTTGACCAGAACCAGCTACGTATCATAAAATGGCTGATCTGACGTTTACTTCTCATACATTCCCATAGCGCCATTTTCCTCAATGCATTTTCTTAGAGACGCTCAATGTCCATACAATTTAATGGAGTTGAATAGCGCAGTTTTTATCACTACCTCGAAACTGGACGATCATTGGTGGCTGAGCAGTTAGCGCTCTTACCTCACTGGGGTTAAATTCCTGGACTGTGCAGGCCTTCCTGTGTGGAGTTTGCATGTTTCTCTCCCCGTGTCTGGATGGGTTTCCTTCAGGTTCTGTGATTTCCATCATCACCCAAAAACATGTTTGTTAAGGTCATTTGATTCTGACCATTAGCTTGGTTCTACATCGGGAGACGGGTCCCTGGCCACTGGTGCCCCAATGGCATCAAGGATGGGTTAAATGAAAAGGACAAATGTTATTGTACAGTGTATAATGACAAATAAATTACTTCATCTTTACCACAGTGGTACAATGGTTAGCATCCATGCCTCACAACAAGAAGGACCCTGGTTGGATTCCCACACCAGACCTTTCTTTGTGGAGTTTACATGTTCTCCCCGTGTCTGTGTGGGTTCTCTCCACGTTCTCTAGTTTCCTCCCATCATCCAAACACATGCACTGATAGGTTAATGGCTTAATCTAAATCACCCATAGGTGTGAATGTGAGAGTGATTGTTTGGTAGTGTGCCTTGTGATATTTGGAAACACTGGTTTAGACCATGCTACTAAAACATTTCACCATCATCATCATCATCATCATCATCATCATATATGCGGTCAGTATAAATCAATTTAATCTGTGATAGACTGGCACAGCACTAATATAAGCTGTTATGAGAACAACAGCAGGTTGCAGAAGTCATTAATGACATAATTAAAGAGTCATTAAGTTAGAATAGTCCCCTTGGAGTCTCCCAAAGGGTTTAGCTCATTAAACCATGAGTTGACCTTATCAGTAGTCGCTGTTTGACTTTATACCAACTGCAGTTTCTTGTGAACAATTTAGCCAATGACTCTCGTCTTCTATATGCTGTTAATTAAATCAAAGTACATTAGAGAACAGAATGGAGCTTCTCTATCATAATTAGTTTGGTTTAACCAGGCTAAACCACAATAAGTGCTCAATAATAATGTATTAGGCCTAACATTTATAGTCAGTAAACATACAGTAAAGTAACACAGGCTGGCAAAAAAGTCTCATATATTAATGTCAGGGGAGGCTTCAGCTTTGGTTACAGCTGGGGTATGATTTATTGTGGGCGATGGGGGGGATCAACCCCCCCTCTGGTTTTTACATCCCTACTTCTGCTCAATGAATTTCATCCTCGGGGGTACAACCATCCAATTGAAATAACAGTCAGGTTGGGACTAAGTTTTCTTACACCTATTACCTACATCACTGGCACTAACATGCACCTGAATAGATTGAATTTAGAATAAGTTCAGCTGAATAATAGAAGAAGAGAACCTGGGAGTTGGATGTTGAATGTATGTAAAGTTTCATGCTAGTGTTAGTTATAGAGTGATGGTGTCAAACTCATTTTAGATCAGGGGCCACATTCAGCAAAATTACATCTAAAGTGGGCTGAACCAGTAAAAATATTTATATAAATAACTTGAATACCAAACTTTTCTCTCTGTTTTAGAGCGAAAAAAGGAAAAGTACATCAAGAAAACCAAAAATATTAGGCTTTAGTTTATCATTTACACATATATGGGTCTAAGGATATGCATAATATTTAGTAATACGTGGAATATTGTGAAAATTATACTTACCGATACTTGTCTGAAGACATTTGCAATTTTTCATATTTGTTCAGATTTTTTTTTGTGAAATTATACTTTGTTTTAGTGTCACTAAATGAAAAAAAATTACATTTACAAAGAGGAATTTGTTTGACTTGTGAATATTTATAGGTTATTATATTATGAGACTGAATTGTTCCGAATATGGACTATGAACTAAAATGATTTAAATCTTAATGTCATTTTTGCATTTCATAAATTCATCCCAAGAGCCGGATTGGACCCTTAGGCGGGCCCGATTTGGTCCCCGAGCCACATGTTTGACACCTCTGATCTAGGGTGACCGACCGTCCTGCCCTACAGCATTTGAAGGCGAATTCATGTGTCCCGCAAATTCAGAACATGTCCCAGAAAATTGAGAGAGAGGAAAAAAGTACTGCAATCAATGTTTGCTGGGGGGGGGGGGGCTGTCTACAGGAAACCCAGGCAACCAAACCAACATAACATGACATTTCTGCACACCACAGTCACCAACTCACCAAACCACACACCCACCCGTCACTGTAAACTTTATTGTCATGACAATACACTCAGACATTGGTGAAGAAAGGAGGTGCAAATACAGTCAAGAAAGACTTATGATTAATTTAATGTCAATAAATTGTAATGGAAAATAAATAAAATTGATACGAATGATTAATCAATACAATTTAGTAGCTTAACAAAATCTTAAGTGGAGGCGCATCTGTCAAATTATTTAATGTGAATTAATGCTAAAATATTGTGAACAAAAAAAAATATGTATTTGATTTAGTTTAGTTCAGGGGCGGATCTATGGGCGGGCCTGGGTGGGCAGGGCCCACCCTGATTGACAGCTGTGCCCACCCAATCACAAGCTCAAAAATTAAATTCTAGACCGATTTTTGTTGCCTCATCTAACTGAAATGTTGATCAATATCCTTAATATAGTTATTTATTTGTAAAGGTCAATGGAAATGAACTATGTATATTTAATTATTTGTGTTTATTTTAAAAAAAAATCAGTTTGAATTCTGGGAATGCTATTACATTGTTGTTATACGCTCCCGCACCTCCAGCCCCTGTGCGGGGGATGGTCTTGCTCACCTCGGCTTCACTTAGGTCTGTCTAAAAATAGCCGTCTTGATCCGCCACTGGTTTAGTTGATATAGTTTATTTGAAAGGGTACAAAGCAATTTCATAAAATACATGATGACATATAGTTAAAAATATAGAATTTGTGCTTCAAAATGTTGATGTCAATTCACATCAACAGTGAGAACAAAAATAAGGTATGATGCAAAAGTGAGTATACAGGAATGAAAAGGAAATTCCTGATTGTCGCATCTTTACGTGCCAAGGGAGAGGAAGAATAAAATGCGACTTGTCAAACTATGCTACGGGACTAGACGTGTCGACTAGTCAATGTTTTTGTTAATGGCCTAAAGACTTGCTTTATGTGTTTTGTTATTTTACTCATATATTACCAGTAAAACATGATTCACTTCAATCTCATGAAAAGCTGATGGGTCAGATTAAAGAACCTCACTGCTAGTGTTTTAGATGTTTCTATTCATGTGATCTGCTCTGGAAAAGATGCATTAAATAATGATAATTCCAATATTTCACGGCTCCACAGTCAAGAGAGAAAACCAGCAGGAACAGAAATTCCTTATCGGGGCTTTTGATTTTACTGAGAAATACATAATGCTTTGTGATCCCCACTGTGAAAGACTTTTTTTTTTTTTTTTACAGAACTCTCTCCTTGCTCATACTTTCAAAGCGTCCCACCCACACATTTTGTCTGTCATACCCAATGAAAGAGCGATATAGGGGAATCCTTTTGTAGTTCAGCATATGCCGTGTCTTTTCCTAATTAGATATAGTGTTATGAAAAAGAATATGTTTTATGTATAGATGTTCCTTCCTGTAGAGTTAATTGGCTGATCTAAAATGCAGGAACACAAGTCATTTTCCTCTTTCGACAACTACGGGAGATAATTTGCAATCATCTCTTTTGTTTCATAGACCCTTAGCCAATAAATCAAATTGTTATTATGCAAATTAAATTAAGTGTAGTGTGTTATTGTCCTCATCTTTCATAGCAGGAAGCAAAATGGAAGGCTCTTACTGAAGCTATGTTTTTCATTAGCAGGCTTGGTGGAGTGTTATGATGAAAAACAGATAAAACTTATGCAGTTTATCATTATCAGTAGCCTTAACTGAAGATGGTGCATGTACATGAGTGATGCATCCCCCCTCCTCACATTGATTAAACCTTTTAAGTTAATTTACCTGTACAGGAAAAAAGCTTTCAGCCTTTGCCAGTCAGACAACCAAGGCAGCAGATTTCAGTTTTAATTGTCTAAGCCTGTGTTTAGAGTTAAAGCGATAACTCACTGTTGACATGACTGGGGGATTACAGCATTTGAATCATATGACTGATGTGTAAAGGTGTGGGATACAGCACGGAGTAGACAAAGCACAAGGCTATAGAAGACATTGTGCATTTACACGATTACACACACAGACACACATGCAGCTTAATCCTCCAGGACAACCTGTTCCGGTGAATTTGCAGCTCTATTTATTTCGGTGAGTCTGGCAGAGTGCCCGGCTTCCAGGGCCACCAGGGCTGTATCAACCCCAGGGAAACGAGATGCCGACTGGGCCACAGAAAGAGACATGAGTGGGCATGCGTTACTGTGCCAGCTCCCGACTTAGATCAAACACAGGCAGGCATACCATGCATGTTCACAAATATAGGCGTATGTGAAAAACAACAAATGGACTCATGGATACATCACAAATAATAAATAGTCTGGTTTTGCCAATGGACAAATACAGACTGTGATATTTCAGCTGATCTATTTTTCTTAAATACAGTGTAAACCGCTTATAGTGGTCACAGATATAGTAATCAACCACCTATATAGATCAAAAGGCTTGGGACAGAATCATTTCTATACAAATTAAATCCACTTATAATGTTCATTTTTGGCCATTTTATGAATGTAAATGTGCAAAAATTATTTTAAAATGAGGTGTACCTATTTTTTTTTTTTACTCCAATGATTCCTTTCTGGCCTATGCTTCTGCCTGGCTAGCAAGCTAACGTAACCAGTTGACACCAGGCAGCAACTAAGCTTGCGAATGGAAAAAGGCTGGAAAAAGGAAGTAAATTTTTCATGCGGAAAGCCGCAACATAAAACAAAGTTAGCTTTAATTTTCTTGATGCCATTATCTTTTATGTTGTTGTTCTATTTAATAGTTTGTTTCAAACGTTTTCAGACATGTTAAAAAATGCACCGGCGGCACACTTAGTACTGTGCTGTGATCAGAGCCGATGCACTGCACAGAATAAGTTACCATTTGAGTTATGTCTGCACATTACGCAGTACATTGTCATTAAACTTGCATGACACAGAACTGTAATAAAATTCACAAAATGCTGAAGTGTCCGTTTAATTTCATTTTTCTCATTGAAAAATGATATACATGGCATTTAGATGATATACTGCATAAAAAACAAGTGAAATACCTGTAAATTTGGTTTTAGTAATCAACTGGTGATAGTGTTCAAATTGGCTCTGGACAAAAGTGATCACTATTAAGCAATTTCCACTGTATGTGTATAAGAACATGGCTCTAGAATACATAAACTGACAGAATTTTGTCCCAGATTATCTTTTGCCAGAACTCTGAAAGCATCTGTTTTGAATGTACAGATACGGTACTGGATAGAAGTCAGTGTAAATCCTTAGAAATTAGAAACGGCTAAGAGTAAAATATTGGACAAATTATCAAAAATCTTAGTAAAAGGTGGTTTTCCTGGTTAAACCTAAACAAACCTTAAGTATGACATCATCTACAAATTAAAAATATCACCTATAGCACATATCTGCTATTACCACGACCACTGTTACTATTTTTCAGCTGCTCCCTTTAGAGGTCAATACAGCAAATCATCTGTTTCCATCTGCTCCTGTCTCCTGTATCTTTGCATGTCCTCCTTTTCTGCACCCATAAATTTCTGTTGGTCGTCCTCTTTGCCTCCTACCTTGTAGCCCCATCTTCATCATGTTTCCACCAATACTTGCATGAGGTATAAATCAACTATACCTCATATGTCACATATAAAATGATGTTCCTTGCAATATTCAGGGTGTTCTTTGTACTGCATTGTGATACCCAGACTGAGTAAATGTATGTGATGAATTAGAATTAGGGAAGTCAAGACCTACAATGTTCCAACACTGCTGTTTTGGTCATCTTATGAACACATTTTATGCAATTTCAGTGCACAACTGGTGTATTAACACTAAAGCCTATTCAATTGTATTTTTTATTGTCCACGGTAGAGATTTTTTCCACACTGTTCTACTGTCCATCCTGTAGATGGCAGTAATGCAAAGCTTCGAACGTCTGTTGGCTACCTCTAAGAAGCAGTTAGCACCACAGTCTTCATAGATGCTGTGTTAGCAGAAACATTTAGTCTAAATAAGCTACAAATATAAAATATATAGTTTATGTAGGTGTACTTTTGGTTATAATGGTATGTGGTGCCAACATATTTCGATTCAGGACTCTACAATTTAATTTACAGGGTGTCTGAAAAGCAAGCTAACAAGCTAACAGCTAAAGTCATGACAGCCATAGAGTTTATGATGACAACAAAACAATTGTGCTAAACGTTAACACTGCCTTAAATTTAACACACTACACCAGCCTTAATGACTGTATGTTACTATATCCAGTTGAGTTACTATTAGTCATGGTATCTGGCTGGTGTTAGCAACTAAAATGACTGTTCAGAGTTACAAACAATTTCGCTAACGTTAGCATGCTAAGTGCTGCTACAGTGATTGCTACCATTGAGATGTGTTGTGCTATGAATATGAATAAAGTCTGCACAAATATGAAAGACTGCACTTGGAGCGATATGACCACTAACAAACTGTTCTGGTGTCACTTATACTTTATTATTTATGTGTAGTAGCCTACAAAATGACTATACTGAGCTATATATACAGTATACCACCAGTGGCAGAAATGATACACATTTTTGGCCATACTGCCCATTCCTACCCACAGGTATAAATAAAGTAAACTTGAACCTATTCTATTCTATTCTATTCTATTCTATTCTATTCTATTCTATTCTATTCTATTCTATTCTATTCTATCTGTACCTGCTTTTAAGCAACTAAATACTCACCCACTTTGACTACATATCAGTGGGTTAGTGAGTGCATAGACGCGGTATCCGGGCTTTAAAGGTTTTATTTTTTTGGCATTTATTTGATATTTTTCTGTTAAATTCAGGTCACACCATCAGTGACTCAACAGCACAACAGACTCTGCTTTAAAGTCACTGACCCTATTGTCCTACTGCTGATAGACAGCCGGTTGACAATAGAGTTGTGTCAGTACAAAGAGATACAGTATTGATTTCGCTGTTGGATCTTATTACACATGTTCTGTTTATCCCTGATAATATGTTTTGTTTGCTTAGCAGTATTTTGGTTGCACTACTGTAGCCCCAGTAAACACATATCAAATGTATGAGTGTGTATGTAAGTACACGAGGAGGAGGAGGCTGGACATGATTATTTATTATCTAAGGCCCCACAGTGTATTTGTGAATAACAGGGCATTTTTGACAGGATTGAGACTATAATAACACATCAGCAGACTGAGGAAATCTATCACTGTGGTATCATTTTATTAACATTAACACCACGGTACATCCTGACTGTGACATGGATTGGATTTAAGAAGAAGTGCTGTGAAAAGAGTGAAATATTGAATCAACTTAAAAATTCTTCTTCAATGGGTCACACATAAAAACATCTAGTTGAGTGAATCAAATGTAATTAAATGAAAATAACCCCACCCCTATGTAATTCAATTTGGTTAACTCAACTAGATTTTTTTTGTGACCATAAAAAGTAAAAATTATGAGATAAAAAGCCAAAGTTATGAGATAAAATGACAAAATTATGAGATAAAAAGTAAAAATTATGAGATAAAAAGCCAAAATTATGAGATTAAATGTCAAAATTATGAGATAAAAAGTCTAAACTATGAGATAAAAAGTCTAAATTATGAGATTAAAAAGTCTAAATTATGAGATAAAAAGTCTAAATTATGAGATAAAAAGTCAAAACTATGAGATAAAAAGTCTAAACTATGAGATAAAAAGACAAAATTGAAGGCAAATTTCTCAGTTGATTCAATGTTTTACTTTTTTCAGTGTACTTCTTCAGTGATTCTCTTTGAGGTTTTTGGTGAATAAAACATTTCATCAGTTAATAGCCAGGGTAAGAAAAGTGCTTCTTGTAAAACTGCAATCAATAACATTTCTTTCAGCTCAACTTGTGGGAGTGATGGAAGCTGTGAAATAAAACTGCAGACACAGCATCGAGGCTTTATGAAGGAAATGTGACGGCAAGTGAATGAATGACATGACTGAGTGAATATGTGTAATGCATTGGTTGAGATGCACAAGTGAGTGAGTGGGCGACTGATGCAATTAGTAAATGACTCAGGAGATGATGGTAATGAACGAATGAATGATGGATTTGCAGGGTGATTCATTTGGTAAGTGACTAATTGATATAATCAGTAATTAAACCAGTTAGTCATGTTGTTAGTGGATACAACATGAATAAGCGATATGTGAGATCAATGTGTAAACTAAGTAAATTATTACTAAGTAATAAGTAATCAAAAAAATCTAAATCATGAGATAAAAAGTAAAAATTATGAGATAAAAACTAAATATTATGGGATAAAAAGTAAAAATCATGAGATAAAAAGTATAAATGATGAGATAAAAATGAAAATCATGAGATAAAAACTAAATATTATGGGATAAAAAGTAAAAATCATGAGATAAAAAGTATAAATTATGAGATAAAAAGTCAAAATCATGAGATAAAAATGACTAAGTACTAATTTACGTATTACTAACTAATACTTTACTTAGAGACATCATCACACAGTGGCATTGATACTATTCAATAGGTTATTTATCATCCTCTCAGGCAGAACAGTGTGTGTGTGGTTGTGTTTAAATCCATATTATCTTATAAAAAGCCATCTTTCCTTCCCATGTTTCCTCAAAGACAAGTATGACAGAAATAGAAGAAAATGAAATGTAAGATATACAATTGACAGAAGTAAAGAAACAATAGAGAGATAAAAAGGAGAGAAATGTATAGGTCTGTTATAGAGGATGACATTCCAAGGACCAAACAGAATGCAAAAAATGAATGAAAGAGAAGCACAGTCAGAAAAGAAGCAAGCGTCTACGTTTGATGTTTCCCAGGCAGAGTGCAGAAGTGGCTCTAGTTGACTGCACAGCAAAGAATAATAATACAGCACTAAAGTAGCTGCAGTGCAGTTATGTAAGACCCTGTTACTCCATTCAGGACAAAGTCTCAGGAAAAGTGCATTCATATTTTGCCGCTGCTGGAAATGAGCCTCCTTACCAACTGGAATTAAACACATTATACTATGGATCATTGCATCTGATGCGCATTAGTTATATGTATATGCACATGTAATTTCATGGTGATATCTCAAGTATTCATTGAGTTATAGCATGATATGTCTCTACACACACACACACACACACAGTGATTACAATAATAATAATAATAATAATAATGGATTAGATTTATATAGCGCTTTTCAAGGCACCCAAAGTGCTTCACATTAGTGTTCCATTATTCATTCACTCTCACATGCTTCCTCTGGTGGTGGTAAACTACATATGTAGTCACAGTTGCCCTGGGGCAGACTGACAGAAGCGTGGCTGCCATTTCGCGCCTACGGCCCCTCTGACCACCACCACCCAACATTCATACTCATTCATACACCAGTGTGAGTGACACTGGAGGCAAGGAGGGTAAAGTGTCTTGCCCAAGGACACAACGGACTGATTCACTTCGGGAATCAAACCGCCAACCCTTCGGTCAATGGACAACCCGCTCTCCCAACTGAGCCACGGCCGTCCTTAATCTCTCCCAACCAGTGGAGATCAACAACAGCACAGCAATATATAATGATAATAATGTCAATAATTTAATTTGCTAGTATTATTGTTATTGTGGTGGTGGAGGCAGCTACAATACAACAATTAAGTTTAATATTTCTAATAATATATTTATATAACTTGCTATTAGACTGAATTTATATGAATTCATTTGAATGAATTCATATAAATTCAATTTTCTTTTTATTTGCATTTTATTTTTGCAATATATATTCACAAGATGTATTTGAAAAATAAATCTAGAACTGTAATATTGGGGTGCATGCCTGTGACCTCAAAAGAAAATGATACAGTGATAGTAATAATATAAAGATCATGGTGGTTAATACAGATTATGGGGAATCTAAAAGAAAAAGCAACAACTAAGGCTAAGACAACACAGATTTCATACAAATGATGGTCGAATCTGTGTAATATATCTAGACCATTTTTCCACATCTTCTTAAAAACAAATCATGTTGTAATCTTAAAGAGAAAGTTGTTCTTTCCATTTTAAATATGTCATAGATTATTGTTAAAACATTCGTTCACTGTTGGCTTTTCGCAGCACTCAAGATCTGGTGCAAATATTTGTCATTCATGGAGACATCAAACTGTGAAACACCAAAATATAAAGAAACAAAATCAAAAGGGATGTTCATTTGGAATACCTTTTGCAAAATATTATGGACCTCCTAGTAGAAAGTAGACACAATTGAACAACTACTGCCCATTTTAGTTGTTAATTCTTGAGTCTCAAAACTCCAAAAGTCTATATGAAACGCTCAGTTATAACTAAACATGTATTGCTGAGATTTTCAAATGATGCCAAGCCTTAGTTTAGTTTAGTTCAGTTTATTTCAAGTACACAAAATTATCAAAAGATCAATCATGATGGTAAAAAAAACCCTAAAAACAAAAAACATCTTTCTTGCACACGAAAATAATAATCCAGCAGCTTCTGCATTCTATGATTTAACACACTTTTTTTATATCTATTTATCCTTTACGCAAAACATCTACAATCATTTTATATACACATTGTTTTTAAGTCACCTCACACAATGCAATTTGTATAATGAACTATAAGTATAATTATATTCACTTTATATTTACTACAAATACAGTATTTAATATATCTCCTAATCATGATAATCTATATTAATTTATCACTATAAAATCTTATTTTGTACATCCTTCTACAATATAACTGAATATTCACTTATTGCAGATTTTAATGTTAAAAATTAAAAAAACAAATAAATAAAAATGGTAAGGACATTATAGCAGTATTGAAAGGTAAACAACAATATTAAACTGACTTGCACCCATTGTAATTTCTTTACTGTATTTTATTTTTCTTATTCCCTTCCTTTAATACTAACACTATTGCCATTTCTACTGAATGTTTTTGGATTGCACCCACATCGATTAAAACAACTGTCCTTTTTCTGCCAGAGGACAGGGTTTTTTTTCCTCCTGACTTTTAAATAAGGTGCCTGTACTCAACATCCTCAGTGAAGATGGAAGTTTCAAAGGTGGAAGTGTTGCCGTCTGTCAAAGCACAGGACGCCTATTGTGCCTCTAGCTCTCCCACGCACACAGTTCGATGCCACAGTTTCTGAATAATTGAAGGGAAAAAAATTGTCATATAGCAGCTACAAAGTGGATATGACACAAGTTAAAGTCACTTCATATTTCATTTCTACAGAACAGTATTTTACTGGGTATTATGCTAAACATGGGGTCATATATCTGCATTATTGTGTCAAAATATCGATTGTGTAAATAGTTTATGTGGCTTAAAAAGCATACATTTACGTACATGGGTTAGATTAAATATTTGTAAACTGTGAGAAAAAAACAGGCTTGCTGTTTTTGTATGTGTCTATTCCCCATGTTAAGTGAAGATACTGTAACTGCCTTTGTGTTTGAAATAAAGACACTAAGGGCTAATTGACAGATCCCAAGCCACGCCCACCAACTGCCACCTCGGACAAATTTGGCTAGGGGCAACTCGGTAAGGGGGCACGACTCATGGATATTCAATATGGTTTTAGTTTTAGCCTTAGCCTAGCTTGTCTTGTTCCTGTTGGTTTTAACACAACCATGGTGAAAAATGTGTTAGCCTCTGTTGTCACGGACATTTATTGTTACTGTAAAATGCAGAAAGTGAAATGGCTACTTCTCAATAAAAGACCCAGTAGTGATGGGTAAACTTTGCGTTAGTTGTTGCGTAGCCTACAGGCTCCAAAAAGCCCACTACAAGCTGCAGAGGATGTAGGATGATCAGTCCTCTCTTTTTAGCTTCGGTGGGCGAATAGTGTTAGACGGCTAATGGTAATATTAGTGAATATTTGTTATTTACAACTTATATGCTTGATCATCCCGGGACGAAAAAAGTGTCTCGGATTCGGTCAGGATACCTGTTGTCACTTTTACATTTACCCCACACACACCTTTTGACTATGATGATAAACTCAATTTGTTAGCGCCTGACTGGGATAGCATCTATAGCTTCTACAGTGAGTTTGACTGCTCCTGAGGTAAAAGTTGTGCGAAAAGGGGGCGTGGCTTGGGATCAGTCAATTCCAATTCCTCCCTTAAACATCAAACTCAACCCTCAATCAGTAGCCCTCAAAACTAAGTGTTAAGGGCTACTGGTGACCTAGAAATGGGACACCCCTTAAATGTTGGCCCTGAAATTAATAAGGGTCCGCCTTGTCTCTGGAACAGGAAAAACTCATGCTAATATGTTGCTACTCCTACACTTAAAGGCAACGGCTAAAAAGCAAAATGAGCTTACAATGTCCCGAAATCTCACCGACTGATGCACCAAACCAGGTGATTTTTAAATAAAGTACGTAGTTGTGACAGTGAAGCTTTAAATGGAGCCAGGAATGTATGTGGAAATGCATCATTTAGGTGTGTTAACGTCGAAACTTAAAAGTCATTTGATTAACTGGAACACACCTGTCATGATTCATCTGATAAAAACACCCTGTTTGTTTTATCCCTGGGTGCAGTCAGCTGTCATGTCCCTCCGCTTTAATGAAACTAGAGTGACAAAGCGTTCCTCTTTGGCATTTTACTTTGACGCTCAACACAAAAACAAGCTGCTGAGTAGAAGAACATGCAGCTTTTTTATCCATGGAGTGTGTGTGTGTGTGTGTGTGCGCCCTTCTGCTCCTGTGCTGAAAATAAACCATCACACGGCTCATGATTTTAATATGAGAAGCAAAGAGAAAGAAAAAGACAGGAAAAAGAAAGATGATGCAAAACAGTTTCAGAATGTTACATCTCTGTTGAAATTGTTGGGGGGTGGGGTGGGTAGAAATGCATTCATGAAACAATAATGACGAGTCAG
The DNA here is from genome assembly GCA_020466265.1 of Siphamia tubifer. NCBI lineage: Eukaryota > Metazoa > Chordata > Actinopteri > Kurtiformes > Apogonidae > Siphamia > Siphamia tubifer. Next base: position 31,317,853 of record CM035805.1, on the reverse strand, counting down.
TGTACAGGGCTATGTTTTTGTTCCAACAGATACATAATGTACAGTGTATGCTGACTACACCCTGGATATTATTGACTGTGTGTATTTCCACTTAATCTATGTTTGTGTTATATAATGGAGGGATGTCACGAGGTCAGGGCTGTCATCAAAAGTGTTGTGATGGAGGTCAGGTGCACAAACCGTCAAGCTGATGTGTAAACACTTCCTTTACTGTGAGCACACATGCCTGACATAATGGATGCATATATGGACAAAAAACACAGTGACAAAATGGAATGAAAATAAATGTTGCACTGCACTGAACGGCTCAGCTACTATTGAAAAAGAACTAAATGGAAAAGTAAGGGAGGTTTCATTGGCTCTGTTCCCACATCATAATGTGAATCTATTAGATCCATTAAATGACGGTGCACAGCATTTGAGTTTCTATAGGGGACTTCTGCAATGTCTGCAAATTCTTGCACTGGCAGGAGTAATATGTAAAGTGGGGTTATTATTTAGTTCGACAAAGCATATGCCCTGTCAGTGATAGGGAATATGGCAGGCTGGTTTGTGTTTATGACCAATTATAATTATTTTATGACATAATTTTAAGTGCAGATTCAAGATGCTGTTCAGTAAAAGGAGTAGAAGAAGTAAATTAACAAACAACTGAACAGTGACCTTTTTTAATTGCCACCAAATTGCTAAATTTTGTAATATGCTAAAGCCGTATGCTCCTACCAGAGATCTATGCTTTGCCAACACAAACCAATTAGCGGTACCCTATGCTCACTCTAATGGTATGGCCCCACCAAATGTAAATTTTCACATTCACGTGTCAAGATTACGTACAAAGTCAATGGAGAGACGCGTTTGGATGCAGATTCACCCCGGGGCTGTGTGTTGGAAGCGTTGGAGCTGAACGTCTTGCTGGAGTTGAAAATATTGAACTTTTCAGGTGAATTTGCGTGACGCCGTGCTATGAAAACCAATCAGTGTGGAGATGCTGCCAACTCGAAAAACGGCAGAAAGAAAAACAGTCTGAAATACCGGTGAAAGTCGACTTCATCCAGATGGAGTTCCTGGAGGAGGTGCTGGAATTCCTCGTGCTGCAGGCACTTCTGTGTTTATCCAGCGTCCAAACTTGGGCATTGCGCGTTCAGAGTGGCTGCGAATTGTACAACGTTTTGTGTTCAGAGTGGCCGCGAAATATCTAGTGTCCAAACTTAGGTGTTTAGGTGGTGCGTTACAAACGAAAATTCATATTTGGTGTGGCCGTAGCATAAGCGATCCCAGGCAAAACTCTCTCTCTCTCTCTCTCTCGTCATCTGAACCCAATTTATCCTCACGAGGGTCACGGGGGTCTAATCCAGCTACAATGGGTGAAGGTGGGGTACACCCTGTATGAGTCTGCAGTTCATCTCAGGGCTAAACATATATAGACAAACAATCACTCTCACATTAGATTAACCAATTAAGGAAGGAAGGAAACCGGAGTACCTGGAGAAAACCCACAGAGACATGCAAACTCCACACAGAAAGGTCTGGTGTGGGATTTGAACCAGGGTCCTTCTTGCTGTGAGGCACGAGTGCTAACTACTGCACCACTGTTCTGCCCCCCAGGCCAAACTGTCCTCTGTATAGCCCCTCAGTGGTGGACTAGCATCATCTCTGTCAACCTTCAAGAAGCATGTGAAGACTCTGCCTGTGTTGGCCCAGACCTGGGATAGACTCTAGGAATGCTGCAGGTGTGTGTCTCTGTTTTGTCTACTCCACTTGACCCTGTATTCAAGTTTTGAAGAAGAGAGGGAAAAAAAACAAACCTGAAACTGCCTTGTAGAAACACAGTACACAGTATCATTATGACTACATTTCAACAGACAGCTCTTATGCTTGATTTCATTCTTTTTTTTCTTTAATGGTTGTAATTGCAGACTTTAACAGCAGCATTTCCATTGATGGACTGATTGTCATTAAAGTCCTCATTCACTTTTCTCTGTTAAATTGGACTTGTGTGATTAGACGCAGCAGTTGTGATGGTATGCTGCTTTGCACAACAGCTGTCAACATCAATCCCCATGACGTCCAGGTTCCTCAACACGCACAGCTTTGATTTGTAACGTAAAGCATTTCATGTGTGATTGGCACACAATAGCCCTGTCTACATGGAAGTTTTTATTCAATTCCATTTCAAGATGACCAAATTAACACCTAAATCCAGTTGAAAATTATAATTTCACCACTAGGAGGGCACCACCCTCTTCTTAGACCCGAGGACTCACATAGTACTACACTGGAAAAATATAAATCTTGCCAAGTAAATTTTTCTCATTTTCAATCAAAATATCTCGTCACGTGTAAAATACGGCACAATCACCTACCTATAACACCTTATTTTTAAACAATACATCTTCAAAATCTTATTTAAAAAATCTTACCAAGATAATTTTAACGTGTTCTATTGGTAGATTTTTTTTTTCCTTAATTCAAGCAAAAATATCTTGGAAGATTTTTTGATATACTAATTTTACCTGTTTTTAGAGGGGAATATTTTTCCAGTTTAAAAATGTACACAGCAAATGCGTGTAATGTACAAATAATTCATCATCTTTGCTTTGGTTTGTATTTGCACTGGACTCTTTCAGAAAATCAATAATCCATGCCATCAGTGCTTGATGTCATATACCTACTGTAATAAAAATAAATAAATAAAAATAAGACCTCAAAATAAGATTGTTAATATTTCTTTAGTCTTTCCTACTTTACCACCTGCTGTTGTTTCTTTCTTCTGACCTCCCTCCTGGTCTGTATTCTTGTCAGTTTGCCCATAAGTTATTGAAAGCACATTATAAGCACATTACCAGAGCATTATTTTAATTGCAATAGAAACAAGACCTGATATAAAACATTACCTGGGGCAGCATTCATTATTATGATTATGGGCATAACTGTGAGGCTGTCAGCGGTTCACAGTAAGGAGCACTGGGCCTGTGTGTCCTCTTCTTTTTCATAACTGTGTGGAAACACCCAGAAGCAGCCGTACCTAATCCCATCTGGATGAGGGGTGGGGGGTGGGGTGTCATTTGACTGTGAAGAACCAAGGAAATTTCAATAAATAAATGAATAAATATATATATAATTTTATTTTTACTGCAAACAGTAGTAGTGTTTTCAGCATTTTCAGTCTTTTCACAATAAATACTATACATTCGAAGCATTTTATGCGGCATAGGGAGTTATGTGGGTCCAGCATCTGGTGGGAGGAAAATGCTCTGAATGGAAAAAAAAATTCAATATATCAGAATACTGTCCTTGAGCCTCCAACAGCAGCAATACGTATGTTGCATGAGAGAGCGCCATTTGCCTTAAAGCTGACTATTCTGTAGTCATTTATGTTACCATGACAATTAAGGCTTTATAACCTTGACAAGTTGCTTTAAGGCTAATCACAAAATGTTTTACTTTATTATCCCTTTAAGTGTTTTATAGCAACATATGGGCCATAAGCAGTCACTCACAAATGTATGCAAACCACCAAACATCCTGGTTTTGAGATATTTGCCCTTTCTAAGACAACTTTTGGAACCATTGCAGTGGATGAATTTGTGAGTGAGTGAATAATGGATCAATAATATAAAGTGCTTTGGGTGTGATGAAAAGTGCTAATAATAATGGATTATTACCATTGCCAAGGAGGTTATGTTTTTGCCAGAGTTTATCTGTCCATTATTTAGCAAGATAACTTAAAAAGTTATGGACAGATCATTTTGGTGGTGATCCGGGGGGTGGGGGGGTGGGGTTTGATGAAATTTTCAGGACGTGTATTCTCCATTTACCGCAATATAACATTTCGAAGTGATCCAGAATCTAGGATCTCTTCCAGATCTCTTTCCAAATCTGTAAGACCCATCAGATCCTGTAAATTTCATCAAGATCTGTCCATAACTGTTTGAGTTATCTTGCTAAATAACAAATGGACAAACAACCAACCTCTGGCAAAAACATAACCTCCTTGGCAAAAGTAATAATCCATTATCATTAGCACTTTTCAAGGCACCCAAAGCACTTTATATTACTTCCTTGGCAGACATCTCTTCATTCGAAGGGGGGTGGTTTATACTCTGAGTGCTGTTGTAGTTATTATTATTATCAGTGTTTTTATTATCATTATTATTATAAAACCTTGACTTGTGGAGATTTTTATGCAGCTCATTTTGCTACTTCCAAAAGATCAACTACAGTGACTAAATGTTTATTTGCTGCCTAATCTATCCTACCCACTGACAGTTGTCATTGTACAAAATTCAGTGGTCAGATTATTATGGCTGGTCAGTATATTTGAAGTTTAATCATAATTATGGGTTAGAACTTTTGTGACGTTAAAGTGACCTTTGACTGTGATATTATCAATTTATGTTTCAGATCAAGTGAACACTTTTCCTCCAGTTTCAAGAGTCCGTTCTATTCCCTTCCTGAAGTGTTTGACATATTGTGTTCATGACAACGGGACATATAGACATAGAGATGGACAAACGACTTGAAGACATAATGCCTTTGGACATGTTTGTTGCTGCTGCAGAGGTGTAATAACCAGTTTCAATGAAACTGGTCAAAACTGATGGATTTCCTTCAGGACACAGCACCACTGAAGTCAGTTATGTGCTCTATTTTCTGGTTATGATATATTATAGCCTCTGAGGGTACAGACTCTACCCTTTTACACCTAAAAGCCAAATATAACATATTATCCACACAGTGCCTTTTAACACGTTTTAAGTTGAAGGGGACGTATCATGCAAAATGCACTTTTTAATGTTTTTATAACACAAATATGTGTTATCTGTGTGTGAGGAGACCCTTAAATTCTGAACCCCCCCCCCCCCAAAAAAAGACTTGCAGATCCACCATTATTCTCTGTCGGTAGTCCTGTGGTGCTGGGGTCTGAGCCCTGGTTGCTGTGCATGGGTGTGGATCTGCAGTTGGTCTGACCCGGACTCATCAGACGGCTTCGCCAGGCCGGCCCAGGTTCAGATGAAATGGACCCGAACGTGCACCGGGGCTGTTAGCGGACCAGGACCTGAAAGCACCAGGGCTGTAAAACTCAGCACTCGGTCCACTTTGATTCTCTCCAGCTGGTTTTATTTCATCTGTGTCTTTCTCAGGTTCCATTTCTTTCTCTTCTTCCTCTCAGTAAAATGCAGAAGAAAGGGGTGGAGTCAGCTGTGGCTCATTTGCATGAAAGCATGAGGCGCTAAAACCTAGTGTTTTAAAAAGGTCTGTTGTAGGGCTACTGTTTCTCTGCATTAACATGTTATTTTCATCAAAGCATGTGACAGACAGACACCAGGAACTGTGTTCACTTGTGGAAAATGGCCATAATATGTTGATATATCTCCTTTAAGGTACTTTAATACAAAAAAAAAAAACAATACATTTTCCCCCTCATCTAAACACATTGAATCCTGTGGTGTATTCTCTTTCCCAAGCAAAAAAAAAAGCTGCACAAACAAATATATCATATATATATATATATATATATATATATACACACACACACACACACATTTTTTGTTTGGTTTTGTATTGTTTTACCATCGGTGAGCAATGCAATGCACCTTTGAACAGGCGTTCTCTGTCTAAAGCACTGTTTGTTTATGCATCACCCCCTTGTTTTCTCCAAGATGCCCTTGTGTGTAATTGGCTGGGCATTTTTATTACTTGTTTTAGGTTGTAATGTGAATGTGGGCAGTGGAGGAGAGGTGCCTGAGAGCGCCACTGATGTTAGTGAAGGGATGGAAATTACCTTTCATAACAGCAACAATCACACCAACAACAACAACAACAGATCATTAATATTCATTGAAGACAATTCGTCACGTAACAAAGCACAACATTGACTGGAGCGAGAACAAGAAAAATAAATAAATAAATAAATCATACATGAACATGAACATAGTTGGTGGGAGAGATACATATGCTGCTGCAGATACAAGCTGCTGCATGTTTACTTTCAAAGCTTGAGTCGTAACTTGTGAGGGTTGCAGAGGGAGAGAGAGAGGGGGGGGGGGCAGAGAGAGAGCGAGAAAGCGAGAGAGGGAGGGCAGAGAGAGAGACAGAGATGGGGACAGAGAGAGGGAGAGAGAGAGAGAGAGAGAGGGAGAGAGAGACAGAGAGAGAGAGAGGTTCATGTTTCTCCTCAGTGCTTGAATTGATATGGGAGTGAATCTAGCTGGGGGGCCCCTGCATTGTTCAGTAGGAGCTGTGTTCTGACCAACCTGCTGTCTGTAGGGTAATGAAAGGTGGAGGGAAAATTCAATAAAGCAACACATTAGAAAAATACATCACAGGCCTTGATATCATTTGGAAGGTTTTATATGTGGAGATTGTTTTTGTTCTGCCTGTCTCATCAATATTCCTGTCCTTTCACTCAGTTCATTCCATCTTTTACATCAATCTTTCTGTCGTTTTATTGTTCATCACAGTTTCTCCTCTCTTTCTTTATTTGTTTTCCATTTGCAGTTTCTCGCTCTCCGTCCTTCTCTCCAGACGAGTGCATAGGAATGTTTTTTCTAGTCAATAGACAGATTAATTAAGGCAGCCAACTTCACGGCTTCTCGCTTCCTTTCATTCTGCACAAATAATGTGTCTATTTATGTTGAAATGTTCTGATATTTTGTGTTTTTGTTTTGTTGTTTAAACATACTTCATGAAAATACTGAAAATAACTGTGTGTCAGTGCCTAATTTATTCTTATTTGTTTGTAGTTGGTTCTTAAGGCCATCACAGGTGGAAGATTTTACAGAAAGACATGTTTTAGAAAAGGCAAGATAATTTCCTTAAATAGCTGGGCATTGTTGTTTTTGGAAAAGATCTACTCAAATAGGATGAAATGATAAAAAAAAAACAAAACACAAAAAACATGAATTCTTCAGTTTTACTAATTATCAGCAACTTGAAGAAAAAGGGCTCCATGATCGTTCCCTGGGGTACACCTTTCTTTTCTGTTTACCTAACTGCATCAGATCCTATTTGCACTTTTCTTATAATTTTGTTAGCATTCCTCAATACTCTCATCTTGATAAAAACTTGGCATGCTATAAAAAAACCGACCACGGCATGAAAATATTTGTTTTAACCAGGATAAAAATCTAACAACAGATTTTTATTTTATTTTTATAAAAATTGTTTCCTGGTGTGATGGAAGACAATCAGAGTCATTCCATATCAAAGCATCCAGTCCCTCTCAGATGACCTCAGAAAATTCTCAAATAAAAGTAGAGTTCAATGTCAGAGAGATATCAATCAATCAATCAATCAAATTTTATTTATATAGCACCTTACAATACCCAAAGATGCACAAGGTGCTTTCCAAAATGAGATAAAAAAAACAAACAAACAATAAAATACGAGTAACAGTAACAATTATAAATGTATGTATGTATATATATATATATGTATGTATATATATATATATATATATATATATATATATATATACATACACATACACATGTGTGTGTGTGTGTACTGTACTGTCGGTAGCTAACCACATGTGCTGTAGTTAGCTAATGCATGTGCTGTAGTTAGCTAACCACATGTACTGTAGTTAGCTAATGCATGTCCTGTAGTTAGCTAACCACATGTTTAGACATTTTATTCAGGTTTATTTTTTCCTCTCCCCTGAAGCCCTCTGGCACCCCCAGGGGAGGCTTGAAAACCCCTGAAATAGGCGGCAGAAAATGCACCGTTCAGGTCAAACTGCAGTAATTCTGCTGAAGTGAGCAAAGACTAGTCCATCTGTATCCTGAGAAATTCTGCACTTCAAAGTCATGTCCCTTTAGTTCAGCAAACACGTACTCAATCATTACCCTGTAAAGAGGCTTATGTGTATGTGTTCTCATGTCATCAAAAAAGAAACCACAGCCTGAAAATCATTACAATCCCAGCAGCTGGTTGACATCAGCACTATAATAGTATACTTGATTTTTATTCTTTTGCGGATATATATCCACTTATATTGATTACACAGATTTATACTGGGAAATGTGTTTCTGCTTGGTGTGATGTAAAGAGCTCAGAACAGTGACATAACTATGAAGCCATTTATTTCAGTTATATGCACATTTGGTTTCTCACACCATTTTCTCCATTTCAGAAAATGTCCCATAATTGAGATGCATTGTTTCCTGCTATCATCAATTTCAAGCTATTTATGCTCTATCCCAACTGGTTTGCGTTGGCTGTCATGGGGCCAAATGTAAAATGTAGTCGTTTATTGTCATAATGGGCAGTGCGTTTTTTTTTTTCTCCCCCAAACTGAATTGTTATTGGACTATAACGTGATTTCCCACCAAGAAGAAAAGGCCCCAGCTGACTTTTATGCACTAAGATTCAGTGAAGCAGCTCAGAATATAAATGACTGCTCAATCCATGTAAAGGTATTATGCTAAGCCTGTTCAATACCCCTTGAGAAGAGGACATGAGAACCAAGCGAAACAGTGAACTAAACATTATTCGATTTTATAGGCGTCCTGATGTATTTCTCATGTTCAAAAAAAACCCTGAACAGATATAATTTTTTAATTATATAGATAAAATGCAGTCTAGTTTTAATATAAGCCATTAATCATATATATTTGAATCAAAAATTTCCCCACAGGTGTCTCATTCACAAGCCAAAAACAATGTAAAAGATGAATATTTGTTGTTTGAAATTATTCTTTACCTCTCAGCCCCCCAAAAAAGGTAATATAACTAAGGTATGCTTTGCGTTAATGTGGTATTTTAACCTGGAAGTACTTTGGCGAAAAGAAAAATCCGTCAAAACACTTTATGTTGGGCGTCTGTTCTGTCTCAGGGTTTTTTAGTACTCAACTTTCCCAGAAAATACACAAAAATACATGTGCAATATGTGCTAATCGCGCACATGCTGCTTCGTACAGAAGGAGCAGGTCAGGACGTCGCAAATTTGCTATGAGATCAAAAGTTAAAATCATGAGATAAAAAGTCAAAATAATGAGATCAAAAGTTAAAATCATGAGATAAAAAGTCAAAATCATTAGATAAAAAGTCAAAACAATGAGATAAAAAAGTCAAAACAATGAGATAAAAAGTCAAAGTCATTAGATAAAAAGTCAAAACAATGAGATAAAGTCAAAACAATGAGATAAAAAGTCAAAATCATGAGATAAAAAGTCAAAATCATTAGATAAAAAGTCAAAACAATGAGATAAAAAGTCAAAACAATGAGATAAAAAGTCAAAACCATGAGATAAAAAGTCAAAATCATGAGATAAAAAGTCAAAACAATGAGATAAAAAAGTCAAAACAATGAGATAAAAAGTCAAAATCATTAGATAAAAAGTCAAAATCATTAGATAAAAAGTCAAAATCATGAGATAAAAAGTCAAAACAATGAGATAAAAAGTCAAATTCATTAGATAAAAAGTCAAAATCATTAGATAAAAAGTCAAAATCATTAGATGAAAAGTCAAAATTGAATAAGAATTTTTAAATAGATTCAATATTTTCCTTTTTCAGTGTACAGAGCTGATCTCAGATCAAATACTCTTGTGAATGTTGCGTTTCTGCAACGAACATAGTTTTGAATCCTCTTGTCTTGTCATTTAATAAACATTACAGGTCATTAAAATCTCATCAGGCGACCACATAAGCATGAAACTAAAAGGAAATGCATGACAGTAGCTAAGTGAAGGTTGCCGTAACATATGCATGCATCGATATAAATGGCTCACGGCATCATGTTTTTAAACAATTGATTTTTCCCGTATATGCCTCTGTTCTTCTTCGATTATCATCAGTGCTCTTTTAATTTAGTAGTCCTGCATTCATTTACATGAGTAACTCAGGGTCAGAGTAAGAGATTGTGTAATCTGTGCTCACATTTTATCCAGATTAGTTATATTCCCAGAAACTCACATTAGGTCAGATTTGCTTGCAGAATAAGAATGAGGACAAATTATTAAATCAGGTTTAGGTATTTTACAGAGGTGGTCAAAGTACTCACATTCTGTACTTAAGTAGAAGTACAGCTACTGGTGTGAAAAAATAAATAAAATAAAAGTAGAAGTACTGATTCAACTCCTTTACTTAAGTAAAAGTAAAAAAAATTAAATAAAAATACAACTTCTCAATTGTAATAAAGTATTTTTTTTTTTGTGATGGATGAAATAACCAGGAATTTAACAAGGAAAAAAACTGAACATTTTCAAAAATATCCAAAAATAAAACATTTAAAAGTGAGTTACTGTGTAGATGATGTGTTTTATTGGGTCCTGGTACTCAGTTTAGTGCATGGACAGGAAATTTAGGAAAAAATCAAAAGTCATAAATATTTAAAAAAAGAAAAAAAAATGCACATAATGAGATTTAAAAAATATATAGTAAAAATTGTTACATTAAAGTCAAAATTATGAGATTAAAGTCATAATTGCATAAGAAATAGCTAATTATTAGATTAAAAAGTCCAAATTATGAAATAGTCACAATTTCTGATTTTGTGATTTACGACTGATTTTTCATTCATTTTTTGATCTAGTTTGAAAAAGTATTGAGTCTATTCTGAGAATATAAGGAGTATAAAATACAAATATTTATATAAATGTAAAGAGTATAAAGTACAGATATTTATTCAAAAATGTAAGGAGTAAAAGTAAAACATAGCCAAAAAAATAAATACTTAACTAAAGTACAGAAATGTAAAAACAGTAAAGGACGTACTTCTACTTAGTTAATTCCACCTCTGGTATTTTGTCATGAAAATGTCTGTGAACCATTCCAGGAGTCTAAATAACTCCAAAGTGTTGTGTTTTTCTGCCACTATTAAGACTTAAAACCTTTTCTGTGAAATTCCTTCCAATGACCTTCAATCTTAAGATACTGATAAACACACATTTTCTGCGACCGTAGCGGCAGTTGCAGGCCTGCCACCCACAGAACCCACTGAATCACACTGAAATCTGATAAAACACCAGCTGGGGCATATTCACCTTCTGCCAAAAGATGTGAGCACAGACCAGAGCGATTTAGTGATTTTAGAGGAAAACAGAAGGCAGGCTAGAAGTTTGACACACTGTAAATCTTTCCTTTCACTATGAACACAGGTTGAGTCATTGCCATCCGATGTTTTCTATAGGTGCATTAGAACCCCTCCTCCCAGGGCCGGTTCTGGTCCATTTGGTGCCCGAGACAAGCACCCTTTTTCCATTTTGTGGAATTAGAGCTTAGTGTCTGTCGAGATTATGCGATTAAAAAGTCCAAATTATGCGATAAAAAGTCAAAAATATGCAATAAAAAGTCAAAATTATGCGATAAAACGGCCAAATTATGCGATACAAAGTAAAGTTTTTTTGATAAAAAGGCCAAATTATGTGATAAAAAGTCAAAATAATGCGATAAAAAAATTACAATTTTCAGATAAAAAGGCCAAATTATGTAATACAAAGTAAATTTTTTGAGATAAAACGGCCAAATTATGTGATAAAAAGTCAAAATAATGCGATAAAAAAATCGCAATTTTGAGATAAAAAGGCCAAATTATGCGATAAAGTAAACATTTTGAGATAAAAAGGCCAAATTATGTGATAAAAAGTCAAAATTAATATAGGTCATAGTATGGTCATGTCATGCAGAAAAAGTTTCACTGCATGTCAGCATATGCCTCATGTGTGCCATAAGTTGTAGGCAAGTACCTTTTGTGACCACATCCATAAACATGTTGACAGACGACATGCTACCTTATATTACTCAGTGGTGGAACAATGCTCTTGAGTGTCAGAGAGAAATCAGAGTTCTCGCTCTGGAAGCTAAAAAAAGTCTTTGATCTATTATGTCATATCTAGAATCCCAATCTATTGTCCAAGTTGACCTCCTGTGGTATTCCAAGGGGACCTGTATGGCTGGGTTTCATCCTACCTAGCTGGCAGACGACACTTCCTTATCAGTGCCCATAACTGCTGGAGTTCCCCTAGGCAGTGTTTTGGGGCCCTTATTTTTTTTTTTTTAATCTTCATTGATGACCTTACATCACACTTTAAGAACAACCTCCAGCTATTCACAGATGATTCAACTTTACATGTGATAAGAAAAAAAAAATCCTGGCCTAAGAAACCTCTGTGCCGAGAGCCTAGAATGTGATCTGAAAACTGAAGAAATTAGTATAAGTACACAGAGAGAGAGAGAGAGAGAGAGAGAGAGCGAGAGAGAGAGAGAGAGAGAGAGAGAGCAAGAGACAGGGCGAGAGAGAGAGCTTAATTGTTAATCTTCTCCTATAAGACACTTTGGAAAAAATGCTAAATGCACACTATAAACACGGACATTCAGAATAATGAATTATATTCAGTTGTGAATACTCAGTTTCAGAAATAGTACTACTAACTCAAATGTATTCAGTTATTGTAACATGTTCTTTTTAAGTACTTCCAATTAATATTTTTTTTTATTAAGGGGAACTATTGTGGATATAAGTGAACATAACTTAAAGTAGTAGTAGTAGTAAGTATTTTAAAGCACAAACTGTAACAGGGCCTTAAGCACATGCAAACCTGACCAAATTCAACTGTAAATTAACGACCAAAATCGATGTCGAGGGCTCAGGTTGATGCTCCGTGAAATCCTTATGCACACCTCTGTTTTGCTTCTTGGCTGCTGTAACATTGTGCAACACTAGAAATCATTAGCTGAAAAGTGTTTTCAGCTAACCTCAACAGACATCCCATGTACAAGATATACGGTGTGTGTGTGTGTGTGTTTACATTGACTTTGTGTTGGAGTCTGTTATGTGAGTTTGTTGATGTTACCACACTCCCTTTGTTGCCTGCATCCATAACAGCCTGTACTGATTTTTATGTCCACAGTTTTCTTTTCTCTTCTCTGCAATAGAAATACTGTATAACATTTCAACTTAAAAATTGAGTTATCCACAATCAACTAATGTGCAGCTCCCAGCACAACACAGCCTCCAACATATACATATATACTCTATCTTCCAGCTTTTACCATCAAGAAGATGGTTTAGAGCAATAAAAACATGAACAAACGGACTTAAAATCTGTTTTTTATCCGACTGCAGTCACCTCTAGTAGAACTTTATGGTTGAAACTGTGAAACTGAGATGTGTGCACTTTGTGAATTTGGATTTATATCTTGTAAACTTGTTTTTAAATGAGTAATTTATATATATATTTAGTTACTTTTTTATTTTAAGCTTATTTTTACTCCTCATTTATGGCTTGCGGTTTAATTTTATTGCACTTGTTAAAATGACAAATTCTATTCTATTCTCACTTGCTGTTTTTTTTAAGTACCCCGTTTTAAGCAGGTGTACCAAATAACCTGGCCATGAGTGCATGTGCTGCTGTTGTTGCCGATCTGCTTCAAGGTTCAACGTGCTTTCAGAGATGCTCTTCTGCATACTTTGGTTGTAGCCAATGGCTGTGTGAGTGATGTTTTTTTTTCCCCTTTTATCAGAAAATGCCTCTGATGGGTAGTTTCTAATCAGACATTTGTAAACACCTCACATGGTCGTTGATCAGCATGTTCAAAGACATTGGAATGACCTTTCTTCTCCATTCTCATGCTCAGTTTGCCATGTGACTGCTCTTCGATATTTATCTTAATGTGAGGTTGAACAGATGTTCTAAATAAAGTGGTCAATGAGGGCAAACATACCCTTAACAAAACCATCTATACTGCAAATAAGTCATTGATACAATACAGATGTGACTGTTACTCTATACACTTTGAATCTGTAGGGTATATTTGTGTGCAATTAGCAAACAGTATCATTGATTCACTGATGCTAACTCATTAAACCCTTGTTTGGGCTGCATCATAGGGTTGGAACAAGCAATGAGTTGAGTATAAATCCAATTAACTTTCACCAGCATCAAATGTGCATTAATCCAACAGTCCTGAACAAATGAGCTATTTAATCCAGTTGGAACCGTTTTCTAAACCCACACCAATGGCCCCGAGGAAGTGAATTAACATTTAAAAAAAAAAAAAAAAAAAAAAGACTAACTATATTTGACCCTAGTGAGGATAAAGCAGATTCAGACAACGAGAGAGACAAGACCCTAACATAGTGTAGGACATGGACAGCTATACGTTTTTGACCTTTAATGGTATATTGTATAGACCAGGGGTGTCAAACTGCAGTCCTCGAGGGCCGGTGTCCTGCATGTTTTTAGATGTTTCCCTCTTCCATTACACCTGGAGGCCATTGCATCATTATCAGTTTGAAGAGGAGCTGATTTTTAACTCTTTAAGTGTCAGTGCTGATGCGTTCTGAATGAATGATTTAGTTTAAATATTAAGAAAAATTCAACCATTTTCCATTTAGTTTTGTGCATGGACAAGGTGTCAAAAAGCAAGTTTTTTTTTTTTTATTTAAACATTTTTTAAAGGCAAAATTAAAACTGCTGGGAACAAATTTCAATAGTTTTCTTTCCACATTATTTGTCATTTTGTAAATATTAGTTTTTGTTGCTCATTTTGTTTATTTTTCTACATTTTGTCTTTTTTTATTGTAGTATTTTTCTTTGATTTTTCTGCCATTTGTGTCTAACTTTGCTCATGTTAACAATTATTTTGTTAGTTCTCAGGAGTTAAAGGGTTAAACTCAATTACATGGAAGAGGGAAATATCTAAAACATGCAGAACACCGGCCCTCGAGGACTGGAGTTTGACACCTGTGGTATAGACCAAAGTCTCAATTTGCAGTCTAGTCTTTAATATGTAGTTACTTAGTTTCTCATCTCATTTTCTGAACCCACTTTAGGGTCGAGGGTCACAGTGGTAGGCTGGGGGTTATCCCGGCTTAAGGCGGGGTGCACCCTGTATGAGACCCCAGTTCATCTCAGGGCTGAACATATATAGACAATCACTTTCACACCTATGTGCAATTAGGTTAAGCAAATAACCTATCAATGCATGTGTTTGGATGGTGGGAGGAAACCAGAGAACCACAGTCACAGGGAGACCATGCAAACTCCACACAGTGGTGTGGGTATTGAACCCAGGACCTTCTTGCTGTGAGGCATGAGTGTTAACCACTACACCACCATGTCACCCACTACTTACTTAGTTTAGATTAATTTATTTAATACTTCAAGGAGACTTAGTTAATATTTGCTCTTTAAAATTATGGCAAATCATAAGCAATGCAGACAAACTCTGCTACAGGAGTAAATCCTAATTAAAAAAAAGTAAAAAGAACACTGAATCATACATTTTGATATAGTTATATAATTTTGTTTATTTTGACTCATCATTTCCCCCCCAAGTGATGATGTGAAAAGAAAACCAAATGGCTATGGTTTCAATTACAACTCAATTAAATAACAAATGGCAGTTTGGCCTTGGAGAACATTTGGGAGATGTTAGTCATTAGGTTTACATAAATACAAGAGACAGGAGGTGTAGACACTACACCTGGGACATAAAACAATAAAACATGGATTTACTCCTTGCTTCAGTGACTGCTTGCAGGTCAGAGGCTGTAGGGGATTGTGCTGCTTCTCTTCATCTAGAGAGAAGTAAAGAAAAGAAGCTTTGGGAAGAACAAATATCATACCTGCTAAGCAGAAATGTTGTTGTTTGCAGAGATTGAATCCTCCTACTTAGGTGTTGTCCAGTTAACTGAGTCATCAAATACCAAAGTGACGCAGGCGGGAGAGGAACGTTTATGTGATCGGTGCAAATGCCACTGTGATGGCGCACGGCCACATCGTCCAACATGCGTCAGTAAGTAAATAAAGCTATAAAAGTGATAATGATTTTTTTTTTTTATGTTTCAGAGGCATCAATCAAGTGTAATGTATTCAGACAGACAGATCGAGGATTGGCTTTTGATTCCCACTCTGTCCTAGTTATGTATACACTTGTGTATGAATGTTTAGTGGTAGCTGAAGGGTCCATAGACAAAAATTGGCCGTCACACCCCTGGAAGTTGTGGCTACATATGTAGTGTACCACCACAAGAGTGAAAATGTGTGACTGAATGAATAATGGATCCACTGTATGTGCATTGAGAATGTGTTAATAAAAAACACTATATAAATCTAATCCATTTCTCATGGACCAAGCAGTCAAGGCATAAACGGCTTTAAAGGGATTTTCTAGGAAAAAAAACAAACAAAAACAAACTACAATCATAACTGAAATCTGGGTCAACGTATATATACAACATTAACACACCAGCCGTATCTCCGGTCACTACCAGAGGGGAGCGTGTCCAGGCCAGTCTTAGTTTAGCTAAGATTGAGTGGCGTTTACATGTGCGCTAGTTTGATTCGCTTCCACTCTGTTTAAAGTGTTTGAAAACTGACTTTAATCGAGGTAAGGCAATAATTAAATTTCTCAAAGTGCATGTAAACGTACCCCGTGAGTTGAATAATAAGTGCTAATAGTGCTTGTCATAGTATTCAGACACTTTACATACAACTGAATGAAAATAAATCGGTCAAGTCAGACTGAAATATGCAAGTGAAATGATATCTGCTGGAAAGACACTTGACGCAAAGGAGTCGTGAGTCCAACAAGACGAATGGACTTCTCAACTATTATATGGTTGCGGTTGAGAAATGGTTGTGTACAGTACATTTGTTAATAACCCACAAACATAATAAAAATTTGGAGCTTTTAACTTAACTCCACAGATTTAATAACTTACCCACAAATGCAATAAATTGGTAGGTGACTGCTATTACGTTTGTGGGAAAGTTATTATATTTGTAGGATTATTATGTTAAATGTTGCCAATTTTTCATACTGGTTATTACATTTGTGGGGTTACCAACATTAGTTAATGTCCATGTGAATCAATGACACCAGAGGATGTGAATTAAACAAATCTTCGAGGGAGTGAATCTGCCAAGAACATTTTTTGTACTTTATTCTAATTCCTCAAAGAATTATTTTACCTCTACAGAATAGCTTCTATTTTAACCGTTTTGCTGCACAATGTTTGAACAATCTGCTTTTTCTTTCACAGTGGAATGCAATGACCGAGCATATAAGGACCTACAGTTCCATAAATGGTTTCAAATCCCAACTAAAAACTTATCTGACAGCAGCTCAAACAAAGGACACATGTCATCTTCCAGAGTGTCGGTAGTGGTGTCATAGCAACAGCAAAAATACAACAGTGAAAACATACGTGTGATACTGTGAATGCTGTCAGCAGAGGGGCACTGTGACACACATCAGAATGAAGTAGATTTAGACAGGTACTCTCTGGTTCTATGGTACGAGAACTTAGAAAAAAAAAAGGGGTGATTCAATAAGCCTTGTCGGATTCTCTTGAAAAGGAAAACAATGGTGGAAAAAATATATTTTTAAGAGCAGGCTACAGTTTAAGCAAACAAATACATCTTAATGAGGGTTTTAATGAGGACTGTTTTACTGCTTATTATGCTCAGAATTAAATATCATCAAATGTTATAATACAAGGACTTATGCCCCGCAATCCGTGTGTCA
This sequence comes from Siphamia tubifer, assembly GCA_020466265.1. Taxonomy (NCBI): domain Eukaryota; kingdom Metazoa; phylum Chordata; class Actinopteri; order Kurtiformes; family Apogonidae; genus Siphamia; species Siphamia tubifer. The sequence continues at coordinate 31,300,372 of CM035805.1, read as the reverse complement.
TTTGTTCATTCGTTTTTCAAAATAAAACCAAAAAATGAAACAACCGAACAAGTAATTTCTTCATTATTCGTTTCCAACAACAAAATGAAAAAAACAGCGATGCGGTTTTTCAGTTTTCCTTTTTGTGTTTAAAGGAATAATGGAGAAAAAGAAAACCGATCACGACCATTTTCAATTTCATCCCATTTTGTCTTGAAGCAAATTGAGGAAACCGGAACAGTGTTCCAGAAGATAATTTTGCGACATGTCACCTTTGACCTCCAGAGATCTCAAAAACTATTGGTCGTAGGTGATAATTATGAGAATTGTAGAAATCTTCATTGTGCTTTGTTTAGTATCAATCTGAAAGTTCTGTGACCCTCTGTTCTTGAGTTATAACCGATAATGTGATTTTGACCTTTTACTTTACTGTGACCTTTGCCCTTTCCTCAAATGGATCATTGCATCTGATGTGCATTAGCTATATGTATATATGCCCATGTAATTTTATGGTAATATGTCAAGTATTCATTGAGTTACAGCATGATATGTCTCTGCGGACACACACAAACAGTGATTACAAGAATCACATTCAACCAATGTTGGGTGAGACTGAGGTACATTTCTTCTGACTGTCTTTTTTTGGTGTAGCAACAACCTTGTTCAACCTTAGCTCCCCCTTGTGTTACAACTAAGAAGTGTAATACACTCAGACAAAAGTTCAAACGCAGGCCATATTCTATTCTATTTATAACATTTCTTTCAGGCCAATTAAAAACGGAGTGAAGGCCACAGTTGGTCAGCGGGCCGTAGTTTGGAAACCACTGCTATAAGTTGTTAATAACAAATATAAGATGATGTCAACCTTTAAAAATCCACATTCCCTTTCTCCAATTTCTAGTGGAACATCGACATAAAATATGTATCTGCTTTACATCCCATTGGTCTGAGGTGTATAATCTGTACATAGCAACGTTGTCACATCAAGTCTGAGCCATGACTCCAGTCTAATTATCTCCCATCCATCTTTAACAGGACACCTCAGTGTACACTGCCATAAAAACAGAACTAACAGTTTTAAGTACAAAAATCTACACAGACCATAAATAACTGCGACAATGCAAATGTGCTAAAATTGTTTGTGTCTCCAGTGTGAGTCTCTAACAGCTGCAGGAATAAATTAACTGTTAGCCATCCAAGATGAATGGCTGCTTTTCCCAGTTCTGGTGTGGGATCCATAGCAACAGCTCTGCCACCTTTTTTGTTTTTTTCGGGTATGTGCTCATCTGGGCTCCATCTTTCTGCCACTGTCAGTTGCATTTAATAAAATGTTTACTCTCCTCTTTTTAATTAAAATCAATTAAAATGTTTTTTTTAGTCAAATAACTTTGTATTCAAAATATCTGAGAAAGTAAAAACAAACTGATTTGAACAAATAGAGGCGTTTCTACTCATTCATTACACCATAACACCATCACACCAACACTTGATGTGCCAAGATTTCTAATTTGTGACAAAAATATGTGTAATGCTGCAGATAAAGAGATAATACACATAGAACATTATCAGTATATTGTAATCTGACATGAGAAGTAAAGTAAGCACTGTTTTTTGATCCAGTATTCTGGGTTTCAAGTACCATTGCATACTTATAAAGCATAATTTCATGCTTCACTCAAAACTCACTTACATCCATTGGCTTGTGAAATAACTTCAGAAGTTCTATTCAATAGTAAAGCATGATAGCAACAAATTAGTAATTAAATAAATCATGTCAAGTTCTTGTTATTTCACCCTTTGTATTAGAATAGGCAAAGATAAACCTCGTGAAGCTACACACACACACACACACACACACACACATATATTGCCAAAAATAATAAAAACATCTCTCCTCAATTAAACAATTATAAGAAGAACAAGACTTCTGAGAGAAATGCATTAAGAATGAAAACCTGCCTCCCCCTCCCCCTACTCAAAACATCCAAAATGGCTCCTCCTACTGTCAGCAAATTAGTTAAGGGTATATGTCACAAAGCAAGACATAGTTTAGTGAACCAAGTTTAACATTTCTCATCATTGATGATGTTTGTAACACCACAAAGAAAAGCTGTTTACATTTGGCCCAGGAACTGAGGAGCGCTTCATTTCCTTATGCTGGTGTACTGCCAGGGCGGGAAAATGGTTTAATCCAGATATTCTAACAACCCTGCAATGTCTTTTTTTTTTTTTTTTGGTGTGATTGCAACTGTTTACCCGGCGATAAAAAGAAGGTGAGACCAACTCTGTCCGTTTCCTGGATCCAGTGGAACACTACAATATATAACCTCAGAAAAAAGTGGAGGGTATGAAATCATCTGGTTGTAGAAGTGGGGATGTCGCAACACCCCCACCGGTGCGACACCCATGTATGGACTGGACAGACAAGTCAAACAAAACAAAAATACTTAACAAATTTGTTACCAAAAGACCTGACACAAATACTGGCATTTACAAAAGAACAGCCAAAGAGTAGTAAGAAATATGTCCCCATCCCCGCTAGGATTTTTTACCCCCCCCCCCCCCCCCCCAATTGAAAAGCTCATTTAGCCCGACTTCAAATCCAAGATCAAGACCTTAAAGATTCGGGGTGATTGTGTTTCTGCAGGATGGGCTGTGTACCGACTGCCGATCAGTCACACGCCCAGTGGGATTGATGGGAGAGAGTAAGGAAATGAGTGGAAGCAGGATGGAGACGGATCGATGGTTAGTCGGCCCTATTAAATAGATGAAGAGGTGACCTCTGAGCTTGAATACCTTCAGCAAAGAGGGAAGAGTAATCGAGTGGAGAAAAGACCTTTCTACCAGTATTTGTTTGGGGTGCATTTGAAGACTGTCTCACTTTGTCAGTCAGAAAACATTAACTGTGGCTCTGGTACAGGATGATATTGTACTTTTCAAAGTTGAAAATTCTGCTCTAATGTGTACTTATTTTGAAAAAGTTTTTTAGGAAGGCTTCAGAAATACTGTCCAGACATTCTGAACCAAGTACAATATACTAAAGGGGTCTGTGACACTTTCAGCTGAATGACTGTTTCAATGGTAAATCCCTCACCTCTCAAATGATCAAAGGTAATAAAGAAAGACTACATAGTGTTACAGATGGACAACAAATAAGATCAGCAGCATTTTCCCAGGTGTTTAAAATGCCTGGATAGCATGGACATCAGCTGTAAATGAAACAAAAGTTATGTTTTAAAACAAATGGTGTGAACCAGTGATGTGTCATTGAAAAATATTTTTAATGATATTCGAGTTGCAGTCGGTCGGGTCATTTGTGACAAACATTAAAACAACCTGTGTAATCATTGTAATTTAAATATTAGGTATCATTTTCTATTAATACATTCACTGTATTGACTGAATTTCTGTGAAGGTGACACACGACGTCAGTATCCTACTGTATGGAGGGAGTAAGAGAGAAAATAAAGCTGGGAGAGTGGAAGCTCTGGAAACATACAAACAAAAAAAGTAAGGTTTGAGACACATTCACTGAGATTTTTAAAGATAATGAGCGGCTTCCAGTGTTTTCTTTTCAGTGGAAACCTGGTACAAATGTCTCTTTGGGTGTTACAGGTTGTCGACCCCTGGTTTAGATGTTGCGCATTGATAACTTTTGAATGATGAAGCAGAACAAAAATATTTTGTCAACATATTAATTTACAAGCAATGGGATCGAATTTTAACACAGAAATAAATGCACGTAAGTCATGTGATGTTCATGAAGACCATTGACTACTTTTTAAAAATGCAGGTTGAGGAGCGCGTCGGGTGCATCCTTTTCAACCATATTTCTTGCGGTCCGAGTTGCAGTCGGGCTAGTTAAAAAAAAAGCTGTCTGTTGCGGGTCGTTTATACATTGACCCGCGCATCACTGGTATGAACCTAATCTAAGCCTTGATCACATTTGAATGTGGTAACATGATTAGTCTGCAAATTCTGATGCATATGTAACCCAGGTTTAATGACACGGTCAGTACTTGTGTGGTTGGTTATTAAACTATAGCAGCTAAGTGTTGTAACAATATTTGCATACCTGACCTCAGTATTCTCCGTCCCTCTGCTTGTTATTGATTATATTTACACCCCCTTTCCAAAGTGACAAAAACAACATCCGACAATGTAGTAAGCTGCAGAGAAACTCCTACCCATTATGAGGCATGAGGATTAATAGACATTGATGCCAATGACGTTATCTGTCCCCTTCAAATGTTCAATACGTCGCTGACACCAGATCCATTTTCTGTGTAGTAAACATTCAGACTGCACAGAATTTCAGCATCGATGCAACTACTTTGCTATCTCTTGAGTCTATGACTGTTAATTGTGTATCTACTCATTTTATGTCACTAGATGCACTCTTTTATATCAATATTTTATTATTCATTTAAAAGGTGCTGACCATAGTTTCAGGGTTAAGTGAGTAACAGCGACACCTTTGACGGGAATCGATGGAGTTTTCCGAGACGCCTCTTTTTCCCGTAAGTGCTAGTAACAACTGTCGTAATGTCGTAACTGAAACTCATGTGCATTCGGATGCTAATGAATGAAAAGCGGATCTTTCAAAGTATACGTTTATTTTTTTCCAAGACCACTTGCATCTTGACAGCGCTGTATTTATTAATGCATTTGCCAGATGCTTTACTTATTTTTATATATATATATATATATATATATAAAAAAAAATAAAAAAAATGTTCCTCTCGCCCCACGTGGGCGGTGTGTCCTTCAGACTCGGGTCCTCTACCAGAGGCCTGGGAGCCTGAGGGTTCTGCGCAGGATCTTAGCTGTTCCTAGCAATGCGCTCTTTTGTACAGAGATCTCTGATGTTGTTCCTGGTATCTGCTGGAGCCATTCTCCCAGCTTGGGGGTCACTGCCCCTAATGCTCCGATCACTACTGGTACCACCGTTGCCTTCACACTCCACATTTTCTCTAACTCCTCTTTCAGCCCTTGGTATTTCTCAAGCTTCTCATGTTCTTTCTTTCTGATGTTGCTATCACTGGGGACTGCTACATCTATCACCACCACTGTCTTCTCATGTTTATCCACCACCACTATGTCAGGCTGATTGGCCATCACCATCTTGTCAGTCTGGATCTGGAAGTCCCACAGGATCTTGGCCTGTTTGTTCTCTGTCACCTTTGGGGGGTTCTCCCATCTTGACCCTGGGACCTCCAGTCCATACTCTTTACAGATGTTCCTGTACAGTATGCCCGCTACCTGGTTATGCCTCTCCATGTATGCCTTGCCTGCCAGCATCTTACACCCTGCTGTGATGTGCTGGACTGTTTCAGGGGCTTCTCTACACAGCCTACACCTGGGGTCCTGTCTGATGTGGTAGACCCCGGCCTCTATTGCTCTGGTGTTCAGGGCTTGTTCTTGTGCAGCCATGAGTAGCGCCTCTGTGCTGTCCTTTAGTCCAGCCTTTTCCAGCCACTGGTATGTCTTTTCCATATCAGCCACTTCCTCAATTTGTCGATGGTACACGCCATGCAAGGGTTTGTCCCTCCATGATAGCCCCTCTGGTTCCCCGACCTTACTGGGCTTTTGTTGCCTGAGGCATTCACTTAGCAGTTGGTCATTGGGGGCCAGTTTCTTGATGTATTCCTGGAGGTTCGCCGTTTCCTCCTGGACAGTAGTTCTGACACTTACTAGTCCTCGGCCCCCTTCCTTTCGCTTAGTGTACAGCCTCAGGACACTGGAGTTGGGGTGTAACCCTCCACGCATGGTAAGGAGTTTCCTTGTCTTGATATCAGTGGCTTGTATTTCTTCCAGTGGCCAGGATATTATCCCAGCTGGGTATGTTATTTATATATATATATATATATATATATATATATATATATATATATATATATATATATATATACACGCATCATGGCTACAGTTCATACAATGTTCTGTCTGTGCTGATTTGAGATATAAATATGAATTTTAAAACCAACGGGATATTGTTCTTATGCGAGATGCAAGGAAAGTAAATGATTATGTGGTAGAAAATTATTTAGAGTAAAATGATAAAACCTTTTAGAAATTTTGAAGTAGACATTTTGAAATCATAGTCATAGATTTAAAAAAATAAGTAAAATTTAAAAAAAAATCAATGGAGAAAGAATCCAGATTGTGCTTTATAACCTGCTGTTTGAACATAGCCCACGTTGCTGTTAAAACATGAACATATTTGTCATTTGGTTCTTTTTCAGCGGTGGCACCTTTAATTTAGCAGTTTTGGAGGAACTATGCAACCGTCATTTCAATTGATACGACAATAAAGAATTTTTGATTCTGATGAGTACAGAGCTGTGTAGTGTGAAAAACACCCACTTTGATTTGGATCTAATTTCTTTCCTTTTTCCTTCACTGCATCAATCACACTTTCTGATTTTACCTGCAGTAAAGACATGAGTAACAGCTGAAGGAGCTTTCAACAAGGCGGAGGTTAACAGTACTCTACCCTTCTGCTCCCTCACCTAATAGATTATTAATTCTGCAACAGACAAGCACATCATTTAAATCAGAATGGAGGACAAATATGACATGACACCAGTCTCATCTTCAACCCCGCCCAAAAAAAACAAATGCAGACTCGTAGCTGCTAAAGGGAACTCGTTTAAGTGTGTGTGACCAGGTCTTTGCTGTTTCTCCATGTTAGCTAAATGACAACTGAAATACACACCTTCGGGCATATGCTCCAGCCAATCCCTATCTCCTCGGCCCTTGAGACTGTGCATTACCATGCTGCAGCAGCATAACGTCATTAAAGTTTCATTATATCTAGACAGGAGCTCTGAGCTGCCTGCCTTCATGCCACCGTTGACTGAAAGTGGAAATGTTCTTTGTACTGAGTCACCCTTGTTTCCTAAGACTCTTTTTTTCTGCTCTATGGTCAATTTCAGCTGCTGTTAAATAATATGCAAGTCTCCTGAGCTTCCCCTATAAGCCTGGTGTTGAGCAGATAGGCCAGCGGACTGATTTAATCACTTATAGCTGTCTCTCCTTGTATCTGAGTTGCCATTTAAACCATGAGATCAATAGAGGGAGTACATGCAGCAGGAAGTTCCCTGAGATAGCGTAAGAAACTTTTCCTCCTTTACCTTTGGCAATTCAGCTGCAAGGATATGAGGTGATTTGAGCCATTCAATCTTAAGGCTTTTATCTAGTATGACTATCACTGAATACAACATTAGTACCACTGCAGCTTTTTCTGGCATTTCCCAGCAGTGGGTGTGTATACAGCAAATCAATCTGTTGATCGACTTGAAAGGATCCTTTTGTAAATGCAATCTAGAATCAATTGGACTTTCCTGTGGATGGATTTGTAGCTCATGATTTATACAGACGCTCCCTCTCTGTGTGTATTTGCTGCAAATAGGATTTTTGTTTCAGTCAGTGAATATACAGAGGGGCAACATCACGTACAGCATACTGAGACGTTCGGGAAAAGCTGAAGGGTAAACGGTCATGGCATCTTACAGCAAGGTTTTAAAGATGGCCTTTTTACATTTTACACTATTTTGCGTTTGGCATCTATCTTCTGTGCTGAATAGGTTTTAAATCTGTTCAACCAAGTTTTATTGCTCGAGTTTTCAGTGTTGATAGATGCAGAACTGCGCCCATTCTGAAGGTTTTATTCATTACTTACATTAAATTCCTGTAAAGTGTTAAATGTCTGCAATTCAAGATGTGCAATTGCTACTTAATAAATCTACTTCCTGACATTACAGAGCATCAGTGTTGGAGCTTTTCAGAGATTACTGTGTCTGGAACCAGTAAGGTTTCCCAGATAATGAAATATCAGAAGATGTGCAGCAAAGAAAGACTTTACACTCAAACTACCTAGGGTATTTTACAATAAGCACTAGTATTATAATAACTTATAACAAGTATTCAGAGAACGCCTAATCTTGCCCCTATTTTGTGCCAATCTCAAGTTTCTATGACAACCTGTTCTTGAACTAGAGCCAATGTGATTTTGAATTTTCTGCTAAATGCGACCTTGACCTTTTGTAATATTGATAATTTGTTACATGCATATGCTTCAGTACGTGTAATATAACAGTATTGATTAAGTTATAGCATGATATGTTTATGCTTGACACAGTGTTACACAAGTTCATTTAGTGACATGTCACCTTTGACCTCCAGAGATCTGAAAAAAAAAACCTACTAGTTGTAGAGGATACCATCAATTATTGCAATTGTAGAAATCTTCATTTCGCATTGTTTGGTACCAATCTGAAAGTTCTTTGCAATCAAAAGTCAAAATCATGAGATAAAAAGTCAAAATTATGTGAAAAGGGTCCAAATTATGTGATAAAAGGCCAAATTATGAGCTAAAAAGTCAACATTTTAAGTAACTAAGCACAACCAGAACTAATCCATAAGGAACACTGTGCCAAAATTAAAGTCTTAAATGGGCCTTATAGTCTGGAAAACATGGTAGCTTAATATAAATCTGTGCGCCCCCAAGATATCTGGTGCCCTAGCCAAGTGCCTAGCCTACCTATGCCCAACGCTGGTTCTGATTACAGTCCAATACATATGCTTAACAATCTGTGTGTATTTGACAGAAAATAAGACCACATTCACCAACATTTAATGGACTCTATTCAGGACTACCTTTCACCATTCATGGAAATTGGTCCAGTAGTTTTTCCGTAAAGACAACAAAAGGACCAAAAACAATACCGCTGTCTCCCCTCTAGGGAGAGAGAGAGAGAGAGGGGGGGGGGGGGTGTGACTGATTAGTTGACTTCATGGACAGGACCCTCAGATTATATTACACTGTTAACTCAAACTGTGTCCGGAAAAAAAAAAAAAAAAAAAAAAAAAGGATCACAGTTGCTCTCAATTACTCTCAAACCACATTAACAGTGGTTTTTACAACCACATCACATCAAATCCATCCCTATCTAGTGAAATTAGGCGTTCTCCCCTCATAGGATTTGTTTGCGGTTTCGAAGACAAACAAACCAAATCAACAAATCACACTATGGTCATTCAAGTACTCAGAAGGGAAATAAACATCCAAGGTTCAGCTTGTCTTTTTTCCACCCTGTGTCAACACAGTTTGTTTTCGGCTGAGACCAGGGCCAGTTCTCGTGGTGTCCTACGCAAGCAGCCCTCTTTCCTTTTTGTGGAATTAGAAATAAGCATCTCTCAAAATTATGCAATAAAAAGTCAAAATTACGTAAGTCTAAATTATGTGAGAAATCAGAATTATGACATAAAAGGCTAAATTATGCGAAAAAGTAACAATTATGCAATAAAAAAATTACAAAATTATCTAATAAAGTCAAAATATGTAGTAAAACAAACATCGAGATAAAAAGCCAAAATTACACAATTAAAATGCCAAATTATGTGATAAAATGTAAATGATCAGATAAGGCTAAATTCCAAATCACTAAGCAAAACCAGAATTAATCCATATATATATAAGACACTATGAGAAAATTAAGTGCACCTTATAGTCTGGAAAATATGGTAGCTTAATATTATAATTCTGTGGGACTTGGTGACCCCAAAACATCTGGTGCCCTTGGCGATTGCCTAGTCTGCCTAACCCTGGCTGAAAGAGTGAAAAAGAGAAACCCTGGATAACAAGTGAGAAACAGACAGAACTTAGACAAATAGAGTGACTGTTAATTAGAGGATGTGGCATATATCCCCCAGATGACGGGAGCGTGGGTGGGTGGGTGAGTGAGGGGTATTGTGGGTTGAAAAGGTCCGTCAGCGTGTGAATATTCAACATCCAATTGGGTTCATTCTTGGAAAGCAGCAGCGACAGAGAGAATACTGGAGTCATCTTTCTTAGACAGATGATGGCTGAGAGAAAGGAGGGCAGCAAAGAAAGGGGGAAAAAAAATGAGAGAGGGAGGAGGTGGAGATGGGAGGTGGTGTGGCACATGGCCTGTTACCATGGCGATGAGTCCCCTGTCGACCTGCAGAACATAAATTAATTCCAGTTTTTCTTGGGCTTTGACATGAAATTCTTCTTCCTCTCACTTTCTGCAGTTCCTCAGTTGCTTAACCTTGTCATCTTCAACCTCTCACCTCTTTTAAATTGTGGATTTTTTTTTTGCTGCCGAATAACGACGACGCTTGAAAATATGCTGTTTACTGTACACGCTGACACCAAGATAATGCTTAGTCATAGTACTCATTTATATTCATACCACTGTAACTTATGTTCAGAGACGGAGAAGGATTCTGTGCTGTTTGGAGAAACTCGTTTAGACACTGTTAAAGACACGCTGACACATTCTCCGCTCTATAATGTGCCTTGATGTGTTTGACAGGTTTGGTGGTTGTGATTTATGGTCCTGAAAAATTGATGCTGATGTTTAGGAGATGAAAGACTGGCACAGCTGGTGGGGAAAAGAGAAAACAGGGAAGACCAAAAAGTAGCAGTAAGATCGAGGCATCAAACTGAACATACAATCCTGGATCTTTCAAAATGTTGTCCAAACTTAAGGTTCATATTTTGCTTTACCCACATTTATTAGTCTTTAGTTTGTAAAGTTATTTGTGTATTTGAGGACACTAATGTTTCAATTTGAATATGAAATTCACCTAGATATATACTTTATTCATCCCCTAGGGGAAAATTAGGTTGTTACATAGCTCACCACCTACAAATACATACAGAACATATGTACAGTAAATGAACAAATAAATATATGTGATACAGATAAAAGTGAGCTCAAGTGCTAAAAACAGCCTCAAAAAACAGTTTAGAAAAACAAGCCCTTCCACATCCAGATATTAAGCAGCTGCTGTTCTGTCCAATTAGAACCCTGCAGTTCTTAAAACCGAATTAACGAGAGCGAAACACACCCGTTTCCCATGGAAACTTTTATTCGCAATTAATATATCAAAGTAAACATGAAAAAAATAGCTTCAATTCCAAATTACTTTATTCCAAGTAAATAATTTGAAATTAAAGATAATGTAAATGTAGCTAATGAAGCAAATGCATTAAATTTTCAAAAAAAGGTCCAAGTAGGGTGACCAGATGTCCCACATTGCACGCAATTTCACGCTTTTTCGTTCTCATTTACCCCGTCATACAAATTGAGACCGTGTCCTGCAGTTATGGTTTTATTGGTAATATTATATTTGTGACCCGTGCTGTCCCCACCACGGCCAACGTGAAAACGGTAGGACTACATAAATGACGTAAATGAGAACGAAAAAGCGTGAAATTACGTGCAATGCGGGACATCTGGTTACCCTAGGTGCAAGGTGGTCCAGAATAGATCCCATTAAATTTTGATGAATGTAGGTCAGAGTTGGGAATGGGCAGTACGGCCAAAAATGTATATCCCAGTATAATTTGAACCACCGGCTTTATACGGTACTTTTGTAGACTACTATACATAATAAACTATGAATGAGACCAGAACAGTTTGTTAGTGGTCATATAGCTCCGAGTGCAGTCTTTCAGATTTGTGCAGACTTTCTTCATATTCATGACACAACATCTCAATGGTAGCAATCACTGTAGCAGCACTTAGCATGCTAACATTAGTGAAATTGTTTGTAACACTTAACAGTAATTTTATTTGCCAAGACCAGCCAGATACCATGACTAGTTGTAATTCAACTGGATATAGTAACATACACTTATTAAGGCTGTCATGAGTTAAATTTAAGACAGTGTTAACATTCACCACAATTGTTTTGTCACAAACACTATAGCTGTCATGACTGTGGCTGTCAGCTTGTTAGCTCACTTTTCAGACACCCTGTAAATTGTAGTCCTGAATCAAAAAATGTTGGCATTACATACCATTGTAACCAATAGTGTACTACATAAACTATACATTTTATATTTGTAGCTTATTAAAACTAAATGCTTCTGCTAAAAGCATCTAGGAAGACTGTGGTGCTAACTGCTTCTTAGAGGCAGCTGGCGGACGTTCGAAACTTTGCATTACTGCCATCTACAGGATGGACGGTAGAACAGTATGGTAAAACTAACGTGGACAGAAAAAAAAAAAAACCTCATAAGGTATGATATCTTGCATACCACCCATTTCTAGTCAGAGGTCAAGGTCACAGTCACCAACAATGTTTATGCAATGATGAGAGATGGGGCAAATCAGGTAAAAAAAATTGTTTTTTGGGGGGGGGGGGGGTTGTGCCAGGCAACACGTGCATTTAGAGAAGATATCCTAGTTCTATTAATACTGATCTATAAATTTCACATCAATCACAGCTGAATCCATTAATTACACAGTGCCTGAATGTGGTCAGTCAGTCATATCAAACCCACCCCGTATCAGATTAGCGGTTGTGATTGGTCTGCCATCGGTTTGATTGACATCTCTGAGTGGAGAAGGGGGCACAACAAATGAAACCCAAGCATCTGGTTTCCAGGCTGAGGAGACTTTAGTTGGTGTAAGAATGGATTGTTCTGGCCATGTGCTTTAAGGAACTGTGGGCTGTCGCTAGGCAGGTCCTGTGAGAGCCATCAAATCAGAATGCAGAGTGCTTTTCAGGGATGGGGGCTGACACTCTATAAGCCGTTTCAGATACAAGCTGAAGTAAAAGGCCAGCCTTGTAACACAGCAGTACATCAAAGCAGCACCTCAACCTAGACTTTGTCATTTTAGACAACTCACTTTGATTTGAGATTTTTGATTCAAGATCTAAGAGGTTTATCGTCACATACACAGTAAAAGAAAAAAAAAAAAAAAACAGAGACTTGATGCCATGCAGTGATATTCTTAGACTGCATGCTTTTCTGTCAACGTGAGAAAAGTAGTAATGGAGGTTAGAAATAGTAGACTAGGCTAAAACTAAAAAGGTACAGTGCAAAAATACTATGTACAAGCAAACATTTAAAGTGCAGAAATAGATAAGTTACAGATAAATGTATCTCTCCTGTAAAGCACTATGAGGCAACATTGTTGTGATTTGGGGCTCTATATAGAAAATTTAATTGAATAAACTTACTTAGATAAATGATAACACTTTATAATACCTACACAAAATTCACTATGTATTAACCATTTTTAAATGTTCGTTAATGTACTGTTCATATACAATTTATCATAAACCATTTGTTAACAAACCATTAACAAATAGCTGTAAAATTAGATTACAGTTGTATCTCTACTTACGAAAGACCCAGCTAACTCAAATATTCATCAAGTGATAACATACGTCTCTGCGGACACACACACACACACTGCTTACAATAAGCTCACCCCACCAATGTTGGGCGAGATTAATAAATGGATAAGATCCTATTGGAGGGTTCACACGATCTAAAGCCAATGAAAATCAATGGATCACAATTAAGTAAAATCCATCTAACTCAGAAGTATGTAATGATTGGCATGCAGAGCACCTTTATGCAGGGTTACAGAAAATCCCTGAGGTGACCATGCTGTGTACATGCATATATACATTACTACACCTCTGGGTATATCTGGCCTCTGCCTTCCTGTGGATGAAAAGATTGCTAAACAGGAAGAGAGAATTACTGACTCTGCGGCACATGTAGGAGCAAGCCTCAGCCTCAGCTCTCCGAGGTCAAGGAAAGAGTCACTGATTTCTATATGTGCTTTAATTCCACCAGGATTTTCACCCACACTGTTAAAAATTACTAGACTTAATAACAAAGTTGTAAAATTGCAGCATAAAAAATGTGAGTGAAAATACAATGGAAAGTAAATTTTATTTGAGAACATTTTCTTGTTAATGATTAAATCAAATGTAGCTGTAGTTTTTACAAGAGGAGTGTTAGTAGGAGCAAATGTGTATGTATAAATTCTATACGTCTATTGTTTTGACAAAAGACAATTGTAAATTTAAAAATGATTGTTTAACATGACGTTTTTTAATTCCAAGTTATTTATTACCTCTGCCAAGGTGGTTGTTTTTTTTAGTTTGCTTGTCTGTTAGTTGGCAGGATAACTCAAAAACTTATGGACGGATCTTAATGAAAATTTCATGACCTATTGGGAGTCTCACAAGGAACAAATGATTAGATGTTGGTGATGATCCAGAAGAGATCCTAGTTCACTTTGAAATTTTGCAGTAAATGGAAAATAAATTATCCTTGTTTGTACTCTTTAAAAAATAAAAGTTTGTTAGCTGGCTGTCTCGCTACAAAGGTAAGTGTCGTGAGGGCAGCACAGTATTTGATTTACATATTAGACTTAAATTATAAAAGCACCGCAAAAATAAACAGAGAGAAACCACTGATTGCAAGTATGCAAATGAAAGAAACAAAAGTCTGAATGTTGATTGCTTTAGCGTTACTCAGTGATCGTGAAGCAAAGTCCTCTGCATCAAGTAGCAAAAAAGCTTTACCTTTTACATATGGTTTTCCTTGACGTTTGTAAGTCTATAAAATGTAGAAGTACATCTGAATCAGTACTGCAAGGTTCTTTATCCTACTGAACCTGAAAGAGAACAAAGAACAACCTTGATCATCCTTGTAGTTGAGTCGGTGTTCTATCAGTGCAACAATGCAGTGAACTGAAGTAATGTTCCAGCCATTTCTATAGAGCACTAATGGTGGTGCACAAACCAACGTCACTAACTGCATGATTCTTTTATTAGTTATACCAACAGAAACACCAACTACCTACAGCTACAAGTTATAGCTCTATAGAGAATTAAAGTTACTTTTTTTTTTAAATCCCCCAACACTAATGCTACAAATGATTTCAAGACAACTCAATCTTTTTATTTCATGTCTGCAGGGAGAGACCATTTGAGCAAAAGCTGAGTGAAAATGGAAATGAAACAAGGGAGAAGTTACATCTCACAATCACTTAACAGATTCCCACGATTTGTTTTGCTGCATTGCAGCAGTGGTTCCCTCATGACCCTCTCTGGAAAGGAGGGAGTGTACAAAAAAAAAAGAGAGAGAAAGACATGGCAGCTCCGATCTAAAGCAAAGCGCTCTAATACTTCACTCTCTGATCTGAATTGATCTGTTGCTTTCATTCTGAAGATTTACAAATGCTCAGATGATCCAGGACTTGTTTTTCCTACTGTTTCTAGTTCTCACTGGACTGTTTTTCCACTCATTTCTAATTCCCACATTAAGTAGAGTCCATCCATCTTCATGATTTTTAGTCTAATCTATAATACATTGATATATTCATAGTCCCAAATCACTGCATTATTTCATCAGTAACACCAACACTCTTATTTCCGATGGCATTTTTTTTTCCTTTTCCCACATCAAAGCAATTTCTTAGCCTCTGTACCAACACAGACATCAATTTCAAAAATGTCAATATTATCCTCTGGAAGGTGTTACCTGCTTCTTAATGACTTAGATACATTTGCCAATGTTCTGTTATTTTCGATGATAAATCAGCTAATCCCAGTAGAGGTCTGGGAGACATTTGATTGATGAGGTGTGATTCACTGCTCAGATTATTGACAGCCCATCCTGCAGAGGTCAAACACTGTCACTAGTACAGCCCTCATGACACAACACCTTGATGGGAAGAGAGAGAGAGAAAAAAAAAAAAGTAATGTGACTTTTTTCCATGCATACAATGATCAAACCTGGTCCCCAGGCCAACAAAAAGCAACCAAGGTTATAATAGTTTTAGATTTCATTCAAGTTTAGTTTTAACTTTATTTCCTCCAATTCAGTTAGTAATTGCAAAGACATTTTTTAATTAAAATTAAAAAATATTGAAAATTAAATTAAAATGAATAAAAAGAAAAGAATTTCAAAAATAAAATTGTAAAATGTATAGAATACTGATAAATTCATAAAACCGAAAAAAAAAAAAAGACTAAGTAAAAAGGGTTGGCTTTGCACCCTTTTTCCTCATGTTTTATGGGGACTTCTGGAAAAAACATTCATGTATTTATAGGGCCACATCATTTCTATTTTACTAGTGGAGTGCTTTATTTATATTTAACCCTCATGGGGACATGAATTTTGGTCGTCATGGTGTCAGAGGTCCCCATGGTGTAACTGTGTAAACATATCCATGTTCCCATAAAGATAGGAATACACACACTATAATATTTTGGTATGAACAGTATTCTGCTGCTTGTGTGTAGCCATTAGCTCAGTAGATGGATAAGTTTCCCAAGAACAGCCAGACACCAGAATTTCATTCCATACTTGACTTGACTCAGTGTAAACCTGCAAACATACAGAATATGTCTCAATTATATTCACTGCTTTAACACATTTACATGTCATTACACATTTAATTGAAAATAAATATATTGCTAAATCCCATGGGAAAATACATAGACACGCAAACGATTAGCACTTTCTGGTTAACTTGTGATTTCTATTGTCTTTTTATCCAACAAATGTTCACATCAGAGACATTTTTTCCATAAATTTTCCTAATGACTGAACATAAAATATTTACAGGTGTACGTGTTCCTAACCTGACTCATGCCAGATGTATAGATGCTTCACATGGCTGCTCGCATCTTGCATCTGGAAAAGCACCATTAGCTTCTCTTTGTTAAGGCGGGGTTGTCAATCAAAATCATTCAGCCTGATTGAAGTAACTGTACTTGTCTTTTTGAATAATGTACTACATCAACGAATTACATTGAAAGCAGCATGTAACATAGATGAGAGCTTGTACCATACCTGGTTGGGAGAAGAGCCGTAACATGCTTGCCACCAATAAATTCTTTCAAAACTCTTCTCTGTTCATCTTTTAAAGAATCAATATGTGGAGTTTCGACAACATTGTTAAAATTGCAGAATCAAAGCCGAGTTCAGCCTCCTCCATGCAAGCTGCCATGTTTTTCAAAGCTACTGTGTGGAGAGTATTCCTGTATTCTCCCTGGCCACGCTATGATTACGTCATAACTGTTAAAATCACGCCCAGTGATCCTGATTGGTGCATCCACGATTTGGCCGGAGACAACACAATGTCTACCATGGTTTACCAGACCCTTGTGTGAGCTCACAAAGCTGAGCAGAAACACACAAGGGTTAGCTAAAGCCAGGCTACAGTTTCCCCGGCCATGTAAGCAGAAAAAACACATCCCTTCAGCTCCTTCATAGATTGAACTGCTACAGGAACAGCAGAAGTACAAACCACATGTTACTGCACTTAATCTGACCACTATAGGGCTCTCTTTGCCTGCTTTTAACAAAACATCACATACAGTATGTTTTACGCAGTGAGCGCCATGTACAAGACAAAATCACTTGTAAGTTACTAAACACAACCAGAATTAATTTAATAAGGTGTGGGAAGAAGTAAAACTTTAAACCCCCCCCCCATCAACACAGGAATATGTAACCCGTGTCTCCCGAAGCCATGTCAAATCTTGCTGGAATGAGTAGTTTGAGGAGACAGGGCCTGAGTTTGTTGTTAACTATAATTTGATATTTACATTTAAGTTTCTACTTTTAAGTTAACCTTAAAAAAAAGGACACCACACAACTATTCTTTAAATGCAATACTCTTAGAGAGGGATTTATTTACAAAAATTACAAAAGCAAAATTAATATTTTTATAGATCTGTAAATCTTTCTTTGGAAAATACACAAATACCCAAAAGTCAGTAAAATAAAACTTATGAAACAAAATCAAATTGTTTAACTTTTAGACCTCGTCTTTTAAGTTCTAAACTCTTCTTAATATCCTTTTATAGTCACAGTAAACAAAACCTTTTTAAGCTTTAACGTGACACCATATGTACCATTTACTTTTCTTGTAGTAAGGTTAAACACTCTTCGCAATAGCTTTAACAAACAAAACTATTACCTTGATTTTAAATTATGCTTTGCTTCAAAACACCTTAAACCCAAAAGCTTTGAACATTTTAACCATACTCTTTTAGTATACAACAATTCACACTCCTTCGTTCTAGGAATAAAACAGGAAAAAACCTTTGTAGGCCTGAATCAAAACTGGGGTTCGTGAGGGATTAAAACTAAAATGGCCGCTTCACTCAGCAGACCTGAGTAAAAAATAAGATGCACGTGCAAGCTCAGTTCAACGAAATTTGTACTCACGATCCCAGTAGAGTATTTCTACTCATGAGTCCCAACAGAGTATTTGCGGATAGAAAAGTCACATGGGCAATAGCAAGTGGTGGCAGTGGCACGGGTGGCAAACACTGACGAAGTGCGTTCCAGAAATCACCGGAGAAGAACCAGCACAGTCCGTCCAACGAAAACCAGGAGAAAGCTTCCCCCCATTCTTCTCGTGCGTCGACGGTTCTCCTTTCAGACATACCAACATTCATTTGTAACCACACCGCCAAGCACAATTTCAGGTCAAATTTATTGTTACGTCTGTGTCCAAAAAGCATATAACAAAAAAAAATCAAGAACACGATAACATAGTGATATCGATGCCTGTTTAGGCTAATTAGCAACTTGCTAACTACATAGCACATATACCGTCACTATAACAGTTCATCACAGCGTATGAAATAAAGAAACTCAATTACCTTTCGCTTCTGGCAAAAGAACAAGTTACCATGCGGTCCACTGGCCGTCAATCTGACATGACTTGTTTTCAGCAACACAATTCTGCCATTGTGCGACTCTCTTCCCTCCTGGACAGCATTACGTCTCTTCACCGACCACTCATACTACCTTGACCTGTCTCACCAGGTCCCGCCCCTTTTCTACTCTGATTGGCTGTGACCCGTGAGGAACCCAATGACAGTCCAGTAAACACATTGACAGACATTTCATGGCATAATTGAGATTGCACGGCTAATTAAACACAAAGAATTAAGAACAAAACGTTTTCTCTTAACATAAAAAACATAACTCTCCACAGATATTAAAGGAACCATTCAGACAAGCTCAAGACATTTGGTATTTTGATGAAGTAGCCTGGTTCTGTTCAGGACTGCCCAGCAGGTTAACAGTCTAACCCTCACAGCTGGCTACAGCACCCAGAGCTAGCATGCCAGCAGATGTTAAATTATCTATGATGCATAGATTTATTCAGCGAACAGACATCACCAGCATTTCTGACACGCCAAATCCAATGGTATTCCTTATTCTTGAATTGATTTGGATCTTTATTTCGAATATGCCTCACACAGGTGATATAAAACATAACATATAATAAAAAAGAAAGAAAGAAAGGAAAGAGGAGGAGGGGAAACAAACTAAAATTAGATTTTCATCCTTGAACTATATTCGAAAGGGAGTAGGAAAAAGTACAACTTATTTCATTCAACCCCAGCTTTCATACTTCATATTCACTTCCTTCACAGCGTAATTGTCAATTCCACAATATCAAAACAATTTTCTTCAGGGTATCCAATACCAATCTTTAAGTTAAATTTGCTACCATTTAATACCTTTTTACTAGCTTCAGATTAAAATTGTAATTTTTTACAACCATCACACAACTGAGTAACAAGTGTTAATCTGAAATCTTTTGTGATATGTATGCAGGTTTTGACATCCAACATTACATTACACTTAACATTATTATAACTAACTACCTAACTAACTAAGAACCCTGTTTCGATTCCCACACCAGCCTTTTAATTCCATCTGTTGTCCATTTAACAATGTGTATTATATCGTACAGTGCTCAACTCCATCATTGCACAGAGCATAAATATATTTTATAGTTAACTAATTTCCTTCTTTGTAATTTGAGAAAATACTTTGTTTCTATCTCTTCTTAAATTGTTGTAACTTGGTTTTAATTCTGTACTGTTTGTTCCATAATTTATGCTCATTAAAAAATAGAAAATAAAAAGTTCTGTAGTATAGCACTTTATATATGCAGTCGTTCATTTCCATCTCATCTGTCTCCACTTCCATGCACCATTTATCTGACATTGTACTGTATCGGTAATAATCTATCATTTCTATGTGTTGTCATGTGAAGACCAAAGGAACAACAACTGTGGCTGCTTCTGTCACAGTTGTTGCAGAACAACATCCTGCAGATCAATGAGGGAATCAGAGTCATACAGTGAATCTGGGGGAATGAAAATTAGTCTGGAGGATCAATACACTATAAACAATTTCACTGACAACCCCCATGTTGTTTCCACCTCCCACAGTTGAAATAAATACACCTAATTAAGTACTAGAGGGAATGCTGACTCCAAGACCCCAAGGCAGACAAATTAAAACAAACTAACTGATACTACAGTATACAACAAACAGCAGAACCAATTAAACAATACTGGCTGTGATCAATATAGTGACACTCCTCAGTATATATATTTTATAATTGCACTGTTTCAGCATCTTTCTATAATAATTGATGTTTATTATAACCAAGGAGGTTATGTTTTTGCTAGAGTTTGTTTGTCTGTCTGTTAGTTAGCAAGATAACTTTAAAAATTATGGGTAGATTTTGATGAAGGGTGTGTTGAGTGTGTCACAAGGAACAAATGATTCCATTTTGGTGGTGATCCAGAAGAGATCCTGGATTCTGAATCACTTTGAAATGGAGAATACATTTCCAAGTGATCCAGAATCCAGGATCTCTTCCGGATTACCATACAAAATGTAATCATCAACAAAGGTATAAAGAACGATTTATGTATGGATGAAAGCAAATTAATTGATTGACTAATGTATTTATTTTGAATGTGGATGTAAAAAAAGAAAAGAAAAAGAAGTAAAGGAAATATTTATACATGACTTATACATATTTTAAAAAAGAATAAGACGAGATATAATTTATAAACTAGAAAAAGCACTCTGAGAGCGCAGACCTCCACCAAGGTAGACCCCCCACATACACACACACACACACTCCCAGATCCCCACCAAAATCTAATAATGTCCAGATCTCTACATTAACAACCTACCCTGTGAATTTCCTCAAGATCCATCCATAACTTTTTGAGTTATGGATGTGGTAATGGGGGGGGGGGGGGAGTCTACCTTGGCGGAGGTCTGTGTTCTCAGAGTGTTTTTCTAGTTGCTACATTTTTTCCTAGGATGGGAACTTTTGTTTGATGTGATTCATGAAGTCCCACTGACAGCAGCATAACTTACCATGTTGCTGCATGCCTCATTAACAAACATTATCAGTTTTACACCAATTAGTTCAGTAACAACGTTTTCATTACAGAACTATCTACGCCATACTGACGAATGTGCAATAATTAAAATCCTCTGCTTTTTGCCTTTTGATCATAAGCAGGTTCTCTTCTAAACTAGTGCTTCTCAGCTGGTCTGGAACAGTGCTGGGTAAGTTACTCCACTAGCAAAGTAATTAGTTACCAGGAAATGTATTTTTGCGTTCCTTTTTTTTTTTTTTGCTTAAAGTATATAAATAAATCAATAAAAACCATTAAACAGGGTATTCATCCTTGTTCTGTGATGTTACTTTGGATGTGATTTAAGATGCTTCCTTAAAAACAATATCAAAGATCTTTCTGACCTATTATCAATAGTAAAAGTTAAGCTAACAGAAATAAAGCATGTTATCACAATGCTGTAAACTGTGTGGACAAGTGTGCAGTGTGTGCAGACCCATAGAAGTTTTCTTGCATTTCTCTATACTTGTCCTTTGGCAGGTATATACAGTATCTTCCATGAGTATGACGCGTATTTTAAGCAACAAAAAACTATTTTATATATATATATATATATATATATATATATATATATATATATATATATATATATATATATATATATATATATATATATATATATATAATTAATGTTTGAATATTTCAAGATTATAATTTAGTACTAAACTAATTTAAAAAAAGAACTAACACAAATAAAATAACACTTCCATAAAATACTATTATTATTATTATCATCATTTTTTTAGTAATTTATTTTCCCAAGCCACTCAGAGCCACAGGATAAGGATGAAAGAGCCACAGTTTGACAACCTCTGCTCTAAAACTTGGTATTATTTCTTAAGTCCATAAGAGGAACCTGTATGAATTTTTTGAGAATTTTCTGGGAGTGTCTTGATGCTCTGACATGGACTGACCTGATAATTACTTTTCATCTGCGGTCCCCAGGTAGGTGACAGAACAAGACATTAAACAGCCAACATTAGTACATGACTCATTTGCTCTAAATATAAAAAAAAGGGCTAACATGGATTAGCCACATGCTTTGGAAACCAGCATCAAACATTACTGATGAAGACTGACCCAGATCCACTAAGGAAGACTAAACTAGACTGGGCCAAAAATACACAACAGAAGAGTGTGACAAAAAGAGGCAGGAACAGTATCCAGACGAGTAGACAACATTTTGTTAGCTTCATATAGCATTATTAAATTATAAGAAGTCATACATTTTATGGACCAAAGTTTTGGAACTCATGTGTTTGTTTTCTAACAGGGGTCTGGGATATAAAATATAACAAATTACCATAAAAAGTCAAAATTATGAGATAAAAAGTAAAAAATTATGAGATAAAAAGTCAAAATTACAAGATAAAAATTCAAAATCATGACATAAAAAGTCAAAATCATGACATAAAAAGGAAAAACTATGAGATAAAAAGGAAAAACTATGAGATAAAAAGTCAAAATTATGAGATAAAAAGTCAAAATCATCAGATAAAAAGTCAAAATCATGAGATAAAAAGTGAAAATTGAAGAAGAATTCTGAAGTTGATTCAATGTTTTACTTTTTTCAGTGTACTTTTGTCCACATAGAGTCCAACTTAGGTGATAAATCTATCGGTTTGTCAGGTGTGTGATGGCGCAGAGGTCACAGCACAAAGTAAAGTGCTATTCCAGCAGATCTATAGGAGGACAGTGCCAAATAATTTCAGTGAGTTAAAAAGGTTCCGGATTTTCTGTGAAATGTAAATCTGATTAAATGATAAAAGGAAATAACATGACTTCCGTATTTCCATCAGGTCTGCAGCTGTGCTCACCCCTGAACCAATCAACATAACTTCAATAAACAGCGTTATTGTCATCTGACTGCCAAGGAAAAATAGCAACTGTGAAATTTTCCAAACTGCCAGTTGGACATATTCATCCATGTCACTTACGAGGTTCAATAATCTGCCACATTTCCTTGGAAAATGCATCAATTTTGTGTTCAACCCAGTCACAGCGGCATTTAACATTCCACATTTATTCAGTAATTCCCCTCTGAAGGCTCATCCCAGGGAAAACATTTTCACATTTCAATAGCACTTGGTCTACATGAGCTCTTCTAACAAACTATCTCTCCAAGACATGCCATGCGCAATTTACTTCTAAGTGACTTCTTCTCCTTTAATATTATTTAATATTAGCAGCTCATTAAAGTAGTTCCTGCTTTTAAACAGATTAATGGCACAAACTGCTATCGGAGATGAGGGAACAAATTCCCCATCTAGGCCTGTGCAGATTAATGCCCTCTCCCATCATGCCTGTGGGGTTAGCTGAGAGGCAGACAGCGATTAGTCACTGGGTGCACAGTGAATTTATGACAGCCCCTCATTTTCATGTCAGCTCAGTGACTGTGCTTTAGCAATAACACATCCTTTGAATATCATGGTTTAATCAGTCCAACATAAAGTCTGAGTTTACAGTCCTTATTCCCAAAATCAAAGCATTGACTTCCTCTTGAATCTTCAAAAGATGTCATTTATTCTGCACTACAAAGCAAAAAGGCAGTTAACTGGATTTTTTTTTTTTTTTTTTTTTTTTTTTTTTAGCGAAAATGAGTTATTGTGGTTTTTTTGCAACATTCAAATCATTCTTTGTCATGTAATAAAATATCTCGTCTCAAATATCTGTCGTTTTGGGGAAAATTGGTGGGTGTAACTGCAAAAAGTACTAGGAAAACAAAGTAAAAAGGCAGTAAAGGCCATTACTCTGTTCTTACCAATGTCTATTTAGGACCCTGCCCCAATAGTTTACACTCAATCACCGTATTAGACTGAAACAGATTATTTAATTACTGTATTTTACACACTATAAGGTGAACTGGACTATAAGGCGGTTTTTCATATATAAGGTGCATTCAGTGAAGTCAAAATTATGAGATAAAAAGTCAAAATTATGAGATAAAAAGCCACAATTATGAGATAAAAAGCCACAATTATGAGAAAAAAAGTCAAAATAATGAGATAAAAAGCCAAAGTTATAAAATTAAAAAGTCAAAATTATGAGATAAAAAGCCAAAATTATGACATAAAAGTCAAAATGATAAGCTCAAAAGTCCAAATTATGAGACAAAAGGTCAAAATCATGAGATAAAAAAAATCTAAATTATGAGATAAAAATGTCAAATATGAGATAAAAAGCCAAAATTATGAGTAAAAAGCCTAAATTATGAAAAAAAGGCAAAATCATGAGATAAAAAGTCAAAATTATGAGACAAAATCTAAATTACCATTCACTAAGCACTACCAGACTGAATCCATATACTGTTTAAGGTGCACTGTGGTTTTTGTATAACCAGGTAATATGCAGTAACATGTCCAATAATCTACCTACAACTACTGGGGCTGAACAACAAAAGAACTTTAAGGTCATTTTTCTCAGGTTGGTGTCTGTGCAGTTACTCCAGAATAGGGCAGAATAACAGTGTGATGACTTCCTACATCCTGTATATATGAGCGACAGTAGTGTAGTTTTTCAAACCTGAGCTCTGGAGACAGCTGGGATACAAAAGGCCAGTGTGTTCAGTCTGTGGGTGGATTAAAATGCTACTGCAGCATGCACATAATGAAGTACTATAATGGAATTATGAGAGATTTTGGCACTTGTTAATTCTGGCCATTACTAAATCGCTCCACCTACGTTCTTTTAGCTGATAGGCCTGGCACTGATTCAGGCACCACGCGCTCATCTGGAGTTTGTCATACTAAAATAACCATCCGCCCCGTTGTTCTCATTTCCTGATGCCCACAACAGTACTTTATGTTGTTGTTATGGACCCTAATGATGTTACGTTTTATGCCAGAAGCAACTCCGTTCTGCTCAACAAAGCTGAAAGACCTTGACAGATACACGGTCAATTTGTCAGTGTAAAAAAAAAGCAAAAAAAAAGAAAAGTATTTTAATTCGTTTAGAGTTATTCCAATAATGGGCAGAGTAAAATTGAACAAGACAACTTCAAGTGTTTGGGGAGAATAATTAGAGTTAAAAAAGATTTTACACTGGCAGTGTCATAAATAAACTGATTCTGTCAGAGTTAAATCAACACTAATAAAAGCAGGATATCCTTCAGTGTTAAAAGATAATAACTCTGAAAAGCAATACTGTATTTATTCTCATAATATTACACGCGACGACGCATATATACATATAATAAAATTATAAATATTGCAAAAGGTCAAAGGTCATATTTAGCAGAAAGGTCAAAATCACATTAGTGGCTCTAATTCAAGAACAGGTTGTCATAGAAACTTGAGATTGGCACAAAACACGAGCTTATTTAAAAATGGACTTACAGTACCATGACCCAACATGGGCTCTTTTCTCCTGTCCTTCCTTGTTTCAGTAATGTTTGATTTTATTGGTTAGACAGGATTTTAGGTGACAAATGTATGGTACTATATGATTGGTTAAAGGCTTGTGTTAGTTTTTACAGCTGATTTTTAAGTGTTATTTATAAATGATGTAGTCCCATAGAGGGTTAATACCAGAGGTGGAAAGTAACTAAGTAAAAGTACTTCATTAATGTAGATTTTTTAGGTATCTGTATGTATTTTCTGGCAACTTTTTACTTTTACTCCTTACATTTTTGCATAAATATCTGTATTTTATACTCATTATATTCTCAGAGTAGACGAGTTACTTTTTCAAACTAAACAGAAATACTGTGATTTTATATATTATAGTTATATGACTTTTCATCTCACAATTTTGACTTTCTATACCATAATTTTTTACTTTTTATCTCATCATTTTAACATTTTATCTCACAATTTTGACTTTTTCTCTTAAAATGATGTATTTTTATCTCATATTTATAACTCATGACTTTTTTTTTTTTATCTCAATTGTGACTTTTTTCCCCCAAAATGTCCTCTCCATATCCACAAAACTGAGCAACTGTGACTTGATCAAAAACATTTTTTACACAGTAACTCACTTTTCAAGGCTTTATTTTAGATACTTTTGAAACTTTTCAGATTTTTCGTAGTTAAATAAGTATTATTGCAATCATGGAGAAAAAAAAATGCAGTTTTACTTTTGTACTTTATTACAATTGAGAAGTTGTACTTTTTTTTTTTTTTACTTTTACTTAAGTAGAGGAGTTGAATCAGTACTTCTACTTTTACCAGAGTATTTTTCCACACAAGTAGCTGTACTTCTACTTAAATACAGAATGTGAGTAACCTCTGGTTAATACCTCCTTCCTACACCTCAGGGTAAGTTCAATTAAAAGACTTTAAAAAAAATATTTGTATTTCATTTAAATTTTTTTTTTAATTTAAGACAAAACTGACAATGAACCAAAATTAAAAAGGGAAAAAAACCCACATGAATTACCTTGTGGCAGTTTTACCCAACTCTTTATTTGAAATAGAACATGCATTTTTGGTCCAGTGGCTGCTACATTCATGAACCATTTGCATCAAGAAGCATAACTTTGACATTTTGAATATATAACACACACCATATAAACTAAGTACAGCTAAAGGAATACTTCACCCATAGAATGATGTGCGCTCATTTTCTACTCACCCTAATTTAGTCTTATAATATACACAGCCTAAATGTTACCAAATACTTCTTATTTCAAACTAACATACATATGTGTCCAAATTTTTAAGACTTTTGAAAATTTGATTTAAGACATTTTAATGCCAATTAAGGCCTTATTTTTAGAACAATTAATTCAATGCATTTTAAGACCTACCAATGATTCCGTGGGAACCTTCAATATATATATATATATATATATATATATATATATATATATATATATATATATATACATATATATATAGATAGATAGATAGATAGATAGATAGATAGATAGATAGATAGATAGATAGATAGATAGATAGATAGATAGATAGATAGATAGATAGATAGATAGATAGATAGATAGATAGATAGATAGATAGATAGATAGATAGATAGATAGATAGATAGATAGATAGATAGATAGACCATACAGATTCATGTTAACTGTGCTGATGTAAAAACTGGAGGCATCTGTACTGGTTCTCACATAATCCCCATCACCTCATCCAGAGTCAGTCATGAGTCAGGGAGGATCCTATTTATTCACCCAACCCTGACGTTTGCCACGCTCAGACAGCGTCCTGTCCAGTCGACGCCAATTTAATTACAGTTTTTCAGGAACAGGAAAAACAATAACGCAAAGTTGTGTCATAACACTCAACTGTGAAATCCTCTTATTGTCCTTTCTCTCTGGCTGCTCCCCTTCATTTTGCTTCATGGCAAAGCAGAGATTACAGACCTGGACCAAACATCACTGGGATATCTTCCAAGAGTGCTAGTGAAAGATCCACTTTTGCAGCTATTTAGATGTTAGGTGTGATAAATCAAACGTAATTCAACAACTTTTAATTCATGAACCCCCCCCCCCTCCTCCACAGAGTGCTGCTTTTGTCCTGTTTTACTCCACTCTGCCAGACCTGCCTTTCCCAATAATGTCCTATAAAAATTCAGTGGAATCACACAGTTTGTGTTAAAGCATCCTTAAAATGACACGTGTGTGAAGTGTTTGGTTACAGTCACTTTTGTTATACTACAGCCACCTCACTGACGTGCACAGGCAATGGATATTTCCAGTGTATTTTTAGGCTCTGAGTCGATCTTCTGATTCCGCCACTGTGGCCCTGTGATTGCTATTGATCTGAAAAAGGCTGTAAATGCACGCAGACCTGTTTGTGTGACTGACTATCTGTTGGGTGTTGTACTGAGTGCCAAATCTTAGTTAAAGTAATGCTTAATTTGCTTTGCATAGAAGTTGTAGCCTTCTGCAGATAGATGCCACCAGTGCTGGTTAAGCTACTTTGAAGAAGTAAATAATTACAAGTACTAGTTACTTCCCTCAAAAAGTAATTGTGTTACTCCACTAACGAAGTAATTAGAGATGAGCGAAAGAAACGAAGAAAAAAAACAGTTAAAGAGGGTATTTATCCTTGTTCTGTGATGTTACTTTGGATGTGATTTAAGATGCTTCATCAATTAATCTATGTGGTACTAAGTGGCCTCATGCCAGTTTAGAACGTTTGCTCAAAATATAAAGAAAACAAAAAGCTTGAAATTCTATAGCAGCTACAGACTGGAACAGTAAGTTGTTACCATGACAACCCAATATAGCAGTGGATGAGTTACGTTATCCATTTGACAGACCGACTTAAAATGACATGACGGATGGGCTACGGCAAAAGGAGTTTATGTAGAACTGCAGGCTGGTGGCAATCGGGAAGGTTTTTGGTGACTGTGACCTTTGACCTACATTCACCAAATTTAATGGGATCTATTCTAGACCATCTCACACCTTTCCAGCAAATTTCATGGAAATTGGTCCAGTAGTTTATGTGTAAAGTTGCTTACAAACCCAGAAACAAACAAACAAATAGGCAGACAGACTCATGATTATTTATGAATATTTATTATTATTTAACCCTTTAACCCCTGATGCGTAAGCGTCGACGTATTCTGAATGGATTGTTTAGTTTAAACATTCAGATTTTTTTTTTTTTATCAGTTTTTACTGAGCTTTGTTCATGAAACTGAACTATGGAAATACACAGATGTCAAAAAGCAACTGATTTAGAAAAAAGAAAAAGCGAAAACTAAAACTATTGGAACCAAATTACAATACAATTTCTTTCTTTTAAATGTTTTTTTTTTTACTTAATTGTTTTGCAAATATTTAAATATTTATTACTTTTTTTGTTCATTTTGTTGCTGATTTTGTTTTTTATTTTAGTATTTTTCTTCAATTTTATTCCATTTATGTCTGTGTGTGTGTGTTCATGTTACTTATTATTTTGCTGGTTTATTCATTTTTTGTTCATTTTTATTGATCACTTTGGCTGTTTTTGTTAATTTTGTTGCTTATTTGCTTTTTTTTTTTTTTTTTTTTACTGTGGAACTGCTAAAGTCTCAGGAGTTAAGAGATTAAAAAGCCAAAATCATGAGATAAAAAGTCCAAATTATGAAAAAAAGGCAAAATTAGGAGATAAAAAGTCCAAATTATGAGACAAAAAGTCTGAATTCCCAGTCACATAGCACTACCAGAATTAATCCATATATAAAGTGCACTGTGGTTCTTGCAGAACTAGTTAATATACAAGAACAATAACTGCCTCATGTCCAATAATCTACCTACAACTACTGGGGCTGAACAAGAGAATTTTAATGTCATTTTTCTCAGTTTGGTGTCTGTGCAGTTACTGCCTTTTTACTTTGTAGGGCAGAATACCCCTCTCCCCTTTAGGGGCGGGGTCAAAAAATCAATTTGGAACAGTCACAAAAGTAGCACTGAATCTTTACGGGTTAATAATAGAATGCATCAACTACAGCGTTCTGTCAGCACCATAAACAACATGTTGATGCAAACGAGCACCTCAAGGCCAAAATACTGACTGGGCAAAACACTGAAAACACAGCTGGAGTGTTTCCTTTGCACAGGAAACATGCACCATTATTTTCATGTCTGGCAGCCATCTTTTCTTGTTATTCTTTGCACTGTTCATTTTCTTTTTCTTCCCTCGGATATCTGCAAGAATAAGAAGCCCAAATTCAAAGCTGTATAATAATTGCTCTTTGTAGCTGTTGAAATATTGAAGTCATAGCAGCTGATTCGCATTAATTATTTTAGCTTTCCAGTAATGCGCTTTCTAAGTATAGGCCTCAGCCGTTCTTCCTACATAGAGGAACCATGCAAATGATTCAAGGGGCAAAAAAAAAAAGAGAGGAGGAAGAGTGTGTTCTGCCTCTTCAAGGTCTCTCCGCCAGCGTAATAACATTAGTTGGACTCTCATGCTGGGATAATGCCCGTCTTCCATTCTGCCTAATGAAAATAAACAAATGTGTGCACGCCTAATCCCTTTAATTTTGGAGGTGGGTTGGAAATTAAAAACATGAAAATTTAAATTACTGCCACCTTTCATTTCTGGTATTGTTTTACATCTCAGATCCCTTGGTTATGCTCGTAGCTCCTAATTTGTGGTAAGTGAATTATACAGTGAAGCTTTTGTCAAAAGGAGGTGGGGGGTAGAAGAAGTAGAAGAAGAAGAAGACAGTCCCTCCAGGATTTCACAGGCGTTTTTTGAGCTTATTGTGTCCTAAAATGTCTGATTTTATGAAAAATTGCCGTGAAAGTTGCAGTACTTTTTAGGCTTTTGTTTCAGGAGGAAGTAAAAGTTGTGATAAATAGTTGTGATTTTCCCTTTTTGTAATCAAAATTAAGTAATATTTCAAATATTTAGTTCCTGGAAAATTCATACAAAGTCTTTACGATATGGTCCTCAAAACTACCTTACAGAGATGGCAAATAAATGACTATGAAGATTACAAAAATGCACAAAATATATATATTTTTTCCAAATGCATCTGTTGGTTCAAAGGTTAAAGTTCATATGACTTCACAACATTACAAGAAATTGTAAAATATAATAGAAATGTCTCAGCTAGTCAAAAAAAATTGTTGAAGAAGAAGAGGTCGGCACGAGATCATATACGGAATCAGGACGGAAGTAACAGAATCCAACATGGTGCCCGTTGATACGCTTCATAAACAATCATGTAAATTAATTAAAAGCCACAATTAACATTGAAAATGCAGTGGCTAATGAAAATAACAGTGAACCATACCGCTTAAAACTGAATCCAACCACATAGACACGGTGCTAAAATAAAATAAAATAATTCATAATAAAATAAATTCTGCAATACTTTATCTTTATTAAGGAAGAATTGTACCAAAAAAAGACCTGTCTCTGCTGCAGAGATTTAAAGTTACTATATACTTGTATGCACTGACATTTAAAATCCTATAATTATAAATATATGGATGCTGGAAGTTCAGCAGCAGGTTGATGTCAGTGGACCAGTTCTGTATTTTGGCTTTGACTGAATTTATGTAATTATTTACAAAGCTTATCGACAGGCGCCATGTTGGATTCTGTTACTTCCGTCCCGATTCCATATATGATCTAGTGCCGACCAAGAAGAAGAAAAAGAAGATTCCTGGCTCCGATACAGTCTTTGGATTTTACTTGTTCTTTTTTTAAAACAGTAATGTCTCTGTTATATGGGGAAGAGACAGATTCCAGTTTAAACATCTCACAGAGAACAGACAGAAAAAAAGGAACATCTGCTCATTGGATGGTGGAAGGAGTATATGATTATCACTGCCGTCGAAAAATTATAAAATAAGCTCAAACAATAAAAAGTTGCTATTTTCATCTACATGTGCTACAGTCGCTTTGTTTCCCACACTAATTATAATCCATGGAGTGATGTTTCATGTTTTAATTCTGTAATAAGACAGTTATATAAGAAGAAAACAGATGCTATATGCACTAGAAATGAAGTGTTACTAAATCCATACGAATACCGTCCTGTTTGTAATCAACAAGAATTAAACGTAGATTAATAAAAGTAGCAGCGACTGGTAGGAGTCAGAATGGAACAATACATTTCAAAGGAAATTAACTTTGTCTTCAGTATTTAAAAAGCAGTTAAACATTTTGTAAACTATACAGCATTTCTATGACAATATCAGTGCAGATAACGGAAGAAAATCAGTTCATCAGTTTGTTTTCCTGTGCTGGGATATTAATAAAATAGTTACATATTGGCATGCAAAACTACACTTGCATATGAAACAATCTGTGGGTTTATGTTAAGTGCCTTTTGCTACCAACAGAATACAAAGCAGTGGTAAAGGGATATACCGGGATAGAAACAGAGATGGAGGAGAGAATGTGTTCTAAATTGTTTATAATCTCTGAGCCATCTGTTTCTAGTCAGAATCATTTGTAATGCAAAACAATGGATTAGCTGATAGCAGAAGCTTCACTCATGTAGAATCAAGCCAGAAATTAGCAAAATAAGACTAATTTAGGATAATTACTCTTGTGTCACCTTTATTTTTTGCTCTTTTTTTGGATCATTCAGTCATATAATTTAGGTGACACTTAAAAAAACTGAATTAATTGCAAAAAATTTACTTTAAATGAACGTGTAAACGATTTAGCTAGACTGAAATCAAAGTTTTACTAGTTGGACTAACATACAGTAGCTAGATAATCCCATTGAATTTCAATCTATTCCAGCATGTATGGACGCCAGTCAGACTGGAATGGGACAAGGTGTTTTCTGTGAATGCACTAAAGGATTGTGCCAAATTCTTCCTTGGCAGTTGAGAAGCATGCATCTCATCTGCACAAAAAGTAGAGTTGACAGAAAGTACGTGTAGTAACTCATAACTTAATAACTTAAATGTAATAAAAGTTCATAATGTAATAATTGACTCATAATGTAATAAAAACATGAGCGCATAATGTAATAATGTAATGACTTATTACATTATGAGCTCAGCTATATAGAAACTCATAATGTAACAAGGCAGAGACAGCAGACCTCCGCCAAGGCTTGATATGACGTCATACGAAGTCAAAATGTGACGTGATGGAGCCATAGGTGTTGACCCAGCTGATGTCAGAAGCTGAGACGAAGGTCATATGGTAATATCTTAAGTATTCATTGAGTTATAGCATGATATGTCTCTGCGGACACACACATAGAGATACACACATATAGTGATTACAATAATCTCTCTCGACCAATGTTGGGCAAGATTAAAAAGAACAGTTTTCTCTGGCCCTGACTGTACAGACAGAAAAATGACAGTGACGGGGCAGAAATGAGGGTTGAGGACAAAATATTGGAGGACCATCCTTATTCCCACCATCAGAAATTAAACACAAACAGTCTTGTATTAATACAACCTGAACAGCATGACTGAACACTATTAACAGCTGAATAATTAAGCTCATAGCAACATATGAGTCCATGTTGCTACTTAGAAATATCACTACTTTACTTGACAAGGAAAATATTAATCAGTTCATTTATCTTGCTAGTTTTTTTTTTTTTTTTTTTATCAAATCTTGACCTATGTATATGATTTTATAGAAGCATTAGGTCACAGAGGTTTTCCAAAGCTAAGAAAAATGTAAATCCTTAAAGTTACACTTTAGTGGTTGTAAAATTCCTGTAAATCAGTGACTTTGGTCTTTTTTGCTTTCATTTATATTGCAGTACAACAAAAAAACAGCCATCGTAGGTGGTAAATATAGGGACTTAATTCCACAAATTAAGGTAACAATGTCATTTGGTTTCCAAAAATGAGCATTTCTGGTAAGATATGGCTTTCAATGTGCCAACCTTAATATATGCATCGTGGGCTTCAACTGCAGCTCAATCAATAAGCGTGAAAAAAAAATCACAATGGTAGAGCAGATCCAAGTTCAAGGAAGCTTCTTCAACTCTACTTTCAATTCGTGTGTAGGTTGAACACAACAATTAAACTGAGAGTGGAGTTAACCCGTTCACCTCTACTGTGTTTATGGCACTCCTTCTGAATGTATGATTCATTTGAAATATTCATAAAATTGCAACTGTTGGCTCAACAATACAAACTCCAAAATGTTCTGAAAGAATTGACCTTGCTCTTTCTATAGACATCTGAGCATGCTCAGTGCTGCGTATGGAAGCGGGGGCAAAAATAGTCATTTTGTTGTTTTTGTTTGCACTGTTGTGGTGATATCCCTATTTAATGTGCGCAACTGCTATTAGAAATTCAACCAGGTGTCAAAAAGCAACTGGACCGATTTAGACAAAACATAAACTCCTATATATTTGTTCAGTTTGTTCCAGTTCACAGTTCATGTTAAACATCCAAATCTTCTTGGTGATGTCCATTCTGAGCGTCTTATTTGATAAAAATCTGTCAAAATCTTGTCTTTTTCTGTTTGAACTCTGGTCCGGTCTGGGCACAGGATACGATACCAACTCTGGCTTGTACCCCAGCTCCAGTCCATACAGTTCTTATCTATCGCACTAACATTACATTTCCTTGTAATTACCTCCACACAGGAGGTTATGTTTTACCTCGCATTTGTCTTCCTGTCTGTTTGTCAGCAAGATAACTCAAAAAGTTATGGACGGATTTTGATGAAACCTTTAGAGATGATTGATAATGCATCAAGGAAGAAACTATTACATTTTGAGCTATAAAGATCAAAGGTCAAGATCACAGTGAAGGTCAACAGCTAAAACACATAAGTGGTGATATCTCAGAATCCAGACAAGATGGTATCACACGTTTTTTTTGCATTCACTTCGTCTTACCTTCGGACATCAGCTGACATAACACCAATAGGCTCGATGATGTCACGTTTCAACATCATATGACATCAAGTGAATGGTATATTTGCAAAATTTATGACCTTTACCTTAAAGCAGATATATTTTGTTAAATCCGACAATATCTTGTCCTTCATATTTGACATTAGATTTAACATGTGAAATTTGGTGATTGTGCGACGTCACATATCATCAGAGTGACATCATACGTGGTCAAATATTGAAATGGCCATACTGTATCTCAAAAAGGGGACTGAGGATTTCTTATAATTTTTTTAAACCCTCTAAGGGATTGCTAATGACCAATAAAATAAATTGTTAGTGAACACGGAACACTAGTTTAAAAATAAGTTACGAACATCCAGATCCAAACCTTGGCAGACTTGCACTGCTTCACGGAGGTCTGCACTCTCTGAGTGATCTAGTTTATCTTAGTGACGAAACAGTTTTCCGGTGACCTTTACATCCTAATATTGATAATATAACTAGCCTACCTTTAGCTTAATTTCTTGTACTGGAGAAAAAACATTGAGGGGGGGGGGGATCAAAAACCTAATTTGTGGAAAAATCTGAGATTTTATTTTTATGCCATATCACCCAGCCCTCGGTTAAAGGGTTAATTTCTGTCATTAATGGTAATACATGTAGCAATGATTCATCATGCTTTAATTTTGGAATAAGAAGTCATGTGAAGAAAGAGAATAAGTCTTGCAAGTCTTACCAAATCCAGAAGATTACTGGGCTGTGTGTAATCAGCACAAAATAAAAACAGATGAAAAGTGTTCCAGAGGCTGCTTAGACTCACAGGAAAGACCTGATTTGGCAGCAAAGAAATATAATACATGTATAGCTAAACTGGATATATATGTATACTCAGGTGAAAACTAATAACATCAAACCAGAAAACAAACTGGGCAAATACTGCTCAGACATGAGTAGCGCTGACAAAGCCATTATCAAAAAAAAAAAAAAAGTAATTTGACTCCGTAGACCTCACAGACTGTGCCTGATTAAAAAGGCACACTGTATGTGTAGCTTCTGAATCCAATTATTTTTGGAAAGCCATACCATGGAGTTGTTTCATTTTGATTTGGACTTGCCTGTCTGCCAGCTGAGGCACCTGGTTCATTGAAACAAAAAAGTCCAAAAAAAGCCCTTAGATTTACTGGAGGAAAGAAAAAAAAACCCACTACTACTTGATTCAGATTGTAATTCCGGCAAGTAAAAAATAATAATAAGGAAAATCACCTTTAAAAAAAAAAGGAGATGTGATAATGGGGTATAAAGATTGTTTTTCCATAAAGGCTGCACGATAGGGCTGGGCAACTATATGATCGCAATTAATTATTGTGATACATTTCAGGTCGATTTCGGTGATCGAACCTCGATCAAACATGGCAGAAATGTGTGTTGAGGCGTAATTTGTTCCGTTAATACACATATATGCATGAAACAAAAAACAAATAATAAGACGTGTTTCTTCTCCAACCAGTATGTGTTTGAATGAGTGATTTATTTGCATAACAGAACCGTCACGGAACAAATCCTCACACCTCGCTTGGAGCTAATTTCCGTCAATAGTGATCAATGTGCTTTGTCACTGCTAACAGCTGTGCGCCTTACAACACTCTTTCATCAGTTGTTAGGCAGTGTTTGCGACTGCTACGTGCAGGCGCACAGTTGTTAGCAGTGACAACGCTAATAGCGATCACTATTGAGGGAACGTAGCTCCAAGCAATTACGAGGTGTGAGTTTTTGTTCCGTAACGGTTTGGTTATACAAATAAATCACTCTTTTGAACACATACTGTTTTGAGAAGAAACACATTTAATTTTGTTGACCCCAGGAAACCTGCCAGGACTACACCAAAACGGGACAAGAACACAACTGACAGGACACTGTCGGGGGTAAGTCACTGTGGGTGCACCAAAGTACAGATGCTGATCCCATACAGATTAATGTGAAAAATACTGAACTATCCCTTTAAGAACCATTGTGATTGGTGGATTACTGCACACAATATGTATACGGTAGCCTTGAAATTAAAAGAGAACAAAGTAAGTTGTCTCCTACATCACAGGACCTGCAATGCCACTATTGAGCAGACATACATTGCGATGGCAATGCTTAAACAATATATTGTACAACTCTATTTCCCATCATTCTGACTTGAGAACAAACAAACCAATGAATAAAAGGTAAAGAACAAACAGCGACATTTACAATCAGCTCACCATCTATGTCTTTGGAGGTTATTCAGAATGTTTGAGAGCATTTAGGCTTTTTGTGAGGTATACTGCATTTCTGCAACACTATCAGTGCAGCTAATCAGACACTACAGAACATTTCATTTGTAATCAGTTGATCAATGTTTGTTTTTGCCACAGTAAAGGCAGGATGTTACTAAATCGGAGTGTGTCTAAGTATCATTTGCTAACGAACAGAACAAATAGTCAGCAGCAAAACCAAGAGCAGTTCTAGCTGAAATATATTTCCAGATTATCTGATCCTTTGGAATCATATGCCTCAGAGTCCATCAGTTTCTCTAATCAATGCTGGCTTCTTCTCACTTGTGGCAAATTTATGCATCTACGCTGTTGGAAATGTGCCAAAGGATATGTTGATACATTATGGGATTGGATTCACAGGTTAGTTGTGCAAGAGCTCTTGTAGAGTTTCCCATGATGATTTTACCAATGTTTACCCCTCTTTTTTTTTTTTTTACTGGAGCCAGAACTACACCTATTATTATTTCGGAAAAAATACATTACTTTTTATTTTATAGTATTGTTTTGTCTTTAATCTTTTATTTACTAATTTTATTTATTGTTTTCAATGGATCTGAATTTGTAAATAATTAGTTTGGTTAGGACTTTGGGCAATGGCATTTTCACATGTTCTATGAATAAATTTGCATATGTTTGCTTTTTTAACACCTCCATCATGTACAGACACACACACACACATACACACACACACACAAACCTTTCAAATTGATCAGAGAATCAGATTGATAATCAGCATAAAAAATGTCATTAATATCATTATACACTGCTGATCTATCTACTAGACAGTGATGCGAACTCCGCACCACACCACCCCTATTAATTTCTATGAGAAGCAAATTGTGCTCCTGGAAAGCATTCTGGGTATGTGGCTGGGAACGGTAAGAGTAGCCCAACTTTATGCAAATGAATCTGTCGACCGCGAGCACATCGCGAGGCGAGTATCCAATAGTGCGCAGGGGGCGTGACAATCCTCCACTGTCTTCAGTCCATGATGATTCAAGATGGAAGTTGTTACCACCCACACCAGGCGTCTAGGGAACGCCCAACAAGCATCTTCGGAACGCCCACCTAGCGTCTGCGGGGAGGGTAGCGTTGCGAACGAGTGCTGCGGCGTGGAGTTTGCATCGCTGTCTAGTGGATCACCAGAGATCTGCAAATTCCCCTCCCTAGACACGTAAATTACTACTGCCTGAGGACAACTTCTGTAGACCACAGTTACGAAAACATGTTTATATACAATATCATTTAATTATTTTCTGAATATATGAGCTCACATTCCAGTTTACCTCTCACAAAACCGCTCAAGGATATGTTGTGCATATGAACCCATTTAATGTAAAAACAGAACATACAGAATATATTCCACTCATTTAGCCTGACTCAATACACCCACACACAACAAGAACAAGTACCGTTTCAGTACACCTACAGTAAAACAGATAAGAATGAACATCAGTAAAATATGACGCAATGTGTTTTTGTACAGTAATAGTAGCTCATATGTTGTTAAATATTATAAGTTATCAATAAATATTAATTAAAAGAATAATACAATCTCAAGACAGGTTTGTATGGAATTCAGAATCCCTTTCTTTCTTCAGCAACCAAGGTCAACATGTTTTTTTTTTTTCATGAACTCCCCCACAGCTGCAGCTGAGCCCCAGTGCATCAATAGCACAACATCTGATTAGTTCATATATTCTCAGAAGATGATGCATATCAACACATAAATATAAAAGCCAAAAATCTGTGAAGTAAACTAAGAAAACAACACGATGTATAAGAACTAGAATAACAATGAGATGAACAACTGAGCCTAACAAACATATTTGCTGAAGAACCAAACACAGAAGGCTTACTGATGACGCAAATGTGTCACCTTCATTTGTAAGGATGTGGACGATGCAGGTGTTTGGTCTTAGCTCTCTTTGAAAGCCCGACGCGGATTGGTCGTGTGCATGTCCTCAGTGGCTCCAGACGTCTGGGCTGCTCCAGTGGTCCTGTTAATAAAACAAAACAAGTATTCAGAGAATGCCTAGTATCACTCCTATTTTGTGCCAATGTCAAGTTTCTATGACAACCTGTTCTTGAATTAGTCAATAATGTGACCTTTCTGCTAAATGTGACCTTTGACCTTTTACAATATTAATAACTTCATCATATGTATAAATGCATCAGTGTGTGTAATATTATGAAAATATATCCAGTATTAAGTTATAGTTTGATATGTCTATGCTTGACACACACAGTGTTTCAGAAGTTAATTTTTACGACATGTCAGATTTGACCTCCAGAGATCTCAAAAACTATTGGTTGTAAGTGATAACACCAATTATGAGAATTGTAGAAATCTTCATTCCGCATCGTTTGGTACCGATCTGAAAGTTCTGTGACCCGCCGTTCTTGAGTTATAACTCATAATGTCATTTTGAACTTTTAGTTAATTGTGACATTGACCTTTGACCTTTACTCAAATGGATCATTGCATCTGATGCTGATTAGCTATATGTATATGCCCATGTAATTTCATGGTGATACATCAAGTATTCATTGAGTTATAGTATGATTTGTCTCTGCGGACACACACACAGATACAGTATACAAGGTGATTACAATAATCTCACCCAAACAATGTTGGGTGACATTGATAAAATGAGAAAATAATGTAAATTTATTCTCCATTTACTGCAATGTAAAATTTCAAAGTGATCCAGAATCCAGGATCTCTTCCAGATCACCACCAGATGTACCTTGTGACACTTCCAACACATCCTGAAAGTATCATCAAAATCCATCCACAAGTTATTTTTTTTGTTCAATAAAGTACTTTAGAACTCACTGTGATTCAGTCGTTCCAAGAATGACAGAGACATGAACGATGGAGACCACATTTCCCTTTTTCGCTCCATCTCGGTGGGCTCTGAAAGCATCATATTGACAGTGAGAAACAGCCAGGTAGGACAGGTCAATTCCATCTTGTTTGTTGCTCTGTTTACCCTTAAACACATTTTTGCATTCATGGCAGTGTTATCAATCCACCGCAGCTGATTGAGGAAAGGAAATTAATATGTGAACATTCATGAGAGGATGTGGTGTCAATTTAACAAACACAAATCAATCAAGGTAACTGTATTTCCTCACTGGATTAACCTGGCTGACCTTTTAAAGTCCATCACCCCACAGTGTAAAAACAGCAAAGACAGAG
This sequence comes from Siphamia tubifer, assembly GCA_020466265.1. Taxonomy (NCBI): domain Eukaryota; kingdom Metazoa; phylum Chordata; class Actinopteri; order Kurtiformes; family Apogonidae; genus Siphamia; species Siphamia tubifer. Next base: position 31,260,592 of record CM035805.1, on the reverse strand, counting down.
ATCAATGAAGAAACAATTAAACCCAGTTGATCCGTTTTATCAGGATGGTGATTTTAGAGTTAACAGTTCTGGAACATTAATGTCAAATCAGTATGTCACATGTCTTTTGCTGTTTCTGTCTTTTTCATCATGGCTGTCTTCAATTAAAAATGAATAATAAAAAGTCCACTCTGAACCTCAACCTCAAGATTTCTTCTTTTTCCCACTGGGTTTTGAAGTTTTTTCTTGCCGAGAAGGAGGGTCTAAGGACAGGGGATGCCTGGGACTTTTCATGTATTTCTGTAGCTGATTGTGTTTTTGTAAAGCCCTCTGAGACGACTTTGTTGTGATTTAGGGCTTTATAAATAAAATTGAATTGAATTGAATTGAACCTGTGTCTTTCTCTTCAGCACATACGAGGCCACTAAGAGGAACCTCCTGCTCATCACGGCTGCCAACGGTGCAAGAAACCACCAGGTCACGTCCACACATCTCCATGTTATGGTCTTCATCGTGGTCATCTGAAGAAATCGACATGAACAATGTCACAACAGGAGGATCTTTTGTTTGTTTTTTTTAGTGTGTCTCTTCTCAAAAAAACATGTGCTTGAATGAGTGATTTATTTGCATAACAAAACTGTCACAGAACAAAAACTCACACCTCGTAATTGCTTGGAGCTAATTTCTTTCAAGAGCGATCAATGCACGTCACATTAGCAAACTACTTCCATCAGTTGATCGGCAGTGTTTGCAGCTGCTACGTGCAGGTGCACAGCTGTTAGCAGTGACAACACACACTGATCACTATTTTTTCTTCTGTGACAGTTTTATTATGCAAATAAATCACTCATTCAAACACATACTGTTTTGAGAAGAGACACGTTGTATTTTGTTGACCCCAGGAAACCTTTCCCTTTGACCGAAACTGGACCAGAACTCGACTCACAGGACACTGTCGGGGATAAGTCACTATGGGTGCACCAGAGTAAAGACACTGATCCCATACAAATTCATGTGAAAAATAGTGTCCCTTTAACCTATAAGCTATCAGTTTTATTTAAAATATGATATGAATAATGGAATCTAGGTTCTAAGAAAACCTAAGTAAAAGACAAGAACAAGACATATTACTGCAATAAATGAAACACTGAAATCCAATTAAAGTGACAAGGGATTTTTTCTAATGTTGCTCATTGCTGCAGTTGCATCTAATGGATGATATTAATACAGTTGGACTTGCTTGTAATATGTAACCAAATATACCTCTGTATTGTAGATTAAAATTGGATCATTATAGTGTTATTATTATAGTATTGTTTTACCTGATGGGTTCTTTCTGTGATGTTCTTGTGTTGGGCTGCTGCACTGTTCTTGGCAGTTTTTACCATCACCTGCCAGGGCTTCCATTAATGGACTCAGGTGCTGTTCAGGTGTTGAAGCAATGCTGTTGCTTTCCACATCACAAGCACTGATCTCAAAAAACAAGTTCAGTTCTTTTAAGACCAGGTCGAATTGGTCTTTCATCTCAAATTCAGGACTGTCATTCAGATTAGAGGTCGGACTGTCACTTCCACTGGATGTGGCAGAAGTCTGCAGGTGTAGATCTTCATAAGTGTCAGAAGCAGACTGACAGGGAGGATTCTGCTCGGGCCACCCTGAAGCAATGACATCTGCTGCTGAGATAAAGTTGGGGACTTCATTACAACTACTATCACTGTTTAAAAACCTATTTCCTATGTTGCCAGTGTGGGACTCATATCTGTCCACCTCCTGTCCTATTTTCCCCTCCTCTGCTCTGTCAGTGAGATCCACACTCTCTGGCCCTGGCATGGAATGGTAAAGTTCTCGCTCTTGTGTTTTTAACAGCTGTCCTGGCAGGCTGGTGAACAGAGGGCCACTGCTCAGGACTGCAGGATCATCCTCTTCCTCGTCATCTGGTGTGAGCTGGATTTTTTCGAATGTGTCAACCCCCGTTGGCGCAATGTTGCAGAAAGCGAAGGCAGATGGTACTGAGGAAAATCTGTCAATACAGTTGCGGGCTGTAAAGTTGTTGTCGGTGTTTTGTGAATGGAATGTAGGGACTAAATCATGCAGTGGACTTGGTACAGCAGCATCTTTTGAAGCGTGGCAAGTCATATGATCATCTTTATTTTCAGCCATCAATATATCGGATAAGTCTTGGCAAGTGTACAAAGACCACAGCTCAGTAACCGTTTCATCTTCACCACCAGGAGTTAATTTGTTGCCTGCTGTCTTGTTTTCAGGGCAGTCACCAACTGATATTTCAGCCTTATCTGTGCTGTACTGTTGCTGCAGATCCCCCCTAGATGCCTTTATTTGATCATCAGTTTCCAGTTCCTCTGCAGCTCTTTTCAATGCTTTTCTGTCCTTTCCCTCATCTCTCCACAGCATTATAGAAACATCATTTGTGTAGTTGTGATCACACAAGCTTTTTAGCATTTCTTCATCTTCAGTAATTGTTAATTTGTCACCACATTCATTCATTTCACTCACTGTACACTCAGTGATGCAATGTCCAGTTGTCATTTCAGTGGTGTCTTGATGTTTTTCTTTCTCTTGCAGTAGTTTTTCCTCTGAGTGCACAACAGTTTCATATGCAAAAGTCATTTCTTTTTCCTCTATTTCAGTTTTCGTGTCTGGTTGTGTAATTCTTCTGTTTGAGCATGCAACCCCCTGTGTCTTCACATGGCCAGAACTTTTGCATTGATCCTGCTCTTTCAACTCGTGTCCCACAGCCCCATGGCTTTCTTTTCTTTCATCCCCAGCAGGAAGAAGCATGTGTGGACTGCTGCTGGGACTGGATTTCCAATGACAGCAGCTTTCATTGCTAGGCTTGTCATGCGTTTTGTCAGCAATGATGAAAGTTTGTCGTTCTGTGTATGACTGACATAAGTCTGCTTCTTTATTTCCACGTTGCTGAGCTCTGCTTTGATTGCTCAACCGTCCAATCAAGTCAGAGTCTGAAAGCTCATTTGCACTGCAGCGTGATGACCAGACATCAGTCCAAAACAAAAGAGGTGGTTCCATCTTGCAGACTTTTACTGATGGAGATAATTCTACACCTGCAGCAGTGCTCACTGAGTTACAACACTCTTCAGCCTCCCCGTCAGTTTCACTCCAGATTGCTGGGTCAATTACACTGAAAGAGCCTGCATCATTATCTCCTTCAGCAGGCTCTTGACTGATTCTTGCAAGCATTGGAATCTCTGTTGTGTGATCAGCCATTTCACTCCCAATTTTGGCTATCATCTTGCCAGCAGCCTGCTCTTCTTTTGCCTTACAGTAATCAACTTCACTTGCACTGGACTCAGTCTCTGTGCTTCTGGCTAATACCACAGCATTAGAACCAACTGATCCTTCAGCACATTCAACTGGAGAGGGGATAAGGTTTTTGCCATCCTCAATAACTTGGCCTTTTATTTCACCATCACAGAGGGCAACATTTTCATTTTCACAAATCTGCAATTCTAATGATTTTTCATCTTTTTTTTCACATTCAGCCAAGTAGCCAGGGGGATATTCTCCAGGCTTAGAGTGGAGTGATTTACAATCTGCAAAATCACTGAAAACTAAACAATTTCTGACCTCATTGAAAAGGGTTTTCTCACTAAATTCATATCGAATCTTCCTCTGATTACTCTCTTCAGCTCCAGCTGATTGGTTGCAGGTACTGCATCTTTCACCAGTTAGCACAACTGCACACCTGCAATCAAACTGACATCTAAGATCCTCGCCACTTGAACTCAAGGTGACTGCTTGGATTTCACTGATGCTGTTTTGCACCTGTCTCCTATTTTCATCGTCTGCAGTAGGTAGACTGTACCCACTAGGAGGTTCATTTTCAATTGATTTCCCCAGCTGGTTGCAATCAGGTTGACTGGACAAGTCTCTGCTGGTGTCTTTTAAAGTGAGTGATTCTGTTAATGTCCCACTTTTATCATGTACGAGGATTGAACTAAGCCTGCCAGTTTCAGCAACTGGGACCTGTTCCTTTATGCCTATATGCAAGAGTTCTTGTTCATAAATAATGAGGCAGACTTTAGATGATCCTGTTTGGGTATCGTCAGAGTGTGACAGATTTGGACCAGGATCGATATTTAATTTAGAGTCTTGAGAGTACTCATGCTGCTTTTCATCATGCACATGTCCACATTCTCCAAGTATAATCACTTGATTTGCATCCTCCAGTAATGCACTTGATGACAAAGGGTTGTCTGACTGTTTCCGAAATGTCAAAATTTCTGTCGAGTCAATCCTGGTTTTTACACCATCTGTCATTGTGTAATCTGACCTTGATTGTTTGGGTGACAGTGGTGAACTGAGCTCTCTCCTGGTTTGTGGACTGATTTGTCCCCATGTAATTTCATCCATATCTTCTTTGTATTTAGCCTGGAAGGAAAAAGAGCATGAAAAGCACAAGTAGGGGTCTCACTACTCATATTAACTAGTATTCTTCTATCAAAACGATGCAAACGTGTCAACAATCTTGATGAATTTCTTATGTGTGGTAGACTTATGAAAGAATTTCAGACTGGCTTAAGTATTTTGATGGATGTTGCTATTGGTCCGAACTGGACCCGTGCTGCTGCTAGCTATTTGTCCACCACTTCCTGTGTACATGCGTAGTGAGCCATTATCTACTGATACTTAGGTGTTCCTGGAGGCCTAACCCTATCCTTAATTGTACCCTTAACTCCAAACCCTAACTGTATCCTTAACCCATTTTAGCGGGAAAGAATGCTAGCACAGTGTTGTACTGCGTATGTAAACAGGAACTAGTACAGACAAATAGCTGTGCGGCAGTATTCACAGTATGTCCTATAGAGACTTTGTGTTTTTATTGTAGTAATTCTAAAAGGGCTATTGGATGTTTTTTAAGCTCACGTTTCCTTTGTACTACCATAACAGCTCATACAATAGCTCACCTTACAGTAGACCTGTGGCTGAGACCACACAGAATGTCACAGCACACAACCTCTGAAATAGAACACAGCAAAATAGCATTCAGTGGATGTATTATGCCAGAGCAGATTGTTACACAGCATGATCCAGATTTACTGCACAGAATACAGAAATGGAACTGTAGTGTTGTCACAGAACTAACATTCTGAAAAAAAACAAAACTGCAGTGCAACAGTTTTGACAGTGACAGCTTTGTTTGACTAAAATCCACACAATGTCTCCCTTTATTCTTTTCAAACATAACAAAATTAACCAAAATAAAGGATGCAGAGTCCCATTGTGCTACCATGATCATCCATCACATTATCATATATTACACTGTAGAACACAAAATTCTGTATGTTTGAAAAGACTAAACCAAATGTGTTTTTTAATACTGCAGAAAATCTCACAGATTTGCTGTCTGTATGAATCTGTTACATAATATGTACTAAATCGACTTCTGATGAACACTAAAATCATCCTTATCTGATCAACAGTCATGACCAACAGTTTATTCTTATGACTGCTGCTAGCTTTAGCCATTTAGCACTATTATAATAATCAGAAATCAGTTAATTAAAAGTTTAGTCTTGAAAATATCCATGTATGTGCTTCAATCATGTATTTTATTTAAACTATTAACAGTACACTGAATATAGGATGACAGTACACATACATGTACAGTAATAGCTTTTGTTTGTAACCTACTGATAGCAAAGTTTGCTATTGTAAATTAGGCTATGTTCAGAGGTGCAAAGTAACTACGTAAAAGTACTTCTTTACTGTACTTAAGTAAATTTTTAGATACTTTACTTGATCATTTATTTTTCTGGCAACTTTTTCCTTTTACTCCCTACATTTTTACATAAATATCTGTACTTTATACTCCTCACACTCGGAACATTCTCTTTACTTTTTCAAAATAGACAGAATACTAAAACACTAACACTTCAGAGGTAAAATCAGAGCAAAATTGTGACTTTCTATATCACAATTACGACTTGTTATATCAATTTTACCATTTTTATCTCATAATTTCAGCTCTTTTTCTCATAATTATGCATTTGTTATCACATATTTATGACTATCTCACAATTTAGATTTTTCTATCTCACAATTTTGACTTTTTATCATAATTATGCATTTTTATGTCATACGGTATTGACTTTTTAAATCTCATAATGATGACTTTATATCAATTGTGACCCGATAAAACACATTTTCTACACAGTAATTCACTTTTAAGGGCTTTATTTTTTCGGATACTTTTGAAAGTTCTCTGATCGTTCCTGGTTAAATAAGTATTTAATCCATGGGTGGAAAATACAACTTTACTTTATAAATAATTAAAACTGAGAAGTTGTACTTTTTTACTTTTACTGAATCAATAGAGTCTTTTTTCACACAAGTAGTTTTACTTCTACTTGAGTACAGAATGTGAGTACTTTTACCACCTCTGGCTATGTTAACTTTTAAAGCTTTTATAGATTGAGAAGAACGTTTTCACATTAAAGCACAACTTTGTTCATATATTTGTCTAATACTGTTAAGTCAAGACTAACTCACCTTATAACCTTTGCTTTGCTGACTTGAAGATGAAAACTTTTACGGCTATTTGCTAGGTAACTATTTCCCTAAACTAGCGCCATCTTGGAAAATACAAGTTAGCTAACAATAGCATTAGCTAATAATAATGTTACCGTTGTCGCGAGCGGCGGGAAAATAGATTCAACTGGGTACAAAGGAGAGAAAAAAACGTGTTTTTTTTAAAGGGAGTTCCCCCAAAATGGGTTATCAAGTGATTAAACGCAATAGATAAATTATCTTCCTAGTTTGAGAGGCTCATATATTTGAACCGTGGTAGCATATATGTATATCTTTGATTGCTTGGTGCATTTGTTCTTGTACGTTAGCAGCAGCATCAGCCCATAAAGCTGAACCAAACACAGACGATGCGGCTCCCTCTCCTCTCCTCTTCCCCCCTGTCTCTCTCTCTCCCTCCCTCCGTATCCGTCTCCTCCTCTCCGTACATCACCAGTGTGTGTTCACCAGCGGCATCCTACGGACCTGCACCGCTTACTTTTGTGTCGAGGCTGACTTTTCTCCCTCTCACATACACATCACATACCAAAAAACACACACACTAGAGCAGACATTCTAAACTGTTAAGTGGCAGCTCAACGCCTTTCAGTCGCTTGTGTGTGTGTTTTCCGTCCTCGCAGGGTTTTTTTTGTTTGACCACTCCACGCATCGGACTTCTCCCGTTGTCTCCGCTCTCTCGCAAGGTAAGATGATGCTCCGTTTTTTTTTATCGATGATCCTGTAATAGGAATCTGTGTTAACACTGGTGAAACAATACATTTTGCAGGCTGATCTCTGTGTTTTAATGTGTACCTGCATGATGCAACCCGGTGCGTCATTCTTTAGACTAATTTTTTTTAATAACTACTGATCATTAGGTTTATTAATTGTACATATATAGTGTAACATCGCCTAGTCGTGTGTGTGTGTGTGTGTGTGTGTAGTCTTTTACTTGTCATGATGCCACCTTTTGCACGGAGTCTTATGAGCGTTAGATAAACACGGCTGCTCACTCTGCAAGCTTTTGGATTCAACAGCAAGAAGTGATGAGATCGACACGAATCAGCATCTGACAGCAAGTGTACACCAATCCTATTGATCCAATCTTTTTTATTTGTCGATTGGGCTTGTTGGATGGCTGTGGATTTTACTGACAGGACGTGGCACACGATGTGCGATGATGTATTTCACTGTAGTTTGGCTCTGGTGCTGATGTTGCAAAGGGTGCGTGTAAGTGGGGGTGTGGTGTGTCTCTTTAACCCTCATCATCTTCACCGTCATGGTACTTTTTTTTTTTATTTGCAGGCAAGGACTACATTGCATGCTTATTGTGCACACACACACACACACACACACACACAGTTTTATCCAGGATAGGAAGAGATGAATCACACTCCATTCTCCCACTAAACCCATTAAACTGCATTGTTCCTGTCTGATTACACTGCTGGGGTCCAGGGCTCTGCCTGCCTCTCAAGGTCATCCCCTGTTGGCAAATGATGGTAAAGGGACACAGTGTTATGTAATAGCCTACTGCTCGTCTCAGGGGCTGGTCTGCTGCTTGTGCTCAGGACTCTAAAAATTACTCATTTGACACTATACCTTTGTGTAAGCCTGCACCTGCGTTTGTGTGCCGATGTGTAACCACAGCTATGACTTGTCCTGTGGTTGTAGCGAGACCCCAGTGGACTCTTAAGACAAAAGGGCTATGACTCAGGTTTAGAGTCAGCATGGGGCTCTGCTCTGCATTACGCTGCAGACTGACCCTATGTTTTCTTGTCCCAGACTCAGCTTCTTGTTCTATTTTTTTTTTTTTTTTTTTTGGTTTGGTTTTGTTTTTTGGGGTGGGTGGGGGATCTAAAATAAATCACTGACATTTACTGATTATGCACCATCTCTCTCTCTCTCTCTCTCTCTCTCTCTCTCTCTCTCTTTCGTTAAGATGTGCATGAGTAACTGGTACAAACATTTACCATGCATAAAAATGAAGAGCTAACAGTAGGGTGTGGTTGTGCTAACGAATGTTATCCCTCTTTCAAATCACTCTCATTACTTTCATACCATTTTATCTCCACTCATAAAAATCCATTTCACAATGTGAGAGGGTTCATTCCTCCTCGCGTGTTGAAAATATCACAGATTAAAACAAAGAATGTATGGTAAGAATCTCCGTTAACCACATCTTAACTGTTCAAGGTGTTGCTGAGCGGCAGATGTTTGTTCAGTTACCTAACATTTAAGGATAGTTTTCATTCTGCTGCTCATTGGCTGCAGCAGAGGGTTGATGTTGGCCAATGATTGGACAGATGAGCTCAGAAAAGATGATGGAGGTGTACACATGGGAAAGAAGCAATATGACCATGTATTTGCAGCATTTTTTTTTCTGTTTTTTGACAGTTTCACCATAAAGTGATGTAAGATGCAAGACAAACCTTTGTCACTTCAGATAATAATTATGTTGAATTTTATTGTGAGTTATTTTGAAACTTAATGAATACATCTGAGGTATAATGTGATAGGGTAAACTCAGCCTTACAGTGATGTAAAAACGTGAGCCGCTGGCAGCACACTGACACAGTGCAGATGCAGAGTGAGCTCTGCTGCTCATTGCATGAATGGAGTAAGACACGGTGATGAGTAACATTTGCTTTATGATGCATGAGCCATTGTGAGCTTAATGTGAACATATTGAAAGTAAATTGCAAGGTTAGGAGTTCAGAGTTTGTTTGTGCTGCACTCTCCCTAGATATCCTTTCATATGCTCTAAATGTTGATGTACATGATGCATAATGATTAACATTAGCCCTGGTTGCCCACATTTATAGCACACACACACACTGATACACACACTATCGGTTCTCACTTTAACATGAACATATGCACCAGTTCACATTGAGATGGATTTGCTCCATGTATTAAACTCCTCTATAGTGACATAATGGGAAAACTGACAAGTCTCTCCCTACACACATCTGTCTACTGCTGCAGCTGCAGACTCGACGCTCAGCCTATCTTGTCAGACGACCAGTAGTGAAACAGAAAACTGATAGCAACTTGCTCAGCTTATACTGCCTTCCAGTCCCACTGCAGCAATGAGTGGCTGTCCCTCTGCAGCAGATAATAATACATACTATTAAACACTCTGAACCAAAGGAGCTGTCAGTTTTCCTGAACTGATGCAAATGCCAATGGATAGTTTATTGAAAAAGGTATTATATCATTGTAATGGGACTGGTTGTGTTTTTATTTTGTGAGCAGTAGCAATTAATAGATTTAGCCATTAACTATTATGTTGAAGAGTCAACATTTTTTTTAAATTATAATATTTTCTGATTTATCTGACAGTAAACTGTTTTGGGATGTGTACCTTGGTCTTGGGCTTCTGGTAACACTAGTCACTAATGTCCATCCGTCCATCCATCCGTCCATACATACATACATATGCTGCCTATTTAGGGTACGCCCTGGATGTGTCCTAGTCCCCAAACTTTTTCCCCAAACCCAGGCATTTTATAGACTGTAAACTTTTTAGGAGAAAACAATCAGCAATATAAATGATCACAAGCTACAGCCTGTTATTAACTCCACCAAGGAGATCATGCTTTTGCCAGAGTTTGTTTGTCTGTCTATTAGTTAGCAAGATAAGTCAAAAATTATGGACAAATTTTCATGAAATTTTCATGATGTGTTGGGGGTGTCACAAAGAAGAAATTATTACATTTTGGTGGTGATCCAGAAGAGATCCTGGATTCTGGATCACTTTGAAATGTATTATCCATTTACCAATATAAAATTTCAAAGTGATCCAGAATCTCTTCCGGATCACCGGCAAAATGTAATTATTTGTTCCTTATGACACTCCCAACACATCCTGAAAATTCATCAAAATCCATCCATACGTTTGAGTTATTTTGCCCCACCCCCGATCACCACCAACATCTAATCATTTCCAGATCTCCCCATTACCAACCTACCCTGTAAATTTAATCAAGATCTGTCCATAATTTATTGAGTTATCTTGCTAACTAACAGACAGACAAACAAACTGGCAAAAATATAACCCTAGCAGACCTCTCTTCATTCGAAGGGGGAGGTCTGCCTTGGCGGAGGTTTGCGCTCTCAGAGTGTTTTTCTAGTTTTATTTTACTTAATGTTTTATAAGCCAAAACCAGCAAATATTTGGTCTTTTTAATAAAGAAAACAGTAAAATAATTTTTCAAAATAGCAGTATTAATGGAGAAATACTCAAAATAGGAACATATTAGTTAAGTGTATGTCCTTTATCACTGTTAGTGTTCATCAATAATCTTTGGTTCTTAAACTCAACATTTTAGCATTTGCCCATTTCAAAAACTGCAATGTGTTTATCTGTAAAAGTATTATTAAAGATTTCCACCATAAAAGCCTGAAAATACTTTTTTCTTTTTTTGCATGAAAGTCTCAGAGCACCCCTTTTTTTATCCTAAAACTGCAGTTTGAAGGACTTAATGGTCAGTTCTGGATGAGAAAAAAACCTCCCTTTTTTCCCCAATCAGAACCAACATGAGAGGATCTCAGAGGTCTTGGCAGTCTTTTAAACAGAATACTGTTTACGTTTGAGCTTGAAAAAACATTTCAGAAATATGAGCATTTTATTGTGTGCTCTCATATTACATAATCTGAGTCAGAACTAACAGTAATATCTACACACAGTTTGTAAAAATAGGCAGTTGAACAGAAATAAAACACACGCAGAAAACAGTGGACGAAATGTGTCATATGATCTGTTATGAAGTATCAGTTAACATCCCATAATTCTCAGCTGTGGCTTCATATCCATACTATTTGATATGAATATGTTTGTAATCAATGTGTCTTAGGTTTTGGAATGCTTTTCTGTATTCAGGAGCACACACAAAGAGAAATAATGAACGCCATTGGAAAAACACATGAACATTTTCGTAAAATTTCAGTGTTACAAGTTTAAAAATGCTGCTTTTCCCTGAATCTTTCGTCCAACATCTGCTAAAAGTGACAATTTCCAGTGAGATTTGGCCTCATCAGTTAGGTGCAGGGGCGCAGCTGACAGTGAAGTTGTTCAAGAGCAATGGGTCATCTCCAAGGGGAGGTAAAACATCCACTGCAGCTCATACATCACATGAGTGACATCCAGGTCTGTGTTTTTGGTCCTGGATCACCCAGGAAATACTG